>OY757026.1:63075276-63470782 GCA_963580285.1 Lucinisca nassula | reverse complement strand
GTTGTTTATAGCTTTAAAGGCCTTTCAGGAATATTTCGCTAATTTCGGGCCAATCATTAAATAGAAGTTGGTGTACGAGGGTCCTTAAAAAATTTTTTTCATTAATAGGTTTCCCTAGTTTTATCGTAAGTATTTCTGATAACGCATCATTGCATTTGAATAGCCTTTCAAATAGCCACCGATAACAGTTTATTTCTAGCAAATTGTTTTTATAATGGCCGCGATTTGTCAAATTGAAATGCATGCAGTCAAATACACTGGCCAATTTACAAGTTACATTTATAAAATGGACAGAGAGACTGAAATTCGCAGCTAAATTAAATGCCGTGTAAGGCTTGACATAGGTTCATGAATTGTTTGGCAAAAATGAACCTCTTGTAAATTCAAAGCGCACAATTAATCGGTGGGTCAAAGCTTTTAAAGCTGGTAAATAATCGACCAAAGATGATGCCCGTGTTGGTAGGCCAAATACCTCCATCACCAAGGCAACCGTCGCTGCTGTAAAGGCAGCGATCAAAGAAGATGCGCGACTGTCAGTGAAAGAGATATCTTAATGCACTGGCTTATCAGAAGGCGGTGTACAAACCAGTCTGACAAAGTACTGGGCTTGAGAAAGATTTGCGCTAGGTTGGTGCCCATTTGCTCATTGAAGAGCGAAATTGTATTATGTCGGGGTTTCTTTCCCTTTGGTGTCTTGAATGGGAGGTGTTAGGTAATTTTATCGATACCTATTCATTGCTTTTACTTCTGTTTGGCAAATCATATGTAGATGCATGCCCTATCTGAGTGACTCCTTTGTTTTAGTATACAATTAACTTAACAAAAAGAGAGATTTTGACAAAAAAAAAAATGATATTTTGCATGAAAAGCTTACTCTTATAACGACCCCCATTTTGTAAGAACGACCTACTGTTTTTATTTGATAGGTTTTGCAAATAATATTCAGATAGAGCAGAAATTCCTATAATAATTTGAAAAATATGTGTATATATGTTCATATTTTTCAGCTTTTGTTTACTTTTGAAACTACCCACATTATCTTATTGGAAAGCTGTCAACCTGTTTATATTTCATAGTTTTGCGGATTATATATAGATACATCACCTATCATGTCTTAGCTCAGAAGCAACTATGATTTTTGTGATGTTTAAAAAAAAAAAAAGTTTTGCCTGTTATGATAACTTTTGAAACGACCCTTTTTGCTTGAAATAACACTATAACCGAATTCTTTCATCATATTGCGGCAGATAATAAGCATAAACACCATCTATTTGCAAGGAGTTATAATTTCTAGCAAAACAGTTATTTTTATATTTGCGATCTTCACGAAAATAGGTATTTTGCCTGTATTTTTTACTTTTGAAACGGCCCTCATTCTCTTATATGGCCGGTGACCCCCCATTTTTATTTCATGTTTTTGAATGTCATATGAATATACATAATTTAATTTAGTAAGTCCAAAATCTCTAGGGCAGAAGTATCTTTAATTTTCGCATTTGTGTCAAATTTTAGCGATTTCCCATTACAATCAATGCAAAATATGTGTAAAATGGCGTTACTTTTGGATCGACCCCCATTCATTCCCAGTCTCGGTGACATGATATTTTTATTACTTTTATATAAAGTTAAGTCCTTGCTGGATACTTTGTTATAATATAAGAAAATTCTCTAGGGCAGGTATCTCAGAAAAAGATTAAGGTCGGCCTCCTTAAGCTTGTAAGCAAGACAACTAAAAAACTGTTTGAGCTATTGCCCTGAAACTTTACATAATGTATGGGGATGATGAGAAGATGAATTGATTAACTTTTGACAAAAATCCATTTTTTCTTGAGTTATGCCCCTTTGAAATTTTGCACGTTTTAAGCTTGTAAGCAAGATATCTCAAAAACTGTTTGAGCTATAGCCCTGAAACTTTACAGGCTGGTTCAGGCTGATGAGGTGAATTTTAATGCATTTGCATTTTTTGGGAATATAATGCATGCTTGCTTAAGACAGGTTGCTCGCTTAATAGAGCTGGACTCTAAGACATGTTTCACTGTATCTCTAAAACTGTATGAGCTATTGTCCTTTAACTTAAAACACTGGTATGGGGTGATAAATAAATGACCTGATTAACTTCAGTTTTTCTTGTGTTATGTTCCTTCTAAAATTTCAGCATTGCAGCCAAATAAAACAAGAGGGCCATGATGGCCCTGGATCGCTCACCTGATCCATAGAGTAATAAGTGGGCCCTGGGGAGGGCCATTATTGACACCAGGGCTATAATGTGCATAATGTTAACGGAGGTCTAAAAAGGTGAAGGTTCATACCAAATATCAACAAAGGCTATCATTTGAACAATCTTGGCAAAGGTCCACTGGATGAAGCTACACACCAAATATCAAAGGCCTGGGCCTTGCGGTTTCAGAGAAAATGATTTTTTTTAAGTTATTCCCTACATAAGCCTATGTAAAACCAAATTGCCCAGGGGCGGGGGCATTTTTGGCTTCAGGGCTATAATTTAAACAATCTTGATAGAGGTCCACTAGATGAAGCTTCACTCCAAATATCAAAGACCTGGGTCTAGCTGTTTCAGAGAAGAAGGTTTTCAAAGATTATTTCTATATAAGTCTATGTAAAACCAAAGGGCCCAGGGGCGGGGGCATTTGTGGTCCAAGGTCTATAATTTGAACAATCTTAGTAGAGGTCCACTAGATGAAGCTCCATACCAAATATCAAGACATGGGCCTTGCAGTTTCAGAGATGAAGATTTTTAAAGATTTCCCTATATGAGTCTATGTAAAACCAAATGGTCTCGGGTGGGGGCATTTTTGGCCCCAGGGCTATAATTTGAACAATTTTGATAGCGGTCCACTAGATGAAATTTGACACCAAATATCAAAGACCTAGGCCTTGTGGTTTCACAGAAGAAGATTTTTAAGGATTTTCCCTATATAAGTCTATGTAAAACCAAAGGGCCATGAGGTGGGGGCATTTTTGGTCTCAGGGCTATAATTTGAACAATCTTGGTTGAGGTCCACCAGCAGTAGCTTCATACCAAATATCAAAGACCTAGGCCTTGTGGTTTCAGAGAAGAAAATTTTTCAAGATTTTCCCTATATAAGTCTATGTAAAACCAAAGGGCCCCTGGGCGGGGGCAATTTTGGCCCCAGGGCTATAATTTGAACAGTCTTGGTAGAGGTCCATAAGATGAAGCTTCATACCAAATATCAAAGACCTGGGCCTTTCAATTTCAGAGAAAAAGATTTTTTCAAGATTTTCCCTATATCAGCCTATGTAAAACCAAAGGGCCCCGGGGCAGGGGCATTTTTGGCCCCAGCACTATAATTTGAACAATCTTGGTAGGGGTCCACTAGATGAAGCTTCATACCAAAAAGCAAAGACCTGGGCCTTGCAGTTTCAGAGAAGAAGATTTTTCAAGACTTTCCCTATATAAGCCCATGTAAAACCAAAGGGCCCTGGGGCGGGGGCATTTTTGGCCCCAGCACTATAATTTGAACAATCTTGGTAAGGGTCCACTAGATTAAGCTTCATAACAAATATCAAAGACCTGGGCCTTGCGGTTTCAGAGAAGAAGATTTTTAAAGATTTTCCCAATATAAGCCCATGTAAAACCAAAGGGCCCCGGGGAGGGGGCATTTTGGCCCCAGCACTATAATTTGAACAATCTTGGTAGGGGTCCACTAGATGAAGCTTCATACCAAATATCAAAGACCTGGGCCTTGTGGTTTCAGAGAAGAAGATTTTTTAAGTTTTCGGTGAAAAAAATCTATTTTTGGCTCCTGTGACCTATATGTGCAACGGACCGGAACCATTTGAACAACTTTGAAAGGGGACCACCTAAGGATCATTTCTGTGAAGTTTGGTCAAAATCCAATCAGTGGTTTAGGAGGAGATGTCGTTTGAAGAAATTGTTTACGCACGGATGACAGACAAAAAGTGATCCTAATATAAAACACAAGAGGGCCATGATGGCCCTGGATCGCTCACCTGATCCATAGAGTAACAAGTGGGCACCGGGGAGGGCCATTATTGACCCCAGGGTTATAAAGTGCATAATGATGAGGGAGGTCTAAAAAGGTGAAGCTTCATACCAAATATCAACAAAGGCTATAATTTGAACAATCTTGGCAAAGGTCCACTAGATGAAGCTACACACCTAATATCAATGACCTGCGCCTTGCGGTTTCAGAGAAGAAGATTTTTTTTTAAGATAATTCCTACATACCGGTAAGCCTATGTTAAACCAAATGGCCCCAGGGCTGGGGCATTTTTGGCCTCAGGGCTATAACTTAAAGAATCTTGATAGGGGTCCACTAGATGAAGCTTCACACTAAATATCAAAGACCTGGGCCTTGCTGCTTCAGAGAAGAAGATTTTCAAATATTATCTCTATATAATATGTCTATGTAAAACCAAAGGGCCCCAGGGCGGGGGCATTTGTGGCCCGAGGGCTATAATTTGAATAATCTTGGTTGAGGTCCACTAGATGAAGCTCCATACCACTTATCAAAGATATGGGCCTTGCAGTTTCAGAGAAGAAGAATTTTAAAGATTTTCCCTATATAAGTCTATGTAAAACCAAAGGGTCTTGGGGCGGGGGCATTTTTGGTCGCAGGGCTATCATTTGAACAATCTTGGTAGAGGTCCACTAGATGAAGCTTCATACCAAATATCAAAGACCTAGACCTTGTGGTTTCAGAGAAGAAGATTTTTCAAGATTTTCCCTATATAAGTTTATGTAAAACCGAAGGGCCCCGGTGAGGGTGGGTGGGGGGGGGGCATTTTTGGCACCAAGGCTATAATTTGAACAATTTTGGTAGAGGTCCACAAGATGAAGCTTCATACAAAATAGCAAAGACATGGGCCTTGCGGTTTCAGAGAAGAAGATTTTTAAAGATTTTCTCTACATAAGCCTATGTAAAACCAAAGGGCCCTGGGGCGGGGGCATTTTTGGCCCCAGCAAAAAAATTTCAACAATCTTGGTCGGGGTCCAATAGATGAAGCTTCATACCAAATAGCAAAGACCTGGGCCTTGCGGTTTCAGAGAAGAAGATTTTTAAAGATTTTCCCTATATAAGCCTATGTAAAACCAAAGGGCCCTGGGGTGGGGGGCGGGGGGCATTTTTGGCCCCAGCTCTATAATTTTAACAATCTTGGTAGGGGTCCACTAGGTGAAGCTTCATACCAAATAGCAAAGACCTGGGCCTTGTGGTTTCAGAAGAAGATTTTTTAATGATTTTCCCTATATAAGCCAATGTAAAACCAAAGGCCCCCAGAGCAGGAGCATTTTTTGCCCCAGCACTGTAATTTGAACATTCTTGGTAGGGGTCCATTAGATGAAGCTTCATACCAAATATCAAAGACCTGGGCCTTGTGGTTTCAGAGAAGAAGATTTTTAAAGATTTTCCCTATATAATCCTATGTAAAACCAAAGGGCCCCGGGGCGGGGGCATTTTTTGCCCCAGCACTATAATTTGAACAATCTTGGTAGGGGTCCACTAGATGAAGCTTCATACTAAATATCAAAGTCCTGGGCCTTGCGGTTTCAGAGAAGAAGATTTTTAAAGATTTTCCCTACATAAGCCCATGTAAAACCAAAGGGCCCCGGGGCTGGGGCATTTTCGGCCCCAGCACTGTAATTTGAACAATCTTGGTAGCGGTCCACTAGATGAAGCTTCATACCAAATATCAAAGACCTGGGCCTTGCGGTTTCAGAGAAGAAGATTTTTTAAGTTTTCGGTGAAAAAATCTATTTTTGTCTCCTGTGACCTATATGAGCAACGGACCGGAACCATTTGAACAACTTTGAAAGGGGACCACCTAAGGATCATTCCTGTGAAGTTTGGTCAAAATCCGATCAGTGGTTTAGGAGATGTTGTTTGAAGAAATTGTTTACGCACGGATGACAGACAAAAAGTGATCCTAATATTAATCACAAGAGGGCCATGATGACCCTATATCGCTCACCTGTGTACCAGATAATCATTAGTGATATTTAGAAAAAAAGAACTGTACAGAAAGGCAAGACATGTTTGTTTACCTGATAGATATAAATGTCTTCATAGATCCAGGGTGGTCAATATACTTGTACATCAGTTGAACCAGTTGAACTCTTCAGGATGAAATCTTGAAGGGCAAGATGTAGAGTATACAAAAGACTTCTTGAATCCATGCAGTTAGTCTTTGTTCATGATGTAGTCATAATTTGACAAAGAAATCAATATCTGTAGCTATGATTTCCTTTCGACACAGTGGTTTTCAACAGTATTGCATGGGATGACAAAATTTACATAAGAAACACTGATGATCTCAAATAGCTGCATCCATGTCAAAAAAGAGAGGCCAAAGTCTGCTTAGTTCTATCCAGACTGTATCTTTGACTTTTACTCAGTCACACTGATGTATAAGGCCCATATTATAGATTAAGTTACCTTTATATCATAAACATCTTGGTTCTTACATCTATCTTAAACCCACAAAGAATTAATTCTGTTACAGTGGGCATAATTATAATAAGGCATAAACTAAGACACACAAACATATGTAGAATCTATGTTGTGATATGTGCCAAAAAGGCATCTTTAGGTGCACAAAATAAAGAACAGCTAAAAATAATGTGAGTCATTTCTATGCATAGAAAGCAGATGCATCACCTTATTCTCTTGACCACCAATAAATAAATTCCTGACCTTGCAAGTATGTAGAAAATTGTTACTTAAATCTTTTTGAAGAAAATCTGTTTTAAGCCTTTTCAAGTAACAACAAATTTACATGTAAAATTATTGTCAATGTTGCAAATAAGAAAATAATAAAATATTGACAAAATTCAAAATACTGCGATAAACCTTTCTCTAAGAACAACAGATTTACATGTCAAAACAGTGTTGCAAATAAGAATACAATATAGTATGTTATTTGGCAGAATTCTGAATACTGTGAACAAACGGCCCCAGGCCAAGTGTCCCCCATCTCTGAAATGTCAGTATGTGGTGAATATGTCTATAACATATGTCATAAGCCATGTTTAGGGAATTCAAAACCATTTCAACAGACTATTTCTTTTAAATTTTCCTAAAGTTGTAAGGAATAAATTTACAGAGAAAAAAGTGATCTCCAAAACTGTAAGACAAAGGACCAAAACCCCAGGAAAATTCAGTAATCAATTGAGCACAACAGCATTAGAATATGATCATCTTCAGGTCATGGAAACAAAAAATGGCAAGTTTCATCCAAATCTGGTGAAAACTGTAGGAGGAGTTGAGACAAGAACTTCTGTTGATAACATGGCTTAGACTGACAAAGTGCAATGATGCTGGTAAAAATCAATCAGGCACAACCTCCTTAAAATATGATCATTTTCAGGTCATAAGAACAATAATTGAGAAGTTTCATCAAAATCTCTTGAAAAGTAGAAGTAAAACAAAGATCAGGAATTGATACAATTAACTTACTCCACCCATAAAAGACACCAAAGGGAAAGAAATACAAACATTAAGCGACCAGACCATAATGGAAACCTAAACAAAGGAAGGCCATAAGGACAGTTACTTTCCCACAAAATGGCCATATGGCCATCCAAAATTAAAAGACACAAGTGATACACACAGTAAGTAACAACCAACAACATAAATAAATCGCCACAGAAGCGCTGCCTTGGAACGGTCAGTGGAAGATTTCCACTGGGGGGCTTAAATCGATTTTACGTGGCCACAATCCTCGCCCTTACTTCCGTAGCGATTTAGACAAATAATTTGTTCAGTCGGCATGAAGGCCTCCTAACTCATCAGTGCAACATCTCCGTGAACACAAATAATCAAAGAACCACAGAGGTGAGACAACGGTGAGGACTCGACAGCAAGAAACCACTGAAATGCTGGAGCAAAAGAAAACCAACAGTTAGACTCCGATGAGCCCGACCAGAGACAGAGCATCAGGCACCAACCAACATTATCTCTCAAATTCTCAATAAGCCTTTACGTTGGAGCCGTCATAGAATCTGAGGCCTGACCCTGGGAGGAGTTGCGGAGACAAAAACTTCTGTTGATAAAATTGCTAAAACTCACAAAGGGCAATAACTCTGGTAAAAATCAGTCTAGCATGACCTTGATAAAATATGATCATCTTCAGGACATGGGAACAATAACTGGAAAGTTTCATCAAAATCCCTTGAAAATGTAGGAGGAGTGACAGACAGACCGACTGATGGATGGACGGTGGACGGATGGACGAAAACCGTTACTATAGTCCCCCTCGACTAACGTCTGGGGAAAAATGGACATAATGTACATTGTAAGTCAATTCTTCCCCTGACAAAGTGTCTGGTCAGATGTTTAATATGAAGGTAGCAAATGTTTGTAGATAAGTAAAGAATTAATATTTTTTAATTATTCTGCAATACATCTAAGAACTAAGATAATAACACCCTTGCAACATAATGCATTTTTTTAATCTTCAAAATAGCTGCTTATTTTATGAAAATCCATGATATTTTCCTTATTTATACTGCAAACACAGGTGGCGGGTGCTAGTTAGAACCGCCTCATTGAGGCAGTTCTAATGAGTACCCACAACCTATGTATTGGAGCAGAAATAAGAAAAATAACTTATACCCCTATAAACCCCCAGATTTCTCAATATAAAGTGGGGTTTAAGGGGGTGTTTATTTCACAGGCTTGTTCATGTGATGTGAATCCAGTTGAAGAGTATAATTAATATTAACCAAAGGTACATCAACAGCATCCATGTAATATGACATCATAAAAATATACATACATACAAGTCAATCTTTGAAACCTCCACTGTATCAACAGACTATCAGATGCTTTATAATCTTCAAAATTTTTATGCCAACAGAAAATGTAGTTTCATCTTGTGCACATAAATTCTAAGAAAAAAGGTTGAAATCATACTTAAAAATATTTTTTAACCTACTATAAAACTGGAAAACCAAATAAAATATTAAATATTATTAAGGTCCTTTAAGATTAAACTTTTATTTTTCCATGTTGTTTTTTCGAGATGTCCTATTTCTCACTTCTGACTGGAAAAAGAGGACCTATTCCATTAGAATAATGCATTCATATATGTAATGCTTTCAGTCATGATAGAAAAATTAGCATTTTCGAATGAAAATTTATATATTTTTCTTATTTCAGCTTCAAACATAGATCATTTAGAGAAACACCTCACTGTCTATGTTTCGAGTAAGAAAATGGTAAAAATATGTATAGAAAATAAAGAAAAGCCCTGTAAACTCCACTCTTCTCTATATAAGGAGTTTTACAGGGGTGCTCATTTCCTGATATCTGTAAGTGGTGGCCACCCAAATCTTGCCAAACCACCAGCAATATCTGCCTTTAAAAAGGTAAATACAGCATTTTATGTGGTGGGTGAGTGCACTGAAAAGTAGCATAAAACTATTTGACATGATTTCCCAGTTGTTATGCAAAAAGTGTGGTACTTATGATCTGACCAATAGATTCCTCTGATCCAATTTCACCAAAAAAGCAACCTTAATTTGAGAGACTGGTTTTATATATTTAAAATTATGCAGGTGAAAAGTCTTCAACTATGTGGATTTCATGTGCAAAAAGACTATTTTGTGATCTGACCAGTATGTTTCACATGTTCCAACTGCACCATCAACATATGAAAAATCAACATTAGAAAATACCAAATCAAGCGTTGTCATATGATCTGTGGTACATTCTTTTATAAGCATTTTGCATGAAAACTTATCACTTAATTTCTTCACAATGCTATGTTTCAGCAAAACATTAATATTGAAATCTCCAATTATCATCAATGGCTTTGATGGGGTCAAATATGGAATAAGTTCTTTGTTCAGACAAGAAAGAAGATTACTGTCAGACATTTGAGGTGACTTATACAAAAATACGATCTGACTTTCAATCGAGACATGCCTGGCAGTTATCATAATAAATTCTAATGTATCTGAACTATACTTTCTCTTCTGTATAATAATGATATCATCTTTGACATAAACTGCTAATCCATGAGGAGGTCTTTTGCAAGTACTGTATCCAATTTGGTCATTTCTTGTCAAACAATAGCCTTCTATTACATAATCACTATCATTATCAGGCTGATGTAGTCGTGTTTCTGCTAATCCAAATATGTGCGTTGACAACAGATTTTTGTCATGTCTAACATCATCAAAATGAAGATTCAAGGATCTACAATTATTGAAAGCAACTTTGAAATGCGAAACTGGATCTATCAATTCTAAAGATGTATCACACAGCTGAAGCACTGCTGTTTCATGCAATCGCTGCATTTCTGTCTTAACCTGATCATCAACTTGTAATGCTTTCTCATTGAAGTTAAGGATCTGAAGCTTCTCAATTGACCTTACCCTGCTGAGTGCTACATAATGTAAATGTGGAACTTTGCGGGTTTTACGTTGTGATAAGTCAATAACAACTCTTTCAAGGGTACTACCTTGTGCTCTATGTACTGAACGCCCTGCAGAAGGTTGCAAAGGGAATTGAACTCTCTGAAAGGTCTTTCTGTTGTAAGTAAATGACCTGTTGACATCAAAAATTGGTGTCCAATTTTCATCAATATTGCTATGATACAGTCCCCTGTTTTTGTATTTGATTCTTGTTTCAATTCCTGCTTTTTTGTCATCAAACTGGACCCAAATTATGCTTGGACGTCGTGTGGTTTGTAGTTTATACTCAATAAACTTAACTACACATGATGCTCCATTTGCTAGTCCATCTTCTGTTTTTATGTTTATTGTTAAATCATAAATCATGTCAACAACAACTGTTAACGAGCAATGTAAATTTGCTGTTTGGTTTGAATCTGTTACATTCTTTAGATTCTTGAGTGCACAGTCTATCTTTTCTTTAGATAACTTAGGTGAGACATATGTATCCATGCATGGTATTTCAACCTTTTCTGTTGCCATATTTCTTATAATTTCATCATTAAAAACATGCATGAAATAGTTTTCTGCAAAGAGGTGAGGCGCATTTTTCTGATACTCAGTATCCTTTTTAGTTACTTCACATTGCTTAAACCTATTCTTGTCTTCAGCAGTCAAGGCATTGATCCTTAATCTATTTAACAATTCTGCAAATTCAAGGTCATCTTTTTGTCTCATAATTTCTGTTAGTTCAAACATGGTAAATAAGTCTTTCCAGAGATTTTGTGATAAAGCAGCTGCATCATGTTTCATGTCATTAAATATCCAATCACCACTCACTGGTTTCAACTGATAAAGATCACCAACAGCAATAATGCTAACACCACCAAAAGGCGTTCTTGTTCCTTTCAATGCTTGAAGTCTCTGATCAATAAAATTCAACATAGAATTACTAACCATTGAAATTTCATCAATAATCACAACTGACAAATCACGGTATTTTGATCTAAAGGTATTCAGACTGTCACAGGTTAATGTTTGATCCGATTGCTTATACTTTTGTTTAAATGCATATGAGATGGTAGAACCATTAATATTAAATGCTGCTTTTCCTGTAAATGCACAAAGAAGAACCCTTGTGTGATCCGCATCTTCTCCTTCTTTCAGATTTAATATTCTAAACAAAGTCTGATACAATGCTCGAATAACTAGACTTTTTCCAACACCAGCTCCACCAGAAAGAAATGCATATAAGGGGGCATCTTTTGTTTTAATCCAGTGAATCACATGATAGTAAAACTGTTTTTGTTTACTATTTAAACACTGCAAGAGCTTTCTGTAATCAATATCTGAAAGAATATTTTCATTCACATCAATCTGAGGTGCAGAAACGTAACATCCAATTTCAGTCCCTATATCATAGTCTCTATGCTCAATTCTATCAGGATTAAAATATATAAACTCTTCAGACTGAATTGGTTCAATTTCAGCATCATCACCTTCAACTTGTTGTGTACTTGGAGCAATATCATCGAATGCATCATATTCAATTTCTGCTAAATCTCTTGCTAATTCCAACTCTTCAGCATAATGTTCGTAAGTGGAACATTTATGATCTATCACATGCTTCATTGACTCATAGTGTTCTTTATATGTTCTAAAAGTTCCAAGTAAGTCAGTCTCTTCATTTCTCCATGGGTGAAAAAGTAGAAGTTTCTCTCTATAATAGTTCTCTTCATCTGTTTTGCGATTGAATCTCACATACCTTATTATTTTAGAATTACGACATCGTTTGATTTTTATGTCATTCTTTAAAGTTAAAATAGTTTCACCATCACCAAAGCATTCTTCATCTGACACTTCTGCATCTTTCTCATAATCTTGCTCCTCCTCATCTCTACTATCATTATGTCCATCTGGGTAAATGACTTCTAACTCAGACACATAATCGGCTAAGCAATACTTTTCCAATGGTTTGGGACGCTTCGAGTATCTTTTAATTTTATTGTCTGACATTATATCTGTCGAGTCTGCCGGCAATTCATCAAGTACTGACTTTGGTTTCAGTAACTGTACTCTCTGGGTTGGAAGTGACGTATTTATGAAGACAACACTCCTTGAACTTTTAGTCAATGGCATTTGCAGTACCAAATAAACTGCCTCTTGTGCACTTAGTTCGACACTGTTTGAAAACACATTTCCAATATGTCTAACTTGTCTTTTGAGATCCATATTGCCATTCCTTGCTTCTTTTGCAGCTGCATGCAACAAATTACTCATCCCTCTTTGAGATTTACTAATATATGAAACTATATACATAGCACAAGCATATGGATCTAACACAAATTGTATATCAATGTTTGCCTTCCAAGCTTTTAACACACTATCATTGTACAAATTTACACGGATTTCACTTGGTTTTCTTTTCAAAAACACTTTTGAAGAGTTTAAAGAACTTCTGATACATTTAATATATTCTTCCTCACTCATTTGGACAACACTTGTCAGAAACTCCTCATAAGACATATCATATCCATCTTTCTTACTGTTCATTGTTTTCTGTAAGTTTTGGTACAATTTATAATACTTGTCTTTTTCAGTTTCGAGAGGCTGTAAGACCATAATTTTGGAAAGAGGTGGCAAAGGATAACCAAATCGACAGATTTTATCTTCTCGTTTTCTACATGTTCTAGAATGTTTGTGAATTTGAAGTTCTATCAAATGACGAAGATGTGAATTATCTATAGAACATTTCAAAAACTGATCCACATAAGCAGTCAACTCTACATCCGAATCCACATTGAATTTTGGTGCATTCTGTACCCATACAATCATATGAATGTGTGGCGATCCACGTTGCTGAAATTCCACTCTAAAAAAGTAATCAACAACTTTTCCAAGAGGTTCATGCTCACTCTTTAGAACTGTGTTGATGAATTCTTTAACTCTATGCTCGAAATATCTAGAACAAGTGACTGGATCCGATTGAATAAGTTTTATCTTTTGTTCCCATGCCAAGTTTTCAATTTGATCATCAGTGTAGTTGAAATTTTTATTTAAGGTAGCTAGCATTTTCAAAAGCTCAATCCATCTTGTATCAGCAGAGGACAATGACATAAACCAAGTTGGCAAACCCAACTGACGAATCATAGCATAAACATCTTTTTTTCTAGATTCTAAATATGCTGGAGAATTTCTTAGCTGTTTAAACAAATAGTAACCTTCATCATTTTTTACAATACTGTCAATACACTCTGAGTTTCTTGCTTGTACTGCAGTAATATTATTTGTTCCCGTTTGGCACCTTCTAACAGCAAGGTTTGCTTTATCGTTCAGTTGCTTCATTTGTATTTTTTTCAGTTTAAAAAATATATTGGGTACACTGTTAGCAGCACGCCTATCCTGGCTTCTCAATTCCCATTTTGCAATATCACTATAATGTACAGGCACTTTTCTATCATCATTATCTATGCGCCTCTGCCCACAAAATATGGTTGGAAAACAAAGATATTCTGAATCTTTATCTTGAAATATACTGAGTGGCCTTTGACCTTCTCCAGGAGCAAATATGAATGTAGAATTTCTGTTTTCAAGATCTGCATCATCCAATAGAGTGTCAATATTTCCCACATTTTCTTGTGCGATTTCTTCTGCATCTGAATCATACAGTTCTTCGACATGAGGTGTGTTATGATTTGAAATATCATCATTTTTTTCTAACTGATCGTTTGGATAATTGTTACACATTTCACTAACAACACCATCAAAATCAATTATATCATACTTTGAACATTCTTTTGTACACAACTCAAAAAAAATTATGTATAACCTCAGCTTGGTTCTGATTACATGGACTATCCTGAAGACTTTCATCCAAAACACCATCAGAATCTTCATTATTTGTTTCAGAGCAGGGTTTTTTTTTGTGATTCAAAAAATGCATGCAGTGTTTCATTACTTTCTTCTGTGATTCTCTTTAACCACTGCTGGTCTATTTCAACATTTGCGTTTTTGTACAATTCACTACCACTCATTAGCCAATGCAAAGCACAAAGCACATGATATGGTCGAACATTTTCTGAGAAAACATATGACTTAAATGACATCTTCTTCTTTAATTTCACTGCAACTGTAACATTTTCATCAAAAGGCCTAGGTAAAGCATTTACAACTGGTTGAATGTCAACAGGTACATTAACAACATTTCCTTTTACTGATAACTGGCGACCTCTAGGTAGTTCTCTCATCTGCATGAATGGTATACGTAAAGCAATAAGGCGTTCTTCAAGTGGAAACAACTCCAATTCTCTTGGTTTTGGTGGCCACTTCATTCCATTTACAACAGACAATTTTGGGACTTTACCACACTTAATATTGTCTTTGCATGTACAGCATATCCATTCTTCTTCATTGACTGATTTCACCCCTGTTAAGTACTTTTCCTTGTCTTTAGAAACAAATGTCTTAGCTTTTGATACAGTCTCTTCAAACCATGTCTGTTGACAGCAACTACATATATAGACAGGTCCAACTGATATATTCTTGTGAAACTTTTCAATACAAACATCAATATCACTACCACATTTTCTGCGCTTTGTGTTTATCTTTTCAACTTGTGAAAAAGATGGATCTTTACGCTTGGTAGCTTTTCTTTTACTGTTTATAATGTTTTCAGCTTTCTTGTTTTTTTCATTTAGTCTCCACTGTTGTTTTGCAACCCTTTCTTGTTCTAATTTGTATGGATCTGATCTCGCCTTCCTCTTTGATAGATTTTGTATTGCAATATCTTTTTTTTTTAATTCAAGGCATTCTCGAGATTCTCGTTTCTTTTCACTTTCCCATTTTTTGTATTCATCTATTAATCTAGCCCTTCTCATACACCTCTTGTGGCTGATCTGTACTTGTATTGTTATGAAAGAGACTTCATTTTGTCGCTTTCCATTGATAACCAATCTGAAATTATTGAAGCTTTTAGCTCTACTTCTAGATATTTAGATGATTTATTAAATATTGATAATACCTATTTTGATGGTTTGATCAGTCAGATTTACCCCCTAGAACTTCAGTTAAATAAAGCAAATTCTTCTGATACCGAGGCCCCGTTTTTGGATTTACATCTATCTATTGTAGATGGATTTGTTTCGTGCAAAATTTATGATAAACGCGATGACTTTGATTTTGAGATTGTAAATTTTCCTTTTTTGGATGGTGATGTTCCTCGTGCGCCATCCTATGGCGTTTATATTTCGCAATTAATTCGATTTGCTAGAGTGTGTAGTCATGTAACTGACTTCAACACTCGTAATAAATTATTAACGGCTAAACTCCTTAATCAGGGTTATCGGTACCATAAACTACGCAAAGCCTTTTCAAAATTTTATAGACGCCATTCTGATTTAATTTCAAAATTCAATATTGGACTTAAATCTCTTCTGCAACAAGGTCTATCGGAACCCGAATTTTATGGTGACTTAGTATATAAATTCAGAAAAATATATAACCGCAATGACTTCAGCACCCAATTTCGTAAAATCATTCTTCGATATAAAAAGATTGGGTACAACATGGATATTATACGACAGACTGCATGCATGGTAGTTAACCCAATCACGGTTGGCAACTTTGCTTCCCTCTTTAATTGCACGCCGGTGGGTCAGGCCTCAGATTCTATGACGGCTCCAACGTAAAGGCTTATTGAAAATTAAAGAGATAATGTTGGTTGGTGCCTGATGCTCTGTCTCTGGTCGGGCTCATCGGAGTCTAACTGTTGGTTTTCTTTTGCTCCAGCATTTCAGTGGTTTCTTGCTGTCGAGTCCTCACCGTTGTCTCACCTCTGTGGTTCTTTGATTTCTGTGTTCACGGAGATGTTGCACTGATGAGTTAGGAGGCCTTCATGCGGACTGAACAAATTATTTGTCTAAATCGCGACGGAAGTAAGGGCGAGGATTGTGGCCACGTAAAATCGATTTAAGCCCCCCAGTGGAAATCTTCCACTGACCGTTCCAAGGCGGCTCTTCTGTGGCGATTTATTTATGTTGTTGTTTGATACTTACTGTGTGTATCACTTGTGTCTTTTAATTTTGGATGGCCATATTGCCATTTTGTGGGAAAGTAACTGTCCATATGGCCTTCCTTTGTTTAGGTTTCCATTATGGTCTGGTCGCTTAATGTTTGTATTTCTTTCCCTTTGGTGTCTTTTGTGGATGGAGTAAGTTAATTGTATCAATTCCTGATCTTTGTTTTACTTCTACTTTGTCATAGCTTTGTCTTTTCTACAATATTCTTCAGATTGTCTAGCACTCTGCTTTGATTTTAGCGTATATTCTTTATCCTTTTTTCGATATTCTTCAGACTGTCTAGCACTCTGCTTAGATTTTAGTGTATATTCTTTATCCTTTTTTCGATATTCTTTAGATTGTCTAGCACTCTGCATTGATTTTAGCGTATATTCTTTATCCTTTTTTCGATATTCTTCAGACTGTCTAGCACTCTGCTTAGATTTTAGTGTATATTCTTTATCCTTTTTTCGATATTCTTCAGATTGTCTAGCACTCTGCATTGATTTTAGCGTATATTCTTTATCCTTTTTTCGATATTCTTCAGACTGTCTAGCACTCTGCATTGATTTTAGCGTATATTCTTTATCCTTTTTTCGATATTCTTCAGACTGTCTAGCACTCTGCTTAGATTTTAGTGTGTATTCTTTATCCTTTTTTCGATATTCTTCAGACTGTCTAGCACTCTGCATTGATTTTAGTGTATACTCTTTGTCTTTTCCTTTGAAGTTAGAGTCTTGCCTTCGTTTCTCCATATAAACTCTCATATCTTCTTTTCTTTCTGCAGCTTTTTTCTTGTTTATTTTTATTTCTTTGTTCCTCATCTTTTGATTTTTAGTCACATTTGTACTATTCCGTGTCTTTTCTTCAAGTTTATGCTTTTGATCTTTAAAGTATTTGCCAATAAGTGTTGCATGATTTTCACTGCTTGAATTAGCAAATAAGTCTTCTCTTGCATGTGAATTCCTCATATGGCTTTCAGACACCTTTCTCTTGTAAGTTACAGTTTTCCAAGCATAGTCACATGGAGTGTCAGTATGGTTGTCTGCATGATTTTCAATATCAAATATTGAATGATGCTCTGGATTAGATAAGTCAAAGTCTATAGGAAGAATTTCAAACTGCGTGGAAATTGAAATCATCATACTTTCAAACAATGCATATAGAAATGCAACTAGATCATCTAAACAATTGAAAGCAGCTAGTAATGATTTTCCATCCGGAACAGATAATCCATTTAAACCATGTGAATGTGAATCAAATATAAAATATTTACAATCTCTCTTGAACACAGAGCAACAAATTGAACCCATCATTAATAAAACACTTGGAGAATTTTGTAGACAAGTGTACAATGCTTGGTGAAGAGTAGGTAAACTGGTATTGACAAACTGTTCTGTGCAAAGACCTGTCACAATAGCAGATGTTTTCACAACAACTTCTTTGTTTAAAATTGAAACTAATCTTGGAAGTTCATCAAAGCTTAGTAACTTACTCCTGAATTTACCTTCTGCCTTTAATTCACCAATGATCTTATTATATAGACTATCTCCAGCTAAAAGAATGTTGTCTAGATCTGTACTACAAGCAATGTCTGAGTATGCTGCATATATTAATGAACAAAGTGCATTTGCAGTACATTGGCATCCTCTGGACTCATTGCTAAATATTTCTGAACCTTGGTGAAAAGATCCCAGTTCAAATTTGACAGAGTTAAATGGACCATTAGAAGGCTTCCATAGCACTGTTTCAGTTTGTTCCATTAAAGGAAATGCTGTATACATAATTTTTTCATCAACTTGAGTAGAGCTTGAAAATACAGTGTTTGTAAATTCTATGGGTGAATGTATTTTGGTATTTTGTCCTAGTTGTTGTCTGTTAGTATTGTCATTTGAACTTTGCAAAACTTCGATATTTTGTTCTGGTTGTTTTCTGTAAATATCTTTGTCATTTCTACTTTGCAATACTGAGTTCATATCTTTGTCATTTCTACTTTGTAAAACTGAAGCATCAGATGTCACGCTGAGGCAGGTCATACCCACATCTGAAGAACTAGATGACCCTGGGCCAGATGATACGCTGGGGCAGGTCATACCCACATCTGACAAAATAATTGACCCTGGCACAGATGTCCCCATCGCTACAAGCGATTGGGGCTTAGATCCTCCATGATCTATGAGGGGGGTCAGGCCCACATCTGAGATAAGTAACCCAGGGCTACTACCATTAGCCCTCACCAGGGTCTTTGCCAATGACCTCTTCCATGTCTTCTTGCGTGGCATACCTCAACCTGAAAGATACAAAAGCAGGTGTCTGCTTTAAAAGGAAAAGGGGAAACGGTATTATCTTTAAATAATTCAAAATCTTGCCTATACTTAATGAATTTTTGTAAAACAGACAGATTTTCTTTTCTCGCTTGAGCACAGTAATTTGACAAGGAAATCCCCCCCAAAACAAATGATAATCCTCTAGACTTTTATCATTCTGTATAGTTTTGGCCAAGCATTTTTAATAGGAGACTTCAATGTGAGACTTCAATGTGTGCGCCTGATGCTCCGTCTTTGGTCGAATCCCTCGGAGTCTAACTGTTGGTTTTCTTTTGCTCCAGCAATTCTGTTGTTGTATGCTGTTGAGTCCTCAACCTTGTTTCATCTCTGTAGTTTTTTATTTGTATGTTCTCGGAGATGTTACACTGATGAGTTAGGAAGCTTTCATGCAGACTAAACAAAATAAGTGTATACCGCGACAGAGGTAAGGGCGAGGATTATGGCCATGTAAAATCGATTTAAGCCTCCCCCCCCCGTGGAATTCTTTCCACTGACCATTCCAAGGCGGTTCTTCTGTGGCGGTTTATTTATGTTGTTGTTTGTTACTTACTGTGTGTATCACTTGTGTCTTTTTATTTTGGATGGCCATATGGCCATTTTGTGGGAAAGTAACTGCCCTTATGGCCTTCCTTTGTTTAGGTTTCCATTATGGTCTGGTCACTTCATATTTGTGTTTCTTTCCCTTTTGTGTCTTTGATGGGTGGAGTAAGTTAATTGTATCGATTCCTGATCTTTGTTTTACTCCTACTTTAAAAGCCAACTAAACTATGTAAACAACAGCAATAGGTGATGGTGAAAGTTGGGGCCCTGAAAAAATGGTTTTAACTCTTCCTCACATTCATTATTGCTTTACATCCCAAAGTTGTTCTTTCATTGCAGTTTCATTTCATTTTTTATATCTTTTAATTTTCTGACACTTATGACTGTGTGTCCAAATTATTTAATTTAGTAAAAGTTACCGAGTTACCACCTGTTTGGGAAAAAACTACTTTTCCCAAAGCTTACTAAGAATTAGAGAGAATTTAATTCTATGTAATGTTGGTTAGTGCCTGAAGTTCTGTCTCTGGTCGGGTCCATCGGAGTCTAAATGTTGGTTTTCTTTTGCTCCAGCATTTCAGTGATTCCTTGCTGTCGAATCCTCACCGTTGTTTCATCTCTGTGGTTCTTTGATTTTTGTGTTCACAGCAATGTTGCACTGATGAGTTGGGAGGCATTCATGAGGACTGAACAAATTGTCAAAATTGCTATGGAAATAAGTGTGAAGATTGTGACAACGTAAAATCGATTTAAGCCCCCAGTGGAATTTGTTTTACTGACTGTTCCAAGATGGTTCTTCTGTCCCGGTTCATTTTTGTTATGGTTTGTCTTTGAGTGTTTGTATCACTTATATTATTTTGTTTTGGATAGCCAATTGGCCATTTTGTGGGAAAGTAACTGTCCTTTTTGGCTTTCCACTATTGATGTTTCCATTAGGGTCTGGTTGTTTCATGTTTGTGTTTCTTTCCCTTTGGTGTCTCTGATTGGAGCTGTGGCTTAATTGCATCAATTCCTGATCATTACTTTCACTTCTATTTTGTTTGTTTCGTTTACCACCCACTCAACACAATCTAGGTTATTTTTTAGCCAGTAAGGTTACCTAACCACACTATCAGGGCACCCTCATACGTAAGATATTCACCAATATAGTGCATATTCTTTGGCCAGAAACTGACAACTACCTTTATTAAATAAGCACAAGGCAGGTAATGACCTTATAATAGATTTCATGATCGATCTTCCAGCAATGAATGTTCCTAACCCTAGCAGGTATCCAATCTGCGACCTCCTGATCACAAGTTAGACAGGCATCCTACTGAGCTAGCAAGGCCAGAAGGGAAAGAGCTACTAAATTGGCCTGTACCCTATGATTTTATTGTTTGTTAAGAAGTGTCTTTTTGTCTTTCCCTTTGACTTTAAGGATAAGCTCTGGGTTCTGTTTCAATCAGTTCCTGTTTGAATCAGTTCCTGAAGTATCTTTCAACATCAGTTTTATTACTTTTCTAGTAGTTCTCCAGACAAGCATTGATTAAAAAAAAGTATAGTTGTTAAAAAAACAGGTATTTACTGTTCTTTGATACTGCAATACCTCTTGATGGCCTCTATCATTTTTGCTTATTACTTCAAAAGTTTTTTTGGTTTTTAGAGTATAAGTAACCTAACCTCTGACCTCAAACACAATAGCATAAAACATTATTGGCAAGTCCAAATTATCAGCATGCAATATCAAGGATTTTCATGTTAAATTGTACTTTGTCTTCATTCTTTTGGGCACTGTATTATACAAACTATTCTTCTATCAAACAAAAGGTGTGATTCACTCTGATTTTGCCAATACCATTTACCTATTACTTTTTACTATCATTAACAAAACAATCATTCATTTACCTTGAAATACAGTGATGAGCTGTAACTTGTTTTAAGCACAGTTTTCCACTATTATACACAACACTAAGTCACTAAGTCACAAACACTGTCTATATATCAATCACTAAGTCACAAATACTGTCTATCTATCACTTTGTCAATTATATTTTCTTTTCAGAAATCTTGTTGATACTACAAAAAAGGAAAGCTGTATTAGACAAATTTACTGTAAAAAACAAACCAATTTTTTTTAAGAATCTGAAAAAATTACTGTTTCAATAAATTAAGAAACAAGATGTGTTTGTGAAACACGGATGCCCCCGGACAGTGCATGTTAAATATGAAAGCAGTATCACTAAGCAATCGAATGGTATGGCCAATGTTCAAGTCTTAAAAAGTAGGTCAAGGTCATGAGGTCAAAAATTATGGGATCGTTGGAAAGGTCTTTTGACATAGAATGCACATGTGAAATATGAAATCCCTATCACTTACCAATCGAAAGTTATGGCCAATGTTAAAGTTTTTAAAAAATAGGTCAAATGTCAAGGTCAAGGTAAAAAAATACGGTACCTATGGAAAGATATTGTGATAAAGAATGCACATGTGAAATATAAAAGACCTATCACTTACCAATCCAAAGTTATGGACTGTGTTAAAGTTTTTAAAAAGTAGATCAAATGTCATGGTCAAGGTCATGAGGTCAAAAATTATGATACCACTGGAAAGGTCTTGTGACAAGGAATACACATGTGAAATATTAAAAGCCCTACGACTTACCAATCGAAAGTTATGGCCAATGTTAAAGTTTTTTTTAAAAGTAGGTCAAATGTCAAGGTCACAAGGTCAAAAATTATGGTAACACTAGAAAGGTCTTGTGACAAGGAATGCACATGTGAAATATGAAACCCTATCACTTACCAATCAAAAGTTATGGCCAATGTTAAAGTTTTTAAAAAGTAGCTGAAACGTCATGGTCAAGGTCATGAAGTCAAAAATTATGGTACCACTGGAAAGGTCTTGTGACAAGGAATGCACGTGTGAAATACGAGCTATGTAAGCTATATCAATTACCATTCAAACATTATGCCCAATGTTAAAGTTTTTGTGAATGTTAAAAGTTTTTTTTTAAAAGAAGTAGATCAAATGACAAGGTCAAGAGGTCAAAAATTATGGTATCACTGGAACGGTCTTGCTACATGGAATAGACATGTGAAATATGAAAGTCCTATCACTAACCAATCAAACTTTATGGCTAATCTTAAAGTTTTTAAAAAGGAGGTCAAAAGAAGGTCAGATGTCAAGGTAACGGTCACAAGGTCCAAATTTATGGTATCTCTTGAAAGGTATTGTGACAAGGAATGCACATGTGAAAGAAGAAAGCCCTATAAGTTACCATTCAAAAGTTATGCCCAATGTTCAGGTTTTTGCGGACAGACAAACAGACAGACAGTCCAAAACTATATGCCCCCAGAATCTTTGATTACGGAGGCATAAAAATGAAGTAATTTAAAATACTGATTAGCTGAACATCAGTACACATATTGCAGTTTTAAACTCAAATCTATAAAGGTATTTAAAATTAAATTCATGAAGAATTATCATTATATTTAAATATAAAGTGGATTTGATTTGTGTATGGCTGACAAAATTGATTAAACTTCATTCATTCAACAATTAAAAAGGTGACTTAGTATTATAAAATGCTTCCCTACCGGGAGCATAAGTCATGATCAGCAAGGCGGTTTTACTCCAGGAAGAGACCCTCTATGCACAGATGAAGGTATTAGAAAAGGTAAAAGAGTGTTTATTTAATGTATCTTTAAAATCAACTAGATCTATTACTAAAAGTGATCTATCAATAAAAGTGATTAATATCCCACAAAAATGTCTACAGACAAATTGAATTATGCTATATACTTCTGCTCAGTTTTGTTGCAGAGATTATAAAATTTCAATTGCTACAGTTTTAGTTTTTACAATTTCATTCATACAACTAACATTATCCAAATAAGACTGGAATGCCATGCCAAACAATCTTCATCTTTCTTACCTGGTACGTCTGCGATTACCCCTTTTGTGGATAACCATTGTTTATAACTTTTTTCAGATGAACATGGTTTGTTAGTTAATTTTGGGGAGCTGATGGGAGCTGTGGGTTTCCTGATCATTGCCTCCACTTCTATTTTATGGCCAAGCCAACACTATTTAGTTAATTTTTGAGCCAGTTAGTTTGGTTTAAACATTATTTATTTTGATTTGTCAAACATTTACAAGTTCATACATAGACAGAATACAATTGTACATGCAAACAGGATTTGAAAACAAGCATTCAAGCCAGTTAGTTTAACTAACCACACTTTCGAGACAGGCTTATACGTAAGTGGTTAACCAGTACATTGCACAGTCTTTCACCAAAGTTGATAACCGCCCTTCTTGAATCAGCAGAAGGGAATGACCAGAGAAAAGATTTCCTGATTGATAGCCATTTTAGAATGTTGCCAACCTCAGCAGGTATGGAACCCTTAACTTCTTGATCACCAGTCAGGAAAGCATCCAGCAGAGCTACCAGTCTGGCTTAGATGAATAAAAAATTTAAGACGAACAGTCGTTATATTCTTTAGCTAGAATAAACAATGTCCCGGGTACGACTATAAATGACACCAATATTACTCTTCACCATGCTGGAAACTATGTATCTTCATGCCTGGAATAAAAAAAAAACAAATAGTGTCAATGTTAATAAAATACTTATTATCATTAACTACACATGTACAACAATGTATTGTTAATTTATATTACCATGCATACATCAAAATGCTCTATAAAGGCTTGGGAGATTTTCAATGATGGTAAACCATGTAAAAGTCTCTATTAATGATTCAATTTTCTCTAAAGTATTTTTATACATTCTGATGTCTAAAAAAACTGTACCAATTAAGTGCCCCTAGAGGGGAGTCACTTTTACCCCAGTGCTATAATTTGAACAATCTTAGATGAGGTGCACTATATGAAACTTCATACTAAATACCAAAGACATGAGCCTTGTGGTTTCAGAGAAGAAGATTTAAAGGTTTTCCCTATGTAAGTCTTTGTAACGGGACCATTTCTGGCACCAAGGCTATCATTTGAACAATCTTTGTAGAGGTCCACTAGATGAAGCTACACACCAAATATTCCTTGTGGTTTCAGAGGAGAAGATTTTTTAAGATTTTTCCTATATAAGTTAATGTAAAACTAAAGGGTCCCAGGGTGGGGGCATTTTTGGCCCCAGGGCTAGAATTTGAACAATCTTGATAGAGGTCCACAAGACAAAGCTTCATACCAAATATCAAACACCTGAGCATTCTGGTCTCAGACAAGAAGAATTTTAAAGGTTTTCCCTATGCAAGTCTATGTAAAAACAAAGGGCCAACAGGGCAGGGGCATTTTTGGCCCCAGGGCTATAATTTTAACAATCTTGGTAGAGGTCCACTAGATGAAGCTACACATCAAATATCAAAGACCTGGGCCTTGCGTTTTCAGAGGAGAGGATTTTTTAAGATTTTTCCTATATAAATCAATGTAAAACCAAAGGGTCCCAGGGTGGGGGCATTTTTGGCCCCAGGGCTATAATTTGAACAATCTTGGTAGAGGTCCACAAGACAAAGCTTTCTTACCATACATGTATATCAAACACCTGAACCTTCTGGTTTCTGAAAAGAAGATTTTTAAAGGTTTTCCCTATATAAGTCTATGTAAAACCAAAAGGCCCTGGGGCCGAGGCATTTTTGGCCCCAGTGCTACAATTTGAACAATCTTGATAAAGGTCATCAAGACGAAGCTTCATACCAAATATCAAACACCTGAGCCTTCTGGTTTCAGACAAGAAGTTTTTAAATGTTTCCCTATGTTACTCTATGTAAAACAGAAGTGACCAGGGGCGGGGGTACTTTTCGCCCCAGGGCTATAATTTAAACAATCTTCGTAGAGGTCCACTGGATGAAGCTTCACACCAAATATCAAAACCCTGGTCTTTGCAGTTTCAGAGGAGAAGACTTTTAAAGATTTTTCCTATATAAGTCTATGTAAAACCAAAGGGCCCGAGGCGGGGGGCATTTTTGGCCCCAGAGCTATAATTTGAACAATGTTGATAGAGGTCCACTAGATGAAGCTTCATACCAAATATCAAAGACCTGGGCCTTGAGGTTTCAGAGAAGAAGATTTTTAAAGATTTTTCCTAAGTCTATGTAAAACCAAAGGGCCCCAGGGCGGGGGCATTTTTTGGCCCCAGGGTTATAATTTGAACAATCTTGATAAAGGACCACAAGACAAAGCTTCATAGTATATATCAAACACCTGAGCCTTCTGGTTTCAGACAAGAAGACTTTCAAAGGTTTTCCCTATGTAAGTCTATGTAAAACTAAAGTGCCCTGGGGCGGGGGCATTTTTTGCCCCAGGGCTATAATTTAAACAATCTTGGTAGAGGTCCACTAAATAAAGCTACGCAACAAATATCAAAGACCTGGGCCTTGCAGTTTCAGAAAAGATTTTTTAAGATTGTTCCTATATAAGTCAATGTAAAAGCAAAGGGCCCCGGGGCGGGGGAATTTTTGGCCCAAGAGCTATAATTTGAACAATCTTGATAGAGGTCCACTAGATGAAGCTTCACACCAAATATCAAAGACCTAGGCCTTGCGGTTTCAGACAAGAAGATTTTTTCAGATTTTTCCTATATAAGCCAATGTAAAATCAAAAAGGGCCCTGGGTCCGGGTAATTTTTGGTACAAGGGCTATAATTTGAACAATCTTGGTAGAGGTCCACTAGATGAAGCTACACACCAAATATCAAAGACCTCGGCCTTGTGGTTTCTGAGAAGAAGATTTTTTTAAAGATTTTTCCTATATAAGTCAATGTAAAACTAAAGGGGTCCGGGCCAGGGGCATTTCTTGGTTTTCCCTATATAAGCCCATGTAAAACCAAAGGGCCATGGGGCGGGGGCATTTTTGGCCCCAGCACTATAATTTGAACAATCTTGATAGGGGTCCACTAGATGAAGCTTCATACCAAATATGAAAGACCTGGGCCTTGCGGTTTCAGAGAAGAAGATTTTTAAAGATTTTCCCTATATAAGCCCATGTAAAACCAAAGGGCCCCGGAGTGGGGGCATTTATCGCCTATAGGGCTATAATTTGAACAATCTTGGTAGAGGTCCACTAGATGAAGCTACACACCAAATATCAAAGACCTCGGCCTTGTGGTTTCTGAGAAGAAGATTTTTTTAAGATTTTTCCTATATAAGTCAATGTAAAACTAAAGAGGTCCGGACCAGGGGCATTTCTTGGTCCCAGGACTATAATTAGAACAATTATGATAGAGGTCCACTAGATGAAGCTTCATACCAAATATCAAAGACCTTGGCCTGGTGGTTTCAAAGAAGAAGATTTTTAAAGTTTTTCCCTATGTAAGTCTATGTAAAACCAAAGGGCCCAAGAGCGGGGGCATTTTTGGCCCCAGGGCAATAATTTGAACAATCTCAATAAAGGTCATCAAGACAAAGCTTCATTCCAAATATCAAACACCTGAGCCTCATGGTTTCAGACAAGAAGATTTTTTAAGGTTTTCCATATATAAGTCTGTGTAAAACCGAAAGGCCCAGGAGCGAGGCATTTTTTGCCCAAGGGCTATAATTTTAACAATCTTGGTAGAGGTCAACTAGCTGAAGCTTCATACCAAATATAAAACACCTAGGCCTTGTGGTTTCAGTGAAGAAGATTTTTCAAGATTTTCCCTATATAAGTCTATGAGTCTATGTAAAACCAAAGGGCCCTGGAGCAGGGGTATTTTTGGCCAAAGGGCTATAATTTGAACAATCTTGGTAGAGGTCCACAAGATAGAGCTTCATACCAAATATCAAAGACCTTGCAGTTTCAGAGAAGAAGATTTTTAAAGATTTTCCCTATATAAGCCTATGCAAAACCTAAGGGCCCCGGGGCGGGGGCATTTTTGGCTCCAGCACTATAATTTGAACAATCTTGGTAGGGGTCCACTAGATGAAGCTTCATACCAAATATCAAAGTCCTGGGCCTTGCGGTTTCAGAGAAGAAGATTTTTAAAGCTTTTCCCTATATAAGCCTATGTAAAACCAAAAGGCCCGGGGACGGGGGCATTTTTTGCCCCACCACTATAAATTGAAAATCTTGGTAGGGGTCCACTAGATGAAGCTTCATACCAAATATCAAAGTCCTGGGCCTTGCGGTTTCAGAGAAGAAGATTTTTAAAGATTTTCCCTTTATAAGCCTATGTAAAACCAAAGGGCCCAAGGGCAGGGACATTTTTGGCCTCAGCACTATAATTTGAATAATCTTGTTAGGGGTCCTTTAGATGAAGCTTCATACCAAATATAAAAGACCTAGGCCTTGTGGTTTCAGAGAAGAAGATTTTTAAAGATTTTCCCTATATAAGTCTATGTAAAACCAAAGGGCCCGGGGCGGGGGCATTTTTGGCCCAAGGGCTATAATTTGAGCAATCTTGGTAGAGGTCCATTAGATGAAGCTTCATTCTAAATATCAAAGTCCTGGGCCTTGCAGTTTCAGAGAAGAAGATTTTTAAAGATTTTCCCTATATAAGCCTATGTAATACCAAAGGGCCCCGGGACTGGGGCATTTTTTGCCCAAGCACTATAATTTGAACAATCTTGGTAGGGGTCCACCAGATGAAGCTTCATACAAAATATCAAAGTCCTGGGCCTTGTGGTTTCAGAGAAGAAGATTTTTAAAGATTTTCCCTATATAAGTCTATGTAAAACCAAAGGGCCCAGGGGCGGGGGCATTTTTGGCCCCAGCACTATAATTTGAACAATCTTGGTAGGGGTCCACTAGATGAAGCTTCATACTAAATATCAAAGACCTGGGCCTTGTGGTTTCAGAGAAGAAGATTTTTAAAGATTTTCCCTATATAAGTCCATGTAAAACCAAAGGGCCCCGTGGCGGGGGCATTTTTTGTCCCAGCACTATAATTTGAACAATCTTGGTAGGGGTCCACTAGATGAAGCTTCATACCAAATATCAAAGTCCTGGGCCTTGTGGTTTCAGAGAAGAAGATTTTTAAAGATTTTCCCTATGTAAGCCTATGTAAAACCAAAGGGCCCCGGGACGGGGGCATTTTTGGTCCAAGCACTATAATTTGAACAATCTTGTTAGGGGTCCACTAGATGAAGCTTCATACCAACTATCAAAGATCTGGGCCTTGTGGTTTCAGAGAAGAAGATTTTTTAAGTTTTTGGTGAAAAAAATCTATTTTTGGCTCCTGTGACCTAGATGTGCAACGGACCGGAACCATTTGAACAACTTTGAAAAGAGGACCACCTAAGGATCATTCCTGTGAAGTTTGGTCAAAATCCGATCAGTGGTTTAGGAGGAGATGTCGTTTAAAGAAATTGTTTACGCACGGACGCACGCACGGACGCACGCACGGACGCACGGACGGACGCACGACGGACGACGGACAAAAAGTGATCCCAAAAGCTCACCTCGTCACTACGTGACGGTGAGCTAACAAGAGGGCCCAATGGCCCTATATCGCTCACCTGTGTACCAGAAAATCATTAGTGTAGGAGACCACTTGACATTGTTACTTACTAAATATCTAAGCTCAGGCAAAGCGGTGTCCATGCTTATAAACCCTATTGGTTTTGTTGGGCGACAGAGACATCTCCAAAATGACCTATACAGTGTTGACAGGGATGTAAAACCTCAAATCAAACAAAATCTGTGCCTTTGGTTTTGGAAAAGAAGATCTTTGTTAAGTTTTTTCCAGTATAAGTCTATAGAAGCTAATGAGCCCTGGGGCTTGGCCAATTTTGACCCAAAGGGCATGGCTGGCAGGATTTATGTAGGCAGCCATTTTGTGTTGCTATACACTAAATATCTAAGGTCTGTATTTCATGGTTTCAAAGAAGATGTTTGAAGCTTTTTTCAATTATAAGTTTGTTGGAGTTAAGGGGCCACAGGATTTGGCCAATTTGGACCCCAGGGGCATGATTGGCAGGATTCATGAAGGCGACCCCTCGACATTGCTACATGCTAAATAAGCTCTGGGACTTATGGTTTCAGAGAAGAAGATTTTTGAAGATTTTTTCCCCATTTCAAGTTGTGTATGTTTTTTTTTTTTTTTTTTTGATCATAAAGGCCCTGTGGTTTCAGAGAAGACGATTTTTGAAGGTTTTCTAATTGTGAGTCTATGGAAGCTAAAGAGCCCTGGGGTGTGGCCAATTTGGATCCCAGGGGCATAACTGGCAGGATTTATGTAGGTGGCCACTTGACATTGCTACATACTAAAAATCTAACCTCTGGGCCTAATGGTTTCATAGAAGAAGATTTTTTAAGTTTTTCTTCCATTATAAGTTTATTGGAGCTGATGAGCTCGGGCATGGCCAATTTTGACCCCAGGGGCAGGGTAAGCAGGGTTTATGTAGCTGGCTATTTTATGTTCCTAGATACTAAATATCTAAGTTCTGTGCTTCACAGTTTCTGAGAAGAAGATTTTTGAAGCTTTTTCTTCCATTATGAGTCTATTGAAGCTAAGGGGCCCCGGGGCGTGGCCCATTTGGACCCCAGGGGCATGATTAGCAGGAAATATGTAGGTGATCACTTGTCGTTGCTACATGCTAAATATCTAAGCTCAGGGCCCTGTGGTTTCAGAGAAGAAGATTTTTTAAGCTTTTTTTCCATTATGAGTCTATGGGAGCTAAGGGGCCCTGAGGCGTGGCCCATTTGGACCCAAGGGGCATGATTGGCAGGATTTATGTAGGTGACTACTTGTCATTGCTACATGCTAAATATCTACGCTCTGGGCCCTGTGGTTTTAGAGAAGAAGATTTTTGAAGCTTTTTTTCACTATGAGTCTATGGGAGCTAAGGGGCCCCGGGGCGAGGCCAATTTGGACCCCAGGGGCATGAATGGCAGGATTTATATAGGCGACCACTTGCGATTGCTACATGCTAAATATCTAAGCTCAGGGCCCCGTGGTTTCAGAGAAAAAGATTTTTGAAGCTTTTTTTCCATTTGGAGTCTATAGGAGCTAAGGGGTCCCGGGGCGTGGCCCATTTGGACCCCAGGGGAATGATTGGAATGAATTATGTAGGTGACCACTTGCCGTTGCCACGTACTAAATATCTAAGCTCTGGGCCCTGTGGTTTCAGAGAAGAAGATGTTTGAAGCTTTTTTCCATTATGAGTCTATGGGAGCAAAGGGACCCTTGGGCGTAGCCAATTTGGAACCCAGAGGGCATGATTGGCAGGAATTATGTAGATGACCAATTGCCGTTGCTTCACGCTAAATATCTAAGCTCTGGGCCCTGTGGTTTAAGAGAAGAAGATTTTTGAAGCTTTTTTGTCCATTATGAGTCTATGGAGCTATGGGGCCCCGGGCGTGGCCCATTTGGACCCAAGGGGCATGATTGGCAGGATTTATGTAGGTGGCCCCTTGCCATTGCTACATGCTAAATATCTAAGCTCTGGGCCCTGTGGTTTTAGAGAAGAAGCTGTTTGAACTTTTTTCCATTATGAGTCTATAGGAGCTAAGGGGCCCCGGGGCGTGGCCCGTTTGAACCCCAGGGGCATGATTGGCAGGAATTATGTAGGTGACCACTTGCCGTTGCTACATGCTAAATATCTAAGCTCTGGGACCTGTTGTTTCAGAGAAGAAGATTTTTGAAGCTTTTTTTCCATTTTGAGTCTATGGGAGCTAAGGGGCCCCGGGGTGTAGCCAATTTGGACCCCAGGGTCATGACTGGGAGGAATTATGTAGGTTACTGCTTGCCGTTGCTACATGCTAAATATCTAAGCTCTGGGCCCTGCAGTTTCAGAGAAGAAGATTTTTGAAGCTTTTTTTCAATTATGAGTCTATGGGAGCGAAGGGGCCCCGGGGCGTGGCCCATTTGGACCCCAGGGTCATGATTGGCAGGAATTATGTAGGTGACCACTTGCCGTTGCTACATGCTAAATATCTAAGCTCTGGGCCCTGTAGTTTCAGAGAAGATTTTTGAAGCTTTTATTTCCATTATGAGTCTATGGGAGCTAAGGGGCCCCGGGGCGTGGCCCATTTGGAACCCATGGGCATGATTGGCAGGAATTATGTAGGTGAACACTTGCCGTTGCTACATGCTAAATATCTAAGCTCTGGGCCATGTGGTTTCAGAGAAGAAGATTTTTGAAGCTTTTTTTGCCATTATGAGTCTATGGGAGCTAAGGGGCCCCCTACCTGATGATGCTTTTCATGAAATTTGATCAAGATTGACCATTGGGTATTAGAGATATACTTATTTGAAATTGTTTACGGACGCACTGACGCACCGACGGACGCACGCACGGACGGACGCACGCACGACGGACAAAAAGTGATCACAAAAGCTCACCTCGTCACTACGTGACAGGTGAGCTAAAAATATCTGTTAGGGACAAGCAGTGTTAGGGTCAAGCAGTGTTAGGGTCATGCAGTTGGGGGCATTGTGTTTCATTTACTTATGCATTGTGGCTATAGGGAAAACTTGTGAACAAAATATCTGGAGGTTTGCTTGAGCTAGGCTCATGATATTTGGCATACAGTTTGGGTCTAATATGTGGATGACCTGATTAGCTTTTGACGAATTTCCGGAAATATTTAACGGAGTTATGCCCCTTTTTGCCTTATGCATTGTGGCTATAGGGAAACCTTGTAAACAAAATATCTGGAGAACCCCATGAGCTAGGCTCATGATATTTGGCATACAGTTTGATTCTAAAGTGTAGATGACCTGATTAACTTTTGACCAAATTCCAAAAAGAATTAAACGGAGTTATACGCCTTTTTCGACTTAAGCATTGCGGCTATTGGGAAACCTTGTGAACAAAATATCTGGAGAACCCCTTGAGCTAGGTTCATGATATTTGGCATACAGTTTGGGTATAATGTGTAAATGACCTGATTAATTTGTACGAAATTCCGAAAATACTTAATGGAGTTATGCCACTTTATGGACTTATGCATATTGGCTATAGGGAAACCTTGTGAACAAAATATCTGGAGAACCGCTAGAGCTAGGCTCATGGTATTGGCATACAGTTTGGGTCTAATGTGTTGATGGCATGATTAAGGTTCTGCCCTGTTCGTTCGTCCGTTACGCTTTTAGTACCTAGGTAAACAACAGAATGGCTTGAGCTAGGATATTGAAATTTCATACATGGCATGAGCATGAAAAATAAACGGACCCGTATTTTTGTACTTGCGGAGTTATGCCCCTTTTATGACTGTTCGTCCATCCATTACGCTTTAAGTACCTATGTAAACTACAGAATGACTTGAGCTAAGATCTGGAAATTTCATATATGGCATGAGCATGAAAAAATAAGCAAACCCGTATTTTTTTCTTTTTCCGTCGGACTTGTCATTCCGGAGTTATGCCCTTTTTTTACGTATGCATTGTGGCTATAGGGAAAGCTTGTGAAAAACAATTCTGGAGAACTGCTTGAGCTAGGCTCATGATATTTGGCATACAGTTTGGGTCTAATGTATAGATGACCTGATTAACTTTTGACGAAATTCCGGAAAAGTTTAATGGAGTTATGCCCCTTCTTTGCCTTATGCATTGTGTCTATAGGGAAACCTTGTAAACAAAATATCTGGAGAACCCCATGAGCTAGGCTCATGCTATTTGGCATTCAGTTTGATTCTAATGTGAAGATGACCTGATTAACTTTTGACCAAATTCAAAAAATAAAAATAAAAAATAAACGGAGTTATACGCCCTTTTGGACTTAAGCATTGTGGCTATGGGGAAACCTTGTGAACAAAATATCTGGAGAACCGATTGAGCTAGGCTAATGATATTTGGCATACAGTTTGGGTGTAATGTGCAGATGATCTGATTAACTTTTGACGAAATTCCGAAAATATTTAATGGAGTTATGCCCCTTTTAGGACTTACGCATTGTGGCTATAGTGAAACCTTGTGAACAAAATATCTCATTTGGAGAACCGCTTGAGCTATGCTCATGATATTTGGCATACAGTTTGGGTCTAATGTGTAGATGACCTGTTGACGTTTGACGAAATTCCGAATGTATTTAACTGAGTTATGCCCCTGTATGGACTTATGCCTTGTCGCTATAGGGAAACCTTGTGAACAAAATATCTCATTTGGAGAACCGCTTGAGCTAGGCTCGTGATATTTGGTATACAGTTTGGGTCTTGTGTGTAGATGACCTGATTAAGTTTTGACGAAATTTTGAAAATATTTGAAGGAATTATGCCCCTTTTTGGACTAATACATTTTGGTTATTGGGAAACCTTGTGAACAAAACTAGAATTTGTTTTTCTACAAAAACACACATGTCTCCCCCGTTTTTGACTGCTAAGTATAACCTTGCCATTGGAGGTATTGAGCTGGGTCTTGTGTGCAACACATCATCTAATGAAGATGAACATTTCTGCATAGTAACTTTAAAAATGTTCATAGAAAAATAAAAAAGTTATTGGCCGTAAACAAAAAAGCACTTTTTTTACCTTTGACCTCTAAGTATGGCCTTGACCTTTGCGGTACAACACATCGTCTCATGATGGTTAACATTTCTGCCAAGTAATATCATAATCCATCAAAGAATAAGGAAGTTATTGACTGTCCTTTTTTTTACCTTTGACCTCTAGGTATGACCTTGACATTGGAGGTATGGACCTTGGTCTTGCACATGACATATGGTCTAATGACGGTGAACATTTATGCATGGTTACTTTATAAAGTCCATCCAGAAATAAAAAGTTAATGACTGGACACAAAAAAAAAAAAAACTTTTTTTACCTCTGACCTCTTAGTATGACCTTGATCTTGGAGGTACCGACCTGGGTCTAGCGTGCACCACATCGTCTCATGATGGTTAACATTTCTGCCAAGTAATTTCACAATCTATCCAGGAAGAAGAAAGTTATTGACTGAACACTAAAAAAAGGCCCTTTTTGTCCTTTGACCTTTTGTCCTTGACATTTGAGGTACCAACTTGGGTCATGCACACAACACGTCGTCTCATGGTGGTTAACATTTCTGCCAATTAATTTCAAAATCCATCTAAAAACTAGAAATGGTGTTTGTAAAACACAATGCCCCCAACCTTTGCTTGTCCCTAGATGGCAAAATATTCAACAAATATTGTTAAAGACTCAAAAACATACAACAAGAATTCTGCCGAAGGCTATGTCGCACCTGAGTGCATGCATGTTTTCTTTTGGCATGCATTAATGCCTGAGTGCATACCTTCATGTGCATGCATGTGTGCATGTGTAAGTGCATAAGTGTGCATGCCTGCATGTGCATGCATGTGTGTGTGTGCCTGTGTGAGTCCATAAGTGTGCATGCATGTGTGAGTACCTGCATGTATGCATGCAAGCATCAGTGTGTGTGTGCATGCATGTGCATTTGTATGTGGGTGTGCAAGCATAAATGAGTGATTGTGTATGAGCATACATGTTTGAGTGTAAATGCATGTGTGTGTGCATGCGTGCATGTGTAAGTGTTGTGGGCCGGGTTGAGGTGGGTTGTCGTGGGGTGGGGTGTTGTGGGGTAGGGTTTCATGTGGTGGGGTCGGTGGGGAGGGGTGGGGTGGGGTAGGGTAGGGATACATGCATGCATGTATTTATGTATATGTGTGTGTGTGTGTGTGTGTGTGTGTGTGTGTGTGTATGTGTGTGCATAGTGAGTGCATGAGTGTGCATGCCTGCATGTGCATGCATGTGTGTGTGTGCATGACATTGTGCGAGTCCATAAGTGTGCATGCATGCATATTTGTGTACATGCATGCATGCATGTGTGAGTACCTGCATGTATGCATGCAAGCATCAGTATGTGTGTGTGCATGCATGCATGTGTGTTTGTATGTGAGTGTGCAAGCATAAATGAGTGACTGTGTATAAGCATGCATGTTTGAGTGTAAATGCATATGTGTGTGCATGCATGCATGTGTAATTGGAGTGGGCCGGGTTGAGGTGTGTTGTCGTGGGGTGGGTGTTGTTGGGTAGGGTACCATGTGGTGGGGTGGGGTGGTGTGGGGTAGGGTAGGGTAGGAATATATGCATGCATGTATTTATGTATGTACAGGACAAATGGCATATCAGCACCCACTATCAACTTTTGTGTAGGGGTATAATTTCTGTGTTATGTGTTTATGAAGAAGAAGACAAAAAAAAATATTCTTAGTCAACAAAGGATTTGTGCATGACTGCATGCATGTGTGTGTGGGGTGGGGCAGGGTGTGGTGGGGTGTTGTAGGGTGGGGCATGGTGGGGTTGGATGTAGTGTGGTGTGGTGGGGTGGGTGGGCGGGTTTGTGTGGGGAATCGTGGGATAGGGTAGTGTAGGGTAGCGATGTATGCATGCATGTATTTATGTATGTACAGGACAAATGGCATATCTCCACCCCATATCAACTTTTGTGAAGGGGTATAATCTCTATTTATATGTGTTTATGTAGAAGAAAACCCAAAAAAGTAATAAAAAAAATGCCCATCCACCCGCCCAACCACTTACCCGGACATCGCTATTTTAAAGGACGGAATTTTTGAAAAACCCGTCCTATGAAACCGAAAATTACCATGATTACAATAATAATTCAAAGTGTGTGGCCTTGGCCCAAAGGTTATGCTAACAAATAAATCAAAGGACAATAACTTTTGAAAGGGGCATAATGCAGATGAGAAAAAAATATGTGTCAGCTAATTTTCCATAGCGAATCCATATATGAAATTTCAAAACCCTAGCTTATACGGTTCTTAAGTTAATCCGGATGAAAAAAATACGTGTCAGCTTATATTCCTTCAGGAACGCATATATGAAATTTCAAAACCATAGCATACACGGTTCTAAAGTTATGGACTGCATCACTTTTAGCATACATTACAATAGACACAAATTACCAAAAATGACAAAGGGCCATAACTCAAATTTTGTCAAAAGTTAATCAGGTCATCTACTCATCACCACCAATCTTTTCATCAACTTTCAAGACTCAAGCTATAATAGTTTTTGAGATCTCTTGCTGACAAGATTCTATTAAAAAAACTTCAAAGGGCAATAACTCTTGAAAGAGGCATAATCCGGATGAGAAAAAAAATACGCATCAGCTTATTTTCCATCAGGAATGCATATATGAAATTTCAAAACAATAGCATATACAGTTCAAAGGTTATGCTATGCATCACTTTTAGCATACATTATAATGGGCACAAATTACCAAAATCATAAAAGGGCCATAACTCACAAAGTATTTTTCGGAATTTAGTCAAAAGTTAAGCAGGCCATCTACTCATCAACACCAATCCACGTGTATTCACCAACATTCAAGGCTGTAGCTATAATAGTTTTTGAGATATTTTGCTGACAAGATTTTATTCAAAAAACTTCAAAGGGCAATAACTCTTGAAAGGGGCATAATCCGGATGAGAAAAAAATGCTTGTTCAGCTAATTTTCCATCAAGAATGCATATATGAAATTTCAAAACCATAGCATACACGGTTCTGCTATGCATCACTTTTAGCATATATTACAATGGGCACAAATTACCAAAATGACAAAGGGCCATAACTCACAAAGTGTTTTTCGGAATTTTGTTAAAAGTTAATCAGTCCATCCACTCATCACCACCAATATGTTCACCAACTTTCAAGGCTCTAGCTCCAATAGTTTTTGAGATATCTTGCTGACAAGATTTTATTAAAAAAAAATACAAAGGGCAATAACTCTTGAAAGGGGCATAATCCGGATGAGAAAAAAATACACGTCAGCTTATTTTCCATTAGGAATGCATATATGAAATTTCAAAACCATAGCATACATAGTTCTAAAGTTATGCTATGCATCACTTTTAGCATTCATTACAATGGGCACAAATTACCAAAATGACAAAGGGCCATAACTCGCAAAGTATTTTTCGGAATTTTGTCAAAAGTTATTCAGTTCATATACTCATCACCACCAATATACTCAACAACTTTCAAGGCTCTAGCTCCAAAAGTGTTTGAGATATTTTGCTGACAAGATTTTATTAAAAAAAATTCAAAGGGCAATAACTCTTGAAAGGGGCATAATCCGGACAAGAAAAAAATATGCGTCAGCTAATTTTCCATGAGGAATCCATATATGAAATTTCAAAACCCTAGCATACACGGTTCTAAAGTTATGCTATGCCTCACTTTTAGCATACATTACAATGGGATAAATTACCAAAATGACAAAGGGCCATAACTCACAAAGTATTTTTTCGGAATTTTGTCATAAGTTAATCAGTTCATCTACTCATCTCCAACAATCTATTCACCAACTTTCAAGGCTCTAGCTCCAATAGTTTTTGAGATATCTTGCTGACAATATTTTATTAAAAAAACTTTAAAGGGCAATAACTCTTGAAAGGGGAATAATCTGGACGAGAAAAAAAAAGACGCGTCAGCTAATTTTCCATGAGGAATCCATTTATGAAATTTCAAAACCCTAGCATACACGGTTCTAAAGTTATGCTATGCATCACTTTTAGCATACATTACAATGGGCACAAATTACCAAAATGACAAAGGGCCATAACTCACAAAGTATTTTTCGGAATTTTGTCAAAAGTTAAACAGTTCATCTACACATCACCACCAATATATTCACCAACTTTCAAGGCTTTAGCTCCAATAGTTTTTGAGTTATCTTGCTGACAAGATTTTATAAAAAAAAAATTCAAAGGGCAATAACTCTTGAAGGGGACCTAATCCGGACGAGAAAAAAAATACGCGTCAGCTAATTTTCCATGAGGAATCCATATATGAAATTTCATAACCCTAGCATACACGGTTCTTTAGTTATGCTATGCATCAAAAGCGTAACGGACGGACAAACGAACCAGAACCAATATGCCCCTCCAACTTTTTCAAAGTTGGGGGCATAATAAGAAAGTTATTGACAGAACACAAAAAAGGCCCTTTTTACCTTTAACCTCTATGTATGACCTTGACCTTTCAGGTACCAAACTGGGCCATGCGTGCAACACGTCATCTCATGGTGGTTAACATTTCTGCCTAGCAATTTCAAAATCCATCTAAAAATAAGAAAGTTATTGACCAAACACGAAAAAGGCCCCTTTTTTACATTTGACCTCTATGTATGACCTTGACATTTTAGGTACCAAACTGAATCATGCATGCAACACATCGTCCCATGATAGTTAACATGTTTGCCCAGTAACTTCAAATTCTATTTAAAAATAAGCAAGTTATTGACAAAACCCGAAAAAAGGCCCCTTTTTTACCTTTGACCTCTAAGTATGACCTTTACCTTTGAGGTACCAACCTGGGTCATGCGCGCAACACATCGCCTTATATTGGTTAACATTTCTGCCAATTGATTTCAAAATCCATCTCAAAATAAGAAAGTTATTGACCAAATACAAGAAAAAAGGCCCCCTTTTCTACCTTTGACCTCTAAGTATGACCTTGACCTTTGAGGTACCGACCTGCCTCATGTGCACCACACATTGTCTCATGGTGGTACCGACCTGCCTCATGTGCACCACACATTGTCTCATGGTTGTTAATAATTATGCCAAGTAATTTTAAAATCCATCTCAAAATTAGAAAAGTATTAACCAAATATGAAAAAGGCCCCTTTTTGACCTTTGACCTCTAAGTATGACCTTGACCTTTGAGGTACCGACCTGCCTCATGCGCACCACACATCGTCTTATGGTTGTTAATAATTATGCCAAGTAATTTTAAAATCCATCTCAAAATAAGAAAGTTATTGACCAAATACGAAAAAAAGGCCCCTTTTTGACCTTTGACCTCTAAGTATGACCTTGACCTTTGAGGTACCGACCTGCCTCATGCTCACCACACATTGTCTTATGGTTGTTAATGTTTCTGCCAAGTAATTTTAAAATCCATCAAAAAAATAAGAAAGTTATTGACCGGACACGATTTGCCCATACATATATACATACCAACAAACTTCCAAGTGAGATAATTCAAAAAGTATAAATGCGAGAGTTATAGTTCTTGCGCACTGCACGTCGTCTAATGCTGATTAATATTTATACGAAGTTTCGTGAAGATAGCTCTAACGGTTTTCAAGTTACAGAGCGGACACGAATGTGTGACAGACGGACAGACGGACAGACAGACAGACAGACGGACAGACAGACGCCCGGGGGAAAAACAATATGTCTCTCCGAAAAAAAATTTTTCGGGGGAGACATAATAACTGGAGAACCACTTGCGCTAGGCTCATGATATTTGGCAGTCTGTTTGCTACTAAGGCATAGATGGCTTGAATAATTTTTATTTAAAATCTGTTAATATTTGACAGGTTTATTTTTAATGCAAATGATCATGAGGTACTGTTTACTGTCCCGTTTTGGGACAAGCATATGATTGGGGGCATAGTGTTTCACAAACACAATTTCTAGTTTTAGAAGTTCTCAGCCATTATTTTTGTACATTTTCTATACCCAGGTTCCCCTGATAAGAGATCAATTCTCGAATTGTTCAAAAGAGGTACTGAAGACCACTTTTGAACAATCCCAAAGTCTTGATATAGGATTTTTTCTGTAAAGTAATATGGATAAAAGAAAATACGAGTACTTTGGTGTAACCGGTGCGGAACAAATGGAAAAAGACTGGCGGGAATCGCACCCGGGACGCCGGAGTGATCAGCGAACACCCTGCCACGTCTGCATAAAAGCTGGCACCACGAGTATACAGTATATCTATACCCTATGTCAACGGAATATCTTTACAAACTAGCAGAGAGATACAGTAAAACATGGCACACTGCGATCAGTCTGAATTCCGCAAGCCTTATTTCAGCATCCGAAAAAAGGCAACACCTAACAAGCACTGGAATTTGATTGATTGATTGATTGATTGGGTTACACATCAATTTTGTGCTGCCTTCCAGAGAAAGAGAGAAAAGAGATAGGAGATGACTTGACTGTTTGTGTTTAACGTCCTCGTCAACACTGTAAGGTCATTTTGGAGACGTTCCTTCCAATTTCGTGACATTTTTACCTGACACTGAGATAAATTGACATCTCAAGCCCTGTCGCCCAATATAGTTTATAAGCATGGACGGACCGACTCGTACCGCTTTGTTCCTAGCATCCGTGTGCGGTCGGTTTCAGCTCTGCGTGGAAGCATCATGCAGCCCATCTATTTCTTCTAGCCCCGATGGGTGGACCGTAGTAGAGGAGATGAAAGAGATGGACAGGGGAGAAAGAGGAAAAATAATAGACATTTAGAAACGGGAGAAATAGCAAACTTTCCCATCTACCCTCACCTGCTGCAAGAACAGCAGGCCTTGTCCAAACTGTAAGCAGATATCAGTTGGACGTCCTAGTGACACAAGATATACGGCTTATTCGCCTCTTCCTACCACACACTTAGTTGTCATTTTATGGCGAAACAATCTTCTCTTTACCAGTTAACCGCTTATGTACAATCGAGGAGATTCTAGTGTGAACGCTTAACTCTTATCCTGCTGCATAAATTAATTTAGCCAAACCCTTTGTTGAGTGTCAGCCAATCAAATTACTTTATATTTTATAAATAAATCAGCTCTAACTGTGATTTGTTGAGTAATACGGACATGAACATGTCCGTCTATACACTAAGAGGTGCACGCGTTGTCATAACAACGTAATTCGCTTCCCTCATAAATATTTTTTGATGGCCAAATCACGTGAATTCTCGGTGAGACTATGCGAGACAACTTCCTGTGTATGGTTCACGCGTTCTTTCTTCTAATAAAATGTCGGCCTTTCACACAGTCGGTCCCTAGTCAGGTACAACATTCATCTTTGACGATTCTTGTTTATCCTTTTCTTATTTCAATCCGCTATATTTTTGACGTATCCGACCAAATAAAAATAAAAACTAAATTCGGATTCTTCAAAAAACGTCACGATGACTGCTTCTCTATTATTGATCCATGTTGCAGAGACGCTTATTGCATTTTCATAGACAAACTTTCTGACAGTTGGCGCAAAATAAAAGCATCAAGTACTGGTCTTTTGTTTACCTTCCGGCTGCGTTACTATTTGAGAGTTTTCGTTTATTTCCATTATTTTCTCACATAACTCACATAACTTTGGCAGACTATAGGAGACTATAGGCAGCGATAAAATGCCTTATATATATATACAACAACAACAACAACTTAACTCACATGACTGGAAAATCGGAACAGGCTGTCTAGCCTCTGAAGGTGCATTCTGGTAATAATCTCTGGGTTTAGGTCCGGGGTCGTTGCACCAGGGATTGAACTTGTATGGATGAAACTTCCAAAATGAGTTTAGTCTAGCCTTAAAACAGTTCAGGGAGGGTGCCATTATTACATTTTCTGGTAGTGAATTCCATTAGTCAATGACTCTGATACTAAAGCTATTTGCCCCAACTTTCAACCTATGGTAGTTCCGACTCGCAGTGTGTGATACTATCAAGCATGAAGTAATGCCTAATGGGGCCTTGGATTTCCTTTTTTTTCTTTTACTCCAATACCGTAGCGTGATAGCTCAGTGGTTAGTGCACTTGCCTCTAATGCTAGAGGTCACGGGTTCGATCCCCGGCAGCGGCGATAAAATTTCGGTGTCCGAACACGCTCCTTTGGCATCATTTGCAGGGATGAATGTCATAAAGTGCACCGTCCTTCGGATCGGGACGTTAACTGGAGGCCCCCTGTGCAGGGAGAACCATTCCCTGTGCAGGTTAAAGATCCCTACCGTAATTACATGATTACTGTGTAGGCTTTCATCCTGCAAACCTGGAGTGTATGTAATGTACACCTGCGGTAATGGTCAAATGTGACCGACGCAGTATCAGTAGATAGATAGATAGATAGATAGATAGATAGATAGATAGATAGATAGATAGATAGATAGATAGATAGATAGATGGATAGATAGATAGATAGATAGATAGATAGATAGATAGATAGATAGATAGATACCCTCACATGAGGATTACGTGCAGGTGTACATAACATACACTCACGGGCGTCTGACGTTACATCAATGCAAGAAATCGGCTGATCAAGAGGACTAATTTGAGCACATGGCGAGCATAGCGAGCTGGCTGCTAGCTTCGCTCGCCATAGGTAGAAATAGGGCATTTTGCCCTCTTGATCAGTCGATTTACTGCATTGATGCAACGTCAGACGCCCGTGATACACTCGAAACCCTACATTGTGACTCGACAGAGGGGTTGGCAGTAAACAGAGATAGATATGGTAGGAATCTTTTACTTGCGCAGGGGATGGTTCTCCCTGCACAAGGGGTCTCCAGTTAACGTCCCGATCCGAAGGACGGTGCACTTTGTGGCATTCATCCCTGCAATTGATGCCAGTGTAGCAGTTCGGACACCATGATGTTCTTACCGCTGCCCGGAATTGAACTGGGGGCCTCTAGCATGATAGGCAAGTGCACTAACCACTAGCTACCATGCTCCATAGCCAAACACAGTTAATTCCCTTGTTTTTTTTCAATCCATTCTGCAGATCGTTTATCTTGTCACTTTCTAATTTCATTGTTTCTTTCACGTTTGTATAGGAAGCCAGTCTGCACTGAGGGTATTGTTTACTCCAAATTCAGGGCACCAGGTGATGGAACTGCTTCCTCAGTTCTTATTAAGTGCAGCTCTTAATGGGAATTTCTCCAAAAGCATCATTACCGAAAAATCATATGTACACATATTGTAGAAAATTTTGCCCCACACCCATCAGGGCTTGAAGAAATAGATGGGCTGCATGATGCTTACACGCAGAGCTGAAACCGACCGCGCATGGGCACTGGTAAACCGCTTAAAGCATCTCAGCCTGCCCAGGCAAAGAGGTGTGAGTAGGACCATCCATGCTTATAAACCCTATTGGTTTCATTGGGTGACAGGGATAGAGATGTCATTTCATCTGGATGTCGGGTAAAAGTCCTACAAAATTGGAAGCAACATCTCCAAAATGACCTATACAGTGTTGGTTTAGTTTAAATACAGGTTATATCAGTTTTCGTTTTGAAATAAAGGATTTCTTTCCTGAGGGGGGTACAAATCTGATAAACAAACGAGTGCGTAGTTGAATCTATGAAATACAGGATTTCTTTCCTGAGGGGGGTACAAATCTGATAAACAAACGAGTGCGTTGTTGAATCTATATTTTTCATTTTTTATCTTTTGGTTCATTTTTATGGGTTTAATGACAGTTTTTTCTTTTTACAGAAAACTTACGAGTATCACCCCATTTGGAGCCCCAGCCATTAACCTGTCAATCACACTGATGAAAACACTCAGAAATTGATTTCCAATTTCGTGATCAGCCGCCATTTTGTCTGGTATTTGTGAACGCGGGTAGGATAATTGTTCGCGTAATTCAGAGTTGATAATATTGTTTTGGAGTGGAATCTAGAATTAATGTTTTCATTTGACAAATAATAATATATCCCTGATTAACTGAATTGATACCAAGGTAAGAAATGAGAACGCTTTGGTAATAATTTGCCCGATCAGCTGATTTATCTATTAATAGATGATCAGATGATGGTCTAATCATGAACGAAAACTGTGGAAAATGAGTGTAATGGATGGCAAATTCGATTGATAGCCTTTCGTACAGCACACTCATTATCTGGATGAAGAAGAGAGCAGTTAGAGCCTGACTTGGGACCAACGGCGATAGATCAGGACACATCCATGAAAGACACTGGTTGCATGTCATTTGTAAACAGTGTCAGTTAAAGAAGTGTTTCTTTGACATGCTTCTTGTGTACCCTTAAGGCAGCTAATTTGATTTGGATCTGTTCATGGACAACCAGATTGAGTCGGATGTTCGTACGACCATGCAGAGCCCGGTACATGACTGGCAGATGTAGATGACTTGGTTAACAGACAAATTTACAGTCCATGGGATCTGAACTCATTCATGCTGCCAGAAAGTAGTAGAGCGCTTTGGTGCAAGCCTCACGCTGACGAAAGTGTTGTGCCCTTGAGCAAGGCACTATATCCACATTGCTTAAAAAAATAATAAATACTGGTTACCACCCAGGAAATCCTGCTCGTAATGCTCAGATGTGAGCGAGTAGCAGTAATAGGAGAAAAGATAAAAAAATATTAGTGATTCAGATAAAGAGAAAAGATGTGAAAATGGTAATAATATTTTTGATTATTTGAAAAAGATGTTATGGATACCCGTGAAATGCTATGTTGTGACTGTTCCAACAAGTACCCACCACTTTCCTTTTTAGCTCTACTGTCACATAGTGACAAGGTGAGCTTTTGTGATCACTTTTCGTCTGTTGTCCATGCGTGCGTCCGTAAACAATTCTTCAATCGACATCTCCTCCTAAAACACCGATCAGATTTTGACCAAACTTCACAGGAATGATTCTTATCTGGACCCCTTTCAAAGTTGTTCGAATGGTTCCGGTCCGTTGCACATCTAGGCCACAGGAGCCAAAAATAGATTCTTTTTTCACTGAAAACTTGAAAAATCTTCTCTGAAACCACAAGGCCCAGGCCTTTGATATTTGGTATGAAGCTTCATCTAGTTGACCTCTACCAAGATTGTTCACATTATAGCCTCCGCCCCAGGGGCCTTTGCTTTTACATAGGCTTATATGGGAAAAATCTTTAAATATCTTCTTCTCTGAAACTGCAAGATATTTGGTGTGAAGCTTCAACTACTGGACCTCTATCAAGATTGTTCAATTTATAGCACTAGGGCCAAGCATGCCCCCGCCCTGGGGCCCTTTGGTTTTTTCATACGCTTATATAGGGAAAATATTTAAAACATCTTCTCTGAAATCACAAGGCCCACATCTTTGATATTTGGTATGCAGCTTCATCTAGTGGACCTCTACCAAGACTGTTCAAATTATAGCCCTGGTGCCAAAAATGCCTCCGCCCCAGGGCCCTTTGGTTTTATATAGATTTATAGGGAAAATCTTTAATAATCTTCTTCTCTGAAACCACAAGGCCCAGTTCATTGATATTTGGTGTGCAGCTTCATTTAGTGAACCTCTATCAAGATTGTTCAAATTATAGGCCTAGTGCGAGAAATGCCCCCGCCCTAGGAGCCTTTGGTTTTACAAAGGCTTATATAGGGAAAATCTTTAAAAATCTTCTTCTCTGAAACCGGAAGGCCCTGTTCTTTGATATTTGGTGTGAAGCTTTATTTAGTGAACTTCTATCAAGATTGTTCAAATTATAGGCCTAGTGTGACAAATGCCCCTGCCCTGGGGGCCTTCGGTTTCACAAAGGCTTATATAGGGAAAGTCTTTAAAAATCTTCTTCTCTGAAACCGCATGGCCCAGGTCCTTGATATTTGGAATGAAGCTTCATCTAAGGGACGACTACCAAGATTGTTCAAATTATACCCATGGGGCCAAAAATGCCCCCGCCCCAGGGGCCTTTGGTTTTGCATAGGCTTATATCTAGGGAAAATCTTTAAAAATCTTCTCCTCTGAAACGGCAAGACCCAGGTCTTTGGTATTTAGCGTGAAGCTTCAGCTAGTGAACCTCTATCAACATTATTCAATTTATAGCCCTAGGGCAAAAAATGCCCACACCTCGGAGCCCTTTGGTTTCAAAGGCATATACAGAGAAAATATTTAAAAATCTACATCTCTGAAACCATAAGGCCAGGGTCTTTGATATTTGGTATGAAGCTGCATCTACTGAACCTCTACCAATACTGTTCAAATTATAGCCCTAGGACCACAAATGCCCCCGCCCTGGTGCCCTTTGGTTTTACATAGACTTATATAGGGAAATTAAAAACCTTTTTCTCATTAACATTGGCTTATACAGGGAAAATGTTTAAAAATCTTCTCCGAATCTGAGATTTTTCAAATCATAGCCCTTGGGCCAAAAATGCCTCTGTCCCGGGTAAGGCTGACAGGATTAATCGTATAATCGATTAATTGATCGATAAATTTCACAAAAATGATTATCATTTCTGATTTGCTTTTAATCGATTACTTGATAGGTACAATGTACTACCCAAAGTTATGCCTAAAATAACTGGATGAGTGGCAAACAGTGCAGACCATGATGAAACGCCGCATTCTGTGGCGTCTCATCTGGGTCTACACTGTTTGCTCAGGCCTGTCTGTTCAAATATACATATGGTCAAGTGCAACATATGGTAAGAGTCATGCTCAGACAGAAAGCCAGACAGGTAAAATTGACAAAAAGCTCACCGATTACTAATAGATAATCGATTTCAGCTCCGATTAGCCAGTCCTAGGGACTCCCGGTCCTTTCGGTTTTTACATTGACTTATATGAAGGGAAATGTAAGAAAATCTTCTACTCTGAAACCGCAAGGCCCAGGTCTTTGATATTTGGTGGACCTCTATCAAAATCAAGTGGACCTCTTATCAAAATTTTTCAAACTATAGGCATAGGAAATAGAAGTCAAGGCAATGAAAACATTTGAAATCTTCTTGTCTGAAAGGAGAAGGCCTAGGTCTTTGATAACTGACATGAAGCTTCGTCTTGATGATTTCTACCAAGATTGTTCAAATTCTCAGTGGGAATTATTTCTCAGTGAGAAATATCATTTTTCTTTTTCATCGGGTGGGTTAAAACACTATCATCTTTGCTTTTAAACATTAACTGACCGGTAATGCTCATGTGCCTAAGTTCATATTAAACCATAGTTTGTCGGTCAGTTGTAAGTAGACAAATCGCGAGCGCGTAATTACTCAACAAATCACAAACTAGAGTTGATCTATTTCCATTCTATCAGGCTGAAAATCGGCAATAATGCTGTGGTTTCCTTCAAAATCTCACAACCTTTCGCCATTGTTAGAAGAAATCCCGCTAAAAATTATTGACTGAAAGACATGCATTTATATCCTTTTCTAACGCGAGAATATGACGTTACACCGTCTAACGTCAGTGCAGTCGACTAGTGACGTCATAAATTCGCAGTTTTTAATGACGTCACTCGGCACGCTCTTCCTTGCCGTGATTTGTTAGAGAGTAAAACATAGTTATTTTCCATTGCTTATATAGGCGCGCTATGTTAGAATATGTATTCATCAATTCACGAACCGCATGGCAAACGGTGTAGATCCAGATCAGATGACTCATTCAGAAGCAAAACAGTGTGGTCCAGATCAGATTGCTTCTTCAGAAGCCATCTGATCTGGATCTACACTGTTTGAATAGATAGGGGTTATCGTGTTCTGCGCGATAAGACTTGAAATAACTTTTCAACATGAAATAAAAGAAATCACACACGTGCCTGAAATGTTGTTATCTAAAGTTATGAACTCAAGAACAAGTACAACATATCCATGGTAATCGAGTAATCTGTGTCCGAATCATTGAAGTTTCATTGCATGCGGAGAGTGGTGCATATGTACAGTAAAAGTGAGTGTTTGAGTTTTACGTACCACCAACAGCTGAGGTCATACGGAGATGGGGCCTCGGGTTAAAGATTCACCCGAAAGTCTGGAGAAGCCCGGGATCGATCCTGCGACCCCTGGTTTACAAGGCAAGTAGCGTAACCACTACACCACGGAGGCTTCTGCATATGTACAGTAAAACTGCTGTATCAAAACCACCTTTTTGACTGTTAAAAAGATGTCTTATAGACCAATTTTGACTAGCGCCAAAAGTGGTCTCTAACCAGAGGACACTGCATACAAAAAACACAAGACAGAAGAAATGCAACCGACTAAATAAGCTTTTGAAAGCAGAATTAGACTAAAGTTTAGGTGGTCTCAATATCGGAATTATACTCTAATGTTTGTGGATCAAGCACCGACAGCACTGTTGTATCGATTGTTTCTGAGCCGGGAAAGCAGGTTGATTCTTTATTTCCTCCAGATTTTCTGAAACTCTAAATTTCCTTACTTTAGGCAAAGAGTTTAGACCTTGACCGGACGCCGCGAGCTACACTGTCTGCCTAAAATACTTACATTTAAGGGTTAAACGAAACAATGTAACATTACGATAACACACCCGTGCGACATAGTGCATTTTTCACATCTCCAAAATAACTACTTTTCTGATGAAACTCCCTGATGTTTTCTCATTTATACTGCAAACATAGGTTGTGGGTGCTTATTAGAACCGCCTCATTTATGTTTACCTTTGTAAACCCCGTTTTTCTCTATATAAAGTGGGGTTTAGGTGGGAGTTCATTTCACGGGCTTGTTCACGTGATGAGTCACGGTTCTCGACCATTTTCCCAGCCTATACTCCGAGACAATCCACCCAGCAGTGTCGTCAGTGCTTTGATTTTGGAATATATTGTTTGTTTCCAACTGTAGGGGTGCCAGGTTTGTTTTGTTTTCGGTAAGTTTTGCAAAAATGCAAATACTTTCAGCAACAGTTAAGACTCAGATCAGACGACGCCAAACGCAGCATCTGATCTGGGTCTGCACTGTTTGCCAATGTCCCAATAAGGGGCCGCTAGGCATATATAGGTTAATTTCACCAAAGTTGGTGTTAGGCCGAAGGAAGTCTCCCTGCCCTTCACCGTAGTGTTATATTTTCATATTTATCATTATTCCACTGCGGAAGTTTGAAAATATTTGAGGGTCACTGACTGATGCCCATTTGGCGGAAGCTAGCTGGTTTGACTTAGAAACAAAGAAATAAACAGCGAAAATCTTGTCCACTCCACAATTTACGGTAATGTGTTGTAAGGATTGTCTTATCATGGAACATGTTCAAAGGTCTACACTTACACTTGCAGTCTTCGTGGTCAACTATAAGTGGACAGTCCATACTCCAGCCTGAAAATATAATGAAAATTGTGGGTATTTACTATGTTAACATAGCTGTACCCGTTATCACGTTAACAAGTTCGTCTTATACATCACGTTTATGAGTTCGTGGAATACATGACGTTAACAAGTCTATGCGATGAATCACATTAACGAATCCGTTAATTAAGTCCTTGTATTGCATCACGTTAAAAAGTACATGCAATGTCTCACGTTAACGAATCCCTGTAATGTATCACGTTCATAAGTCCATATTTACATTTCCAGTGTTAAGTCTAATGTATACCTTTTAAAAACAATTGCGTTCATACGTCCATGAACGCCTCGAATCACATGATTTTCAATGACGTTAAGTGACGTCATTCTAAACCATTGTTCTCTACGGGCGTTGATGACGTCAACGCTGCTCCGCTCTTTGTAGAAAAACAGCGTGTGAATGTTTTTTTCAGCTTTATAAGTTTGCCCTACAAGCATTTTTTCGCCCAGTAATGAGGGGCAAATAATGTAAATATAAAAAATAAACTTAATTTTTCTGCTTTTCCTGAAAGTATGAACGACAGTGGGTCGCTAGCAAAGTTTACATGAACCCCTTCGGGGTTCATTTACTTTGCACGCGACCCACTGCGTTCATACTTCCATGAACTGCAGAAAAATAAATTTCATTTCTTAATTGTATTGCATCACGTTAAAAATACATGCAATGTATCACATTAACGAACCCGTGTAATACATCACGTTAATAAGTTCTTGTAATGCATCACATTAAAAACTCCATGCAATGCATCATATTAACGAATATTTGCAGTGCATCACGTTAATAAGTTCGTGTATTGCATCACGTTAATACGTGTGTGTAATGCATCACATCAACGAATCCGTGTAATGTATCACGTTAATAGGTTCTTGTATTGCATCACGTTGACATAAGTTCATGCAATGCGTTACACTAACGAATCCGTGCAATGCATCACGCTAATAAGTCCTTTTATTTTATACTTAGCAGTGAAATCAATGCATATCTGAAACAAATAAAAATGATATCAATCACAAGTGAAATGATATCGTATCATTTCACATGTGATTGATACCATTAATATCATTTCACTGTAGCGTGCCGGAACTACATTTTTGTTTACGTTCTGGTCGAAAAAGAAGGTTATTTTTCCTTTTATTTACTAAGAATAATAATTCCTTATGCCATTAGAACATATTTTGAAGGGTCACAACTCACGGATGGCATTTAAATTGAATGAACAGGTGCAAAACCTGACAACAGCAGCGCTGTGATTTTGAACATCTCCCTTTTGCCGACACACATCTCGGGCACAATTTAAATGTTCCCTCACAGATTTAGGCTTAGCTCTTTTTGTTACAAATGATCTACAAGGCATACCAGTTCAGAATGGCTGAGTAAGAGTTTGTACGAGGAAATCTGTGCTCAAAATAGCGTAATTTTTTTTTTTTTTTTTTTTTTTGAAAAACCGGTCGCGACGACTGCTACACATGGCTGGGTGCATGTCTCTTAGAGCCTTCAATAATAAAATGGACTTCAAATAAGCGCAACGCATTCTGTAACATACCTTGAAATGCATTCTTTGAGCTAAAAATGCAGAATTCAAAATGGCGATTTGTTTATGCTTTGAAACTGACAGTTGTGACGTCATGTTGCCAGATCAAAATCGTGACGTCACCGTCTCAGATCGATCAATTACCGTAAGTGTCCTAATAAATTATAAAATAAAAAGAACATTAACTTTTTTTCGGCGGATACCAAAAGTATTTAATCTCGTGTGTTGAAAACATCCGAATTTTCACTCGTGCTTCGCACTCGTGAAAATTATGTTTTCAACACACTCGATGAAATATTTTTGGTATCCACCTCAAAAAAGTAAATACCCTCTATGTATTACATCACGTTAATACGTTTATGTACATCACATCAACGAATCCGTGTAATGTATCACGTCAATCAGTTCTTGTATTGCATTACGTTGACATAAGTTCATTACATTAACGAATCCGTGAAGAGTATCACGTTAATAAGTCTTTCTTTTGCATCACGTTAATAGGTTCATGCAAAACTTCAAATTTATGAGTCCGTGTAATATATAGAGGATATTTACTTTTTTGAGATGAATATCAAAAATATTTCATCGAGTGTGATGAAAATATCAGAATTTTCACGAGTGCGAAGCACGAGTGAAAATTCTGATGTTTTCAACACACGAGATGAAATATTTTTCATATTTATCGAAAAAAAGTAAATTTTCTTTTTATTTGATAATATTTTAGGACACCTACTGTAATTGATCTATCGGTTCTTACGTCACAATTTTTGACTTGGCTATGACGTCACAACTGTCAGTTGCTAACCATAAACAGTCGCCATTTTTAATACAGCGTTTTTACAGTCCAGAGAATGCTTTTCAAGGTATTTTACAGAATTATTTTATAGATAACATATGAATTTTGGCGAGAAAATAGTCCGGGCTGCTACTGTGAAAATAACATGGTCATGTTATTTTTCACACTGTGAAAATATCATTTATATTTTCACAGTGTGAAAATATCACTTTAAAATTTGTTTCAGATATGCACTGATTTCACTGCTATGTATTAAATAAATCGCGTTAATATGTCCTTTAATTGCATCACGTTATTAAGTTCATGCAATGCCTCACATTTACGAATACGTGCAATGTATTATGTTAATAAGCTCTGGTATTGCATCACATTTATGATTAATAAGTGTATGCAATGCATCACATTAACGAATCCGTGTAGTGTATCACGTAAATAAGTCCTACTATTGCATCTCGTTAAAAGCTCATGTAATGCATCACATTAACGAATCCGTTTTATTTATCATGTTAATAAGTTCATGCCATTCATCACCTTTACAATCCGTGTAATGTATGGCTTAAATAAGTCCTTGTAATGCATCATGTTTAAAAGTTTATGCAATGCACTACATTAACGAATCCGTGTAATGTACCCCGTTAATAAATGAAGGATCTGACATGAGTGTTCATGTTTTATTGAATTTTTAAACGAATTGAGTAAAAGGGAGAATATGCGAGGCTTCGCCGAGCATTTCATACCTTTTCCTAATGATTTAATTAATTCAATGAGCACGACTGCAGAATAAACATGTAAAACGCATTTTTTTCACGACTGCTTTACAAAAACCACAATATTCCACCATTAGTAATCGCTACGTCGTTAAGGACGTCGCACATGTAGCTTTACGGGGCGTATCTAAGAAATGTGTGTAATTAATCTACTAGTGCATTATCGAATTGGTTGATTCTCAGACTCGATGTCATATTATAAATTCATGTAATGCATCGCGTTAATAAGTTCATGTAATGCATCACGTTCATAAGTTCGTGGAATCAACATCGCGTTAACAAGTTCATGGAATGTATCGCATTAACGAATTAACGAATCCGTGTAATGTACTACGTTAATAAGTCACTGTATTACATCATGTTGTCGGCCCCCCGCCCATCGGGGCTTGAAGAAATAGATGGGCTGCAAGATGCTTCCACGCAGAGCTGAAACCGACACACACACGAGTACTGGTAAACCGCTTAGAGGATCTAAGCCTGCCCAGGCAAGGAGGTGCAAGTCGGCATGTCCATGCTTATAAACACTATTGGTTTCATTGGACGGCAGGACTTGAGATGTCAGTTCATCTCAATGTTGGGTAAAAGTCCCACAAAATTGGAAGCAACGTCTCCAAAACGACCTTTACATTGTTGACGGGGACGTTAAACCCCAAATCAAACAAACAATTACATCATGTTAACAAATCGGCGTAGGCATCGCGTTAACAAATTCGCACAATCAATACATTTACAAACCCGAGGTTGTACACTTCAGGTTAACAAGATCGTAAAATGAAGATCCCATACCTCCCTTTTCATGTAGAGAAAAGTGGGGGTTTACTGGAGTATTTAGTTATTTCCTTATTTCTGCTCAAAAACATACAGTAGAACTTCGATGGCTCGAACACCAATGGCTCGTTTACCATGGCTGAGTCGAACCCGTTCTTGAGCCCCTAGGGAAATCCTCGACATAAGAAATACTGGGGGATAATTTAGAAGATTTTAGTCTTTTATCTTGTAAATGTATGCTGTGTGTACTCATTAGAATCGCCTCGATGAGGCGATTCTAATGAGTACACACAGCATACAGTTTCATTATAAAACATAGAAAAGATATCCAAAAGTATATCGTATACCTCCTGGCAATCTCCCTCATTGGCTCGAACTACCCCTGACTCGAACAGATTTTCGAGGTCCCAAAGGTGTTCGAGCCATTGAAGTTCGACTGTAGATTGTGGGTACACGTTAGAACCGCCTCAGTGAGGCGATTCTAACGGGCACTCACTATCTATATTTGGACCAGAAATAAGAAATATATAAAACATCATCTGAAAAAATAGATCTAGAGATTAGATGGACGCCATTTAAGCGCACGGGTTTGTCATCGTAATGGGGAACGTGGGGTTTGCACTGACATTTATATGAACTTTGTATGTTTTTTTGCAGAGGTAACCGTTAAAGAGCACCCACTATCTTGAAAAACGATAAATATTCTTCTGCAATGAAAGGATGTAATGAAAGAAATGAAATAAAAGATTACACCGCATACGATTGGCTATCGTAATCAATGCTCTTGTACGTTCCGCTTATATATGGAAACAAGAAATATCTTTAAACAAAGATATGCTGCGTAGATTTAATTGGAAGGTTGATAGACTCGATATGAGTGAAAAAATCTTGAAATAGTCGTAAAACCAACAAAAAACGGACATAGAATTTAGTTTTATATGTTGTGCGAACAAGATAATATCTTGTGCGCACAACAAACAAGTTATTATCTTGTGCGCACAAGATATTATTTTGTTTGCACAACATAGATCTTGTGCGGACAACATAAAATCTTGTGCGCACAACTTATCATTATCTTGTTTGCACAGCATAATATCTTGTGCGCACAAGAGATTGTCTTGTTCGCACAAGTTATAATCTTGTTCACACAACATATTATCTTGTTCGAACAACATATTATCTTGTTCGTACAACATATTATCTTGTTTACACAACATAGATCTTGTGCAGCCAACACAATATCTTGTACGCACAAGATATTATCTTGTTCGCACAACCTAATATCTTGTGCAGACAACATGTCTTGTTAGCACAATTTAATCAGACACATAATATATTCACTTATGCTGCACAATATAATATGTTGTCCGCACAAGACATATTAAGTTATGCGAACAAGATATTATCTTGTGCGCACAATATACTATGTTGCCGCACAATATCTATTATGTTGTCCGCACAACTTAATATCTTGTTCGCACAATATATTAAAAAAGCATGTCCCTTCCCGGGTTCCGTACTCAACCGACATAGTTTGACAACTTATTGCCTTAGTTGAGTTTCGGAAACGCACGAAGCTAATGTACCGTGTAATGTATGCAAATTGTATTCACTGTCCGCAGACAGTTCCAAATTTGCTATTCTGACACCGTATTGGACGCCATTATTTCACATGTACTGAGACGCCACGGATCACGGAATTCTGTGCTTCCAAACAACTCAGCGTGCTCCTATATAAATTGAGCCATTGCACAGCAATACCTACAACAGGACCTATATGACCAGCGAGGACTCAGATGACTCAGATTAGATGGCGCAGGTTGATCAGTCACTGGCCTTAACTAGCTAGACTGGCCAAGTAAAACGAGTACACTCCATACGTTACAGTTCTGTGGTGTATTCCCTGCTTCCAAAGGACAACCCTTTCATAAAACGTAGTTAACGACACTACAGCTGGTGTTAAGGGAATGTGTGGCGGCCGTAAATAGTCTCAATGTCCTACATCATAATGTTGTTTATATTTTCTTCTCCGTTGGGATTAATGATTCCATTGTGGGAATTAATGATTCCATTGTGGAATCTGGAAATATTTGAGAGTCACTGTTTAGGCCAAATTGTCATAAACTAGCTAGTCTAGCCAAGAAAAACGTGTACACGTCATACTTTTCAGTTCTGTGGTGCAGTTCTTGCATCCAAAGGACAACCCTCAAACATGCTTCCTATAGTGGTCATTATATCTGTGAAGTTCCATCCATGCATTCCATTCAGTAAAGTAATTAGTGTCCAAAAACATTTTAATTGGAATTGATAACTGCCATAACTCTGTAAAATGTTAAAGTCATTGACCGTTAACAATCTCAAACCACACGTCCCTAATACCAATGTCTATACAAAATTTGAAGAAAATGCGTGAAAAATATTGGTTAGTGATCGGAAACGCCAAAAACACTTATTTGGAACAGATTGATTGATTGATTTGAGGTTTAACGTCCCCGTCAACACTGTAAAGGTCATTTTGGAGACGTTGCTTTCAATTTTGTGGGACTTTTACCCGACATTGAGATGAAATGACATCTCAAGCCCTGTCGCCCAATGAAACCAATAGGGTTTATTAGCACGGACGGTGCGCCTCGCACCGCGGTTCCTGGACAGGCTTAGATCCTCTAAGCGGTTTACCAGTACTAGTGTGCGGGCCGGATTCAGCTCTGCGTGGAAGCATCATGCAGTCCATATATTACATTTGGAACTGAAAAGAACCATAACTCCCTCAAATGTTAGCGGATGTTGTCCATTAACAATCTCATATCACTCATTCCCGGCAGAAACATGTAAAAAAATCCATGAAAAATTATTAAAGTTATCGATCGGAAATGGTGCGGACGTCCGGACGGATGTACGGACGGACACTCGGCGGTATAGCATAATACATGTACCCCACCACTATCGTGTGGTGGTGTATATGAGAGGAGGTCAAGTTCTTTAACGGTAGATAAGTTTATTTTTAATGACAGATTCAATCTGTCATCTCTAGCTATCCTGCAGGTTTTAAAGTAGTTCCGGCTTTCTTCTGGCTTTCTTCCGGCTTTGAACGCCATAGAAATATGAGTCCGCACAAAATATATAGTCCGGTTTTGGCACAGTAATCAAAATTGTACGAGCGTTATCCTATAAGCGCAAAACAAACGTTTGAAGCAGACGACTTGACGATTTTATCTTACCTTTCAGAGAATCGATTCAGCATTTCATATGAATCAGCTGCATCATGTGACGGGTTTGGCAAATATACCCAGATTAATGCGGCGTCTGCTCAGCCGTCTGCTCAGGTTTTACACTGTTTTCTAACAGTGCTGTCAAAATTTAATCCATAAAGACCAGCCTCTGACTTTCGAAGTCAAGTCTAGGTTAGTTACAACTTAGGTTTAATATTAGACTTTGCGTGGAGAAATTGGAAATAAGGTTGTCCCTTTTAACCCTGAATATGGTACAGATACTTATGCAAACAGTGTAGGTCCTGTGATATAATTCTAGGTGCCATATTTAGCAGAATGGACGAGCCCAACTTCAGTGATGGAAGAGTGCACTCCAGAAACTCAAGACAGTGAATAAATCAAAGCACTGACAACATTCATGCCGATTGTCTCTGAATGCAGGCTGGTCACGAACGGGTACTTGGACTGATTCGTTAAACTTAAGATGTCAGTATAAACTAATGCAAAAAAGTGGAGAACAAGATCAGCATCGTGTTCTGTGGTGTTTGATCTGAGTCTACATTGTTTGCCAGATCCAACATTTAAGTGCAAATTTTACAGATAACACTTACATGTACCCAACACTGACAAACGGCGCGGATATGTTTGGGTTGAATGTTTGGCATTGGATCCGAAGTTGCTAGTAAGAAAAGCGCTTCAGTGCTAACGTCTACGTGATTATCACTGACTTGTCAGAATAACCTTTTTCTTGTAGAGAATAGACGCAATCAGGGTATTCCAAAAGACTGAATATTTTGTTTGTTTGATTTGAGGTTTAACGTCCCCGTCAACACTGTGAAGGCCATTTTGGAGACGTTGCTTCCAATTTTGTGGGACTTTTACCCGACATTGAGATGAAATGACATCTAAAGCCCTGTCACCCACTAGAACCAATAGGGTTTATAAGCATGGACGGTTGGGCTCGCACCGCTCGGTCTGGGCAGGCTTAGATCCTCTAAGCGGTTTACCAGTACTCTCGTGCAGTCGGGTTCAGCTCTGCGTGGAAGCAACATGCAGCCCATCTATTTCTTCAATCCCCGATGGGCGGGGGCCGCATAAGACTGAAGATGGTTGTCCTGGAATCAAAGGGTGAGCGTGGCAAAACAGTGTAGAACAAGATCGGACGCTGCAGAACGCGGCTTCTTATCAAAATCTTCACTATTCGTTTTGAATTTCAAAGTTAAATGAAACAGTTTCAGTCTCAGCCCAGGGCACGACCGGCCCCGATAGCTCAGTTGGTAGAGTGTCCGCTCCGGGGAACGGGAGGTCTGGGGTTCGATCCCGGGCCGCGACATACCAAAGTCGTTAAAAATGGTACTAGCTGCTCCTCGCTTGGCACTCAGATTTACGGGGAAGAGCTAGGACTGGTCGATCCAGTGTCAGGATAATGTGACTGGGTGTGGTATCATGTAATGTGTCTGGGACGTGATACTTCAGTGAGGCAGCACTATAAACGTGAGCATTGAGCTCCCTGTCGCAACCAGACACCGTCGTGATATGACTGAAAAATTGTTGAAAGCGACGTTAAACCCGAATTCACACACACACACACAGCCCAGGGCTATTACCCCAAACTACACCCCACCAACACTCTCAGTGCTTTGATTCTGAAACCAAACAATTGCATGCTTACAACACGCTTAGGCACCATAAAGGTTAAATAAATCAACCGTGACGCCTGGTTACCAGTCCGGCGACGTCGATTGTGTGCACCACCTTCATTACGACACCACTACGGATAGAAACAACATGTTCAGGATCAAACTTTTGATATTTAATGTAAGGTCGTGCCTAGAAAAGAATAAACTGAAATTTGTTCTCAAAAAGCATTGAGGGCGTATTGCAACATTTTTCATTAAAGGATCGTAAGCGTGCCTCTTGGTCGGAAAGCGGATGACGATGACTCTGATTTTGGGTGCCACATGTGTGTGATCTATCATCTATTGGAGCGACATCTTACTATATACAGAAGACGCTAGTGGACGTCGACGTAGCGGAAGACTGACGTCAGTACGTCAAGATCGATTCATCCGTCAGACACATATGCGAAACAGATTTCCGCCGGCAGCTGCTAGACTATACCTGAAGATAAACAAGGGGTCTCAACTACCGACTAATAAGCACTGACACTGTTCGTCGCCCTTATGCGATGCATGTTTGAGAGCTAGACGTCCCTGTCGTGAAAAAGTTAACGCGTCGACACAGTACGGAACACTTACGCTGGTGCATGAAATACGTAAATTGGCGATTAAGCGAGGATCATGCCGATTGTCGTTTCCGGGTGTTTCGACGTACAGGTGTAAGGTATGCCGAGGCGACGCGTGCGTAATTGAGCGTGACATATCGGGTGGAACGGCGTATTTGTGTGGCGTGGCATTGCATGCAGTTAGGGAACGCAGCTTAGTGTCATTAATAACATTCAAGATCATGGCTGAGACGTGAACTGAACAGCGAGACGTTACATCAATCAAGTGCTTCGGCCTAACATGGCTCCATTTTTATTTGTTTACGCTCATAATCCGGGAAATCTTATCCAGCAGGATTACGCGCGGGCTCATAGTGCTGTTCTTACTCAAACTTTTCTTCCAGCCAATGGAATTCATGTACAGGACTAGCCAGCCTTTCTCCTCCGATCTCTTTCACATAGAGTATCTTTCTGCAGAGGTATCCACAACCGACCAGACAAAAGCTGTTACTTATGGACAGTAGCATTGTTAAAACTTGAATTTAAATGTTTGGTTTTGAAAACGTAAAAAAATATTCTTTCCAAAATTTGAAACATCGAATGGCATTTCATAATACCGCCGGTGTATAGACATCTGCAAACATATCTTATAATGGAATTTGCAGAACTACTTTTCTAAATTTTATGATCTTTTTTAGAAAGGATTTCTGTAAGTTTTTACAGTGTTACGATTTTCTCTTAGAATCTGTCATTCCAGTGCCTTTGGCGCTTTGATTACTCCTGGTACTCGGGTTGTCTCACTAAGTACAGATTTCATCAAAATTATGTCAAATATCAGAAATATGATATCTACGGTTTTCGCTTACCGATACGTTCATATGACATGACGTTGTGTCACGTCACAACCTTCAGTATAGAGATTAGATGATATATAGTGATTTACATATACCTGAACACTCAGTTGGATGGCTTTTCCAGTGGCAGTTACAGTTATAACACTCGAGACATCGATGCTGCGAGTTGAATGGTAAAGTCAAAATATCCCACATGAAGCGCTTGCTAACTGAAAATATAGGAATTTAATGTACAGCTTTTTATGGCTTTAAGAATAAGCATCAAAAATCTATGTTAGAATAAAGATGATACTTTTTTGATAGAACATGTGTGACATCTTTCAAACAGAGTTTGGGTATTTGTTTGAGGCGGTTCTAACGAGTATCTTCTTATATCTTGTTAGGACCGCTTTAACGAGGCCCCATAACCTATGTTTTTGCAAGTTCATGGGAAATAGTGTATCCCATTTTAAAACCCAATTTACTCTGTAAAAAAGAGGCGGTCTACAAGGATATCATTGCAGAGATCTATTAACCCTTTCCCTCTCAGATACGTGTTTTTTACGTGTCTGCACCCCACCCCCCCTCCAATTTTAAGCCCCAGAAGCACCTAAAATCTGCATTTCTACCCCTGAATAGTTATGTTTGCTTTAGGATTTGTTGGGCAAAAAGTGACCTGTTTTTCCGCGCGCCTCCCCACTAAAAATATTCTGGGGTTGGGGGGGGGGGGGGGGGGGCGTTAACCCCCACCCCCCTTACATCCCGAAACATTTTGGGTGTATGGACCAACCGGCCGCTAAAATTTATATCTGAGGGTGTCTGGGGTCAAAAATGCCTGAAAATTGATGCTGATAAAACATGTTGCAAACAGTGAAAATGGCCAGTGCCAAACACCTTTATTGTTGCCTTGACAGCTGTGTGAAGATTAAAATGTGGTCAAAAATTCATGTGAAAACACACTTTTTGCCAACTTTGAGATGCCCCTTCTTTGATCAAGTCATGAAATGTTGCATTTGAACGGCTACTGCCCAATGAACATTCATGCCGAGTTTGGTGTAAAACAGACCATCCATTATGAAACAATGCCTAGTTGAAATTGCTGTCAGGTGCAACACTGTGAAAATCAGCGAAATTCACAAAATCCCTGAGTGGTAAAGGGTTAATGAAGAAAATCCCAACTGACCAAAACAATGATTTTTTCATCATTTTATTGCAAGAAACAATATTTCAGATATAATTAAAGCATTTTAGACTAAAAGTCTGTATGTTCCCAGATTTAGGTCAATGAAGAAAATCCCAACTGACCAAAATAATGATTTTTCATCATTTTATTGCAAGAAACAATATTACAGATATAATTAATGCATTTTAGACTAAAATTCAGTATGTTCCGAGATTTCGGTTAACCCTTTTCTATTCAGATTCGTGTTTTTATGTGTCTGCACCGCCCTTCCCCACCCCCCCCCACCCCCCCCCCCCCCCCATTTTAAGCACCATAAGCACCTAAAATCTGCATTTCTACCCCTGGATAGTTATGTTGCTTTAGGATTTGTTGGGCAAAAAAGTGACCTGTTTTTTCGCGCGCCTCCCCACTAAAATATTCTGGGGGGGGATTGAAGGGGCCGTTGCCCCCCCCCCCCCCCCCTCGCATCCTGAAATATTTGGGGTGTATGGCCAAACCGGCCTCTAAAATTTATATCTGAGGGTGTCTGGGGTCAAAAATGCCTGAAAATTGATGCTGATAAAACATGCTGCAAACAGTGAAAATGGCCAGTGCCAAACACCTTAATTGTTGCCTTGACAGCTGTGTGAAGATTAAAATGTGGTCAAAAATTCATGTGAAAACACACTTTTTGCCAACTTTGAGATGCCCCCTCTTTACCATGACAACAATGATCAAGTCATGAAATGTTGCATTTGAAAGGTTACTGCCCAATGAACATTCATACCGAGTTCGGTGTAAAACAGATCATCCATTATGAAACAATGGCTAGTTGAAGTTGCTGTCACGTGCAACACTGTGAAAATCAGCGAAAATCACAAAATCCCTAGGTGGTAAAGGGCTAACCCCTTGTCCAGAAAAAAGTGTGGTTTGGGTAAACTGACTGACTCGATATGACCTCAAAGTGTTAAACTCCAAACAAACAAAGCAAAGCCTTGGATTTGTTTACTTGGAGTCACACTAATTCTAAAACGTTTTCAACAAAATATTCTTTATGATAACACATTCTTGAGGCACAGTGCATGTTTTCTAATCTCAAAAACGGATTTTTTTTGGATGAAAATTTGTTATATCATTCTTATCTTTACTCCTAACATTGGTTGATGGTCCTCTTTAGAACCGCCTCATTGAGGCGGTTCTAACGAGTACCCATAACCTAAGTCTTGGAGCAGAAATTAAGAAAACGATGCATACGTAAAGCTCATTTTCTCTGTATAATGTAGGGTTTAGAGCGGTGTTCATTACAAGGCCTAGTTAACATTACATTTAGTGAAATATACACTACATGTATTTAGGTCCTTTTGGAGACGTTGCTTCCTATTGTCGGACTTCTACCTGACATTGAGATGAAATGGCACCTCAGTCCCTGTCGCCCAATGAAACCAATAGGGATTATATGCATGTGTTCGGCCCCCGCCCATCGGGGCTTGAAGACTGAATAGATTGACTGCATGATGCTTCCACGCAGAGCTGAAACCGACTGCACAAGAATACTGGTTACCCACTTAGAGATTGTAAGCCTGCCCAGGCAAAGCGGTGCGAGCCAACTTCCAAACCCTATTGGCTTCATTGGGCGACCAGGCACGAGATGTCATTTTATCTCAATATCGGGTAAAAGTCCCACAAATTGGAAGCAACGTCTCCAAAATGACCTATATAGTGTTGACGGGGACTTTAAACATCAAATCAAACGAGCAAATCTTATCATTACTCCAAGCATAGGTTGGTGGTGCTCGTTAGAACCGCCTCACTGAAGCGGTTTTAATGAGCACCTACAACCTATGTCTTGGAGCAGAAATAAAGAAACTGATGCATATCCATGTAAAAATCATTTTCTCTATACGTATAAAATGGGGTTTAGAGGGGTGTTCATTTCACGGAATTGTTAAGTTGTTATCCCATTTTGCACCGGAGCCCCCTAAAGGGGTACCCTGGCAAACAATACAGGCCCAGATCAGACGCCGCAGAACGCGGCGTCTGATCAGGGCCTCCATTGTTTGCTAAGAGTCCAATCATTTTCCAAATAAATTTTGAAGAAAACACAACCTGAAACCCCTAAATTTTAAAATGGACTGGTATAAAAAAGGGTTAACATGATGTTTAGTGGAATATAGTTCATTTGCACATATATTTTGTTTTGTTTGAATTGAATTTTTTTAAGTCCCCGTCAACACTATTCCAGTCATTTTTGAGACGTTTCTTCCAATTTTGTGTGACTTTTACCCGATAATGAGGTAACGAATGACATCTCAAGCCCTGCCGCCCAATGAAACCAACATGGTTTATATAGATGGACCGACTCGCACCACTTTGCCTGGACAGGCTTAGACCTCCTAAGCGGTTTACCAGTGCTCATGTGCGGTCGGTTTCAGGTCTGTGTTGAAGCATCATGCAGCCCAGTCTATTTCTCAAAGCCCCGATGGTCGCGGGCCCTGCACATAGATACATGTATGGGTTTGAAATTGGATTTACCTACCTCGCTTTGAATCTACAGCTGTTAGTATTTGTAGAGTGAGGAAGGTCGTAATCAAAGTGTTAAATATCCCAGACATTCTGCTAAACTGTCAAACACACAGAAAGATAAAGAGGAACGAAAGAAAAATAAATCTGAAATCAAAATTCTTCGCGGCCTTGTTTTTAGCCGTGATTTAAGGATAATAGACACATCGGTAAGGTTAAGCACTAATTTTGAAATGGAGACACTTTTTGCAGACTTCATTCAGCTTTTTTGGCATTTTTTGTCCTTTGTTTTGTGGTTTTAAGTTCCCGTACACACTATTTAAGTCATTTTGGAGACATTGCTTCCAATTTTATTGGACTTGTACCCGACATATCAAGCCTTTCCACCCAAGCAAACCAAAATGGTTTATATGCAAGGTCCGACTCGCAATCCTTTGCCTGGTCAGGTTTAGACCTTCTGAGCGGTTTTCTAGTACTTGTGTTCAGTCGGTTTCAGCTCTACATGGAAGCCTTATGCAGCCCAATCTGTTTCTACAAGCCCCCACGGTCGAGTGTCCATGTGAGCATAGAAACATTTCAGGGCAGTGTATATTTGTCGCTGCTTTTTAATACCAATGTAAAGCTTTTTCTCAATAGGAGAAATGATTTTTCAGAGGGGTTCATGTGCAGAAAACGATTTATCTTAAGTTCAGCTTATAATGTGAAGTTTACAAATATGCAAAGATGAACGGGCTTTGAGTTTTACGTTTTCTCTTGATTGGGTAGGGGTTTCATTTTGTATCATCTCCCAGAAAAAGAGACAGAAGAGGTAGAAGAGATAGTATTCGGGGGCAGTGAGGTACAGGGGGAAATGAATGGAAGTGAAGAAACAAATGACATAACACCCCCCCCCCCCCCCCACACACACACACAGCCGCACATCTACCCGTAGCACAATACAAGAACAAGCCTATTCAAATATTCTGAAACTTTTACCACAAAACAATAGAATTTCAGATGATATTTTCACTAGTTCTGCTCAAAACATAGCTAGGCGGTTCTAATGAGTATCCATAGTCTATCTTGTTAGGCAGAAATAAAAATAATGTATACCCCTGCAAACCCCAGTTTTACAAAACAAAAGTAGGGTTTAAGGGGGTCAAAATAATATATGCGTGTGTTTGTGAACTGTAAATATGTTCTATAAAAGGGTTATCCTTTGGAAACAAGGAATACACCACACAACTGGACATCACGTGAACAAGTCCGTGAAATGAAGACCCCCCCCCTAAACCCCACTTTATATAGAGAAAACTGGGGTTTACGGGGGTCTTCGTTATTTGTCTTATTTCTGCTCCAATACATAGGTTGTGGGTACTCGTTAGAACCGCCTCAATGAGGCGGTTCTAACGAGCACACACAACCTATGTTATGAGCATTTATTAGAAAAACATGACAGATTTTCATCGGAAAAGTAGCCATTTTGGAGATGTGAAAAATGCACTATGTTGTACGGGTGTGTTATCGTAATGAAGTCGCCTTCTCTCAGTCATACACCTTGAACGTGTATTTTTTCACCTGAAAAAAGATAAGAAAAATAAAAATGACTTGTAGTTTCTTATCTACTGTTTTTAACCTATTTCTGTACGGAATGAAATCTTCCGTAGGAATCCATGTTGACATTAATATGTGTCAAATTGAGGTTTTTTAAGAACACCTGACCCCGAGGTTATTAACCCATTTAGTACCCCTAAAGGGGTACCTTGGCAAACAGTGCAGGCCCAGATCAGACGCCGCAGAACGCGGCGTCTGATCAGGGCCTCCACTGTTTGCTAAAAGTTCAGACATTTTCCAGATAAATTTTGAAGAAAACAGCCTGACACCCCTGAGTTTTGAAACGGACTACTGCTATATATAAGGAGGAAGATTCCATTTGGTACAAAAAGGGTTAAATTCTTTCATGCTCAACTCAGCTGAGCATGAATATTGTAATGTTTATACATGTAACACTAGAAGCCCCCGTGGTCGAGTGGTTACGCTACTCGCCTAGTAAACCAGGGGTCGCAGGTTCGATCCCGGGCTTCTCCAGACTTTCGGATGAGTCTTTAAACCGAGGTCCCGTCTCCGTATGACCATAGCTGTTGGTGGGACGTAAAACTGAAACACTCACTCACATACATGTAACTATTTACATACAAACAATTATGGCAGTTTTCTTGCTCAGATCAGCACAGAATGCCATTTCTGGTCAGTTTTCTTTTTAAGCTATACATTTTTGGGATCCATATTGAAACCGTGTTATATCCAAACCGCGTTATAACGAACCGTGTTATAATGAGGCTGTGGTTCTTGAGAAATAGTTTGACAAAAATGTTGACGGACTGACAAACGAATGAACGGACGGACGGACGAACGAACGGGCGTCCGCGTCCATGCATTTATTGGGTATTTCCTTTGCTAAAAATACCCACGATCCGTTAAACGAAATAATGGTGTGTAGAAGTACCCAATTTACGCCTATTCGCGAGGGCGAAAGAACGAAAGGAAAACCGGACTCTTATATTGCACCATGCTGACGCTCAAAGCAGACGCGACAAAAAATCCATCAAGTGAACAAGTCCGTGAGATGAAGACCGCCCCTATAGAGAAAACTGCGGTTTACGGGGGTATACATTATTTTTTACTTATTTCTGCTCCAAGACATATGTTGTGGGTACTCGTTAGAACCGCCTCACTGAGGCGGTTCTAACGAGCACCCTCACCCTATGTTTGGAGCATTTATAAGAAAAATAACAAGGATTTTCATAAAAAAGTAGCCATTTAGGATATGTGCAAAATGCACTTTGCCGCACGGGTGTGTTACCGCACTGTGAAGACTGATGCTAAGGCTAGTCAGGGTCGTCACGGGTCACTCGTGTATTCATGTAGGTTTTGTCATCTTCTTAGTCATATTATAGACACATCCAAACACTACGTCATCACTCAATAATACTATTTGCCGGGACTTACCGGTGGTGGGCAAGAAACGTATTTGGCCGTTTGTCGCCATTGTAAATGCGATGTTATTTTCTGTAAAGGACAAAATTTACCTTTAAACTTTTACAATAGACACGTCTTAAGGCCCGTTTACACGATAAGATTAGTCTTTCATGATTTTTCCATGCATGATTTTCTCCGGAAAGATTTTTACGTTTACACATCATGACAAATCTTACATGATTTTATTTTTCCTGCCTTATATCAGGAGATAAACAATGGAGGAAGAATGTCTTGCAATTCCTTCATGTATGATATTAATATTGCAAGTGCAGTTTTGAGTCTGAGGAGGGAAAGAAGACCTTTATCTGGCTGAATAGCTTAATTTAGCCACACCTAATTTTAATATCCAACTATCAAATTACTTCATGTTATGCATTCATTAAACTCACAATCTGCCTGACAGTGCAGATCCTGATCAGATGGCTACTACATGGCATATTTGCTTTATTTTTTTTTCACACCTTGATATGCAGGGCAATTTATCAATCTTGACTCTAAAATTTCATGTGGAAGTAATTAACCTCAGTCACCTTTGCTCTGATTGGCTGAAATGGCATGACTAGTCTTGTCGAAATAGAACATGTTCTATTTGCCATGACTGTCATACATGACTCCCAAGACTGTGTAATAGCAGGGTTTACATGGCAAGATTTGTCTTGTAAGACTAATCATATAAGACTAATCTTGTCGTGTAAACGGGCCTTTAGCTAGTAATTATTGGTTTCTAGAATATTTGAGTATGTTTTGATGATAATTACCTGTTAGACTTAGGCAGGTAACGAGACGGGATGGTCTTAATTATTTGTAATAAAAATGCGCAAAACAATTGAATAAAATACGGAAGCTGCAGGAATGAAGTCTAGAATATATTTATCTACTCATTTCAAGTGTAATTCGATCGATTTTCTGTAACAACTAAAATATTCCCGTAATACTAAACCTATTTACAATGTGTTTTTATGGCCCCCGCCCATAGGGGCTTGTAGAAATATATGGGCTGCATGATGCTTCCACGCAGAGCTGAATCCGGCCCGCACACTAGTAATGGTAAACCGCTTAGAGGATCTAAGCCTGTCCAGGAACCGTGGTGCGAGGCTAATAAACCGTCCATGCTAATAAACCCTATTGGTTTCATTGGGCGACAGGGCTTGAGATGTCATTTCATCTCAATGTCGGGTAAAAGTCCCACAAAATTGGAAGCAACGTCTCCAAAATGACCTTTACAGTGTTGACGGGGACGTTAAACCTCAAATCAAACAAACAAACAAACAATGTGTTTTTATGGAATCAGCGGCTTTTTGCCAACCATGAAAGATCGTTATCAAAAGGAATTGTAGTTTTGCGCATGCGCAGTGACAAGTAAACAAGGTCACGTGTCAAAACATTGGATCCGTCAATACATGACTTACTTAACATTTAATATTACAAAACCCGCCTATTCAAATATACACTGAAATTCCGCTATTAAGACCACCTAAACTTAAGACTAATTCTGCTTTTAAAAGCTTGTTACATGAGTGCAGTTACTCTGTCTTCGTGTTTTCTGCACACACGGTCCTCTGGTCAGGGACCGCCTTTTGGACTGTTCAAAAGTGGTCTTTAAGACCACTTTTGAACAGTCCCAAAGGTGGTCTTAATATAGGAATTCTACTGTACATTGAATTTTTTCCACTAAAATGAGCATTTTCAGGTAAAATAAAAGCTGATATTTTTCATATTTATTCTCAAAACGTAGATTGTGGGAACTCGTAAGAACCGTCTCGCTGACGAGGTGGCTCTAACAAGTACCCACAATCTATGTTTTTGAACAGAAATAACGTCTAACCCTGTAAACCCCAGTTTTACTATATAAAAGTGGGGTTTGCGTGTGTGCATGTGTGCGTGCGTGCATTCGTTTGTGCGTGCGTGCGTGTGCGCGTGTTAGTTTTCGTCCCACCAACAAATTAGATCATACAGCAACGGGACCTCGATTTAAAGACTCATCCGAAAGTCTGGGGAAGCACGTAATTGAACATACGCAGGCAGGCAGGTAGGCAGATACATGTCTATAATTTGGCAGACAGCAAATCAAACTGTTCGTCCATCAAGCAGGCAGTCTGTTCAGCAGTACGTCCGTCCTTACGACAGGCAGCATGGCAGGCAGGCAGACAGACTGTTGAGATCTGCATATTTTTATTATTATGGTTTGGTTTTGGTTTTACGGCCCTTTCAAAATTATTTCACTTATATCGAGCTGATCGTTAATCAGAGGTGGGCGAAAACTTGAGTTCCCGTGGGGAAAAGCACCTGGCCTTCCGTTGCAGAACTTGGCGTCTTACATGTGGCCCGAGCGAGGCGCGAACCCACAGCGGTGAGAGACCTAATGATTAAGTCTTCTTCCGATTATACGTGCATGTTTAAAAATGTCTTTACTGAAGAAAAGACGGCCCCCGCCCATAGGGGCTTGAAGAAATATATGGGCTGCATGGTGCTTCCAAGCAGAGCTGAATCCGGCCCGCACACAAGTACTGGTAAACCGCTCAAGGAAGTCTGTCCAGGAACCGCGATGCGAGGCGGACCGTCCATGCTAATACACCCTATTGGTTTCATTGGGCGACAGGGCTTGAGATGTCATTTCATAAAAGTCCCAAACAATTGGAAGCAACGTCTCCAAAATGACCTTTACAGTGTTGACGGGGACGTTAAACCTCAAATAAAACATACAAACAAATACTCAAGAAATGAATGTAATTTATTTAAGTTCCCTGACATGTTAACAATATCGGGTCCCGAGCTCGTAAAAACACACACACAGAAAAAAAAAAAAAAAAAAACACGAAAATAATTAATATCCCTGTATTTTATTCTTTCATGAGTAACCCTTTTTGAACCAAATGGAATCTTCCTCCTTACATATAGCAGGAGTCCATTTTAAAATTTAGGGGTGTCAGGTTGTGCTTTCATCAAATTTGATTTGGATAATGAATGAACTTTTAGCAAATAGTGGAGGCCCTGATCAGACACCGTGTTCTGCGACGTTTGATTTGGGCTTGCACTGTTTGCCCGGGTACCCGTTTATGGCTGGGTACCCGTTTTGGGGTTTCCGGTACAAAATGGGTTAAGTGGTGTTTACAGTGGTGTTCAAAACACGGGCCTACTATAGCCAACTGTACCCGCAACATAAAGAAATATGCCTGTACAATTCTAACCCCCCTACACCCGACTTTTTTGAGGAAAACTGATGTTTACAGGGGTATACGTTATTTTTTCTTTTTCTGCTCTAAGACAAAGGTTGTGGTTGCACGTTAGAACCGCATCAGTGAGGCGGTTCCATCGAATACCAACAACCTATGTCTGTATTCAAAACAAAGATTGTGGTTGCATATTAGGTTCTAACGAGTACCAACAATCTAGGTTGTGGTTGCACGTTAGGTTCTAACGAGTGCCAACAACCTATGTCTATACTCCAAACAAAGGTTGTGGTTGCACGTTAGGTTCTAACGAGTACCAACAACCTATGTTTGTACTCTAAATAAAGGTTGTGGTTGCACGTTAGGTTCGACCCATGGCTGTACTATAAACCAAGGTTGTGGTTGCACGTTAGACTCTAACGAGTACAAACAGCCTATGTCTGTACTCCAAACAAAGGTTGCGGTTGCACGTTAGGCTCTAACGAATACCAACAACCTATGTCTGTACTCTAAACAAAGGTTGTGGTTGCACGTTAGGTTCGACCTATGGCTGTACTAAAAACCAAGGTTGTGGTTGTACGTTAGGTTCTTACGAGTACCAAAAGCCTATGTCTGTACTCCAAACAAAGGTTGCGGTTGCACAGTAGGCTCTAACGAATACCAACAACCTATGTCTGTACTCTAAACAAAGGCTGTGGTTGCACGTTAGGCTCTAACGAGTACCAACAGCCTATGTCTGTACTCCAAACAAAGGTTGCGGTTGCAAGTTAGGCTCTAACGAATACCAACAACCTATGTCTGTACTCTAAACAAAGGCTGTGGTTGCACGTTAGGTTCTAACGAGTGCTGTACTCTAAACCAAGGTTGTGGTTGCACGTTAGGCTCAAAAGAGTACCAACAGCCTATGCCTGCACTCTAAACAAAGGCTGTGGTTGCACGTTAGGCTCTAATGAGTACCAACGACCTATGACTGTACTGTAAACCAAGATCGTGGTTGCACGTTAGGCTCTAACGAGCACCAACGACCTATGGTTTTACTCTAAACAATGGTTGTGTTTGTACGTTAGGCTCTAACGAGTACCAACGACCTATGGCTTTACTCTAAACAAAGGTTGTGGTTGCATGTTAGGCTCTAACGAGTACCAACGACCTATGGCTGTACTCTAAACAAAGGTTGTGGTTGCACGTTAGGTCTAACAAATACCAACGACCTATGGTTTTACTCTAAACAAAGGTTGTGGTTGCACGTTAGGTCTAACGAATACCAACAACTATGGCTGTACTCTAAACAAAGGTTGTGGTTGCACATTAGGTCTAACGAATACCAACAACTATGGCTGTACTCTTAACAAAGGTTGTGGTTGCACGTTAGGTCTAATGAGTACCAACAACAATGACTGTACTCTAAACAAAGGTTGTGGTTGCACGTCAGGCTTTAACGGGTACCAACGACCTATGGCTGTACTCTAAACAAAGGTTATGGTTGCACGTTAGGTTCTAACGAGTACCAACGACCTACTGCTTTACTCTAATCAAAGGTTGTGGTTGCACGTTAGGTCTAACGAATACCAACAACTATGGCTGACTCTAAACAAAGGCTGTGGTTGCACTTAAGGCTCTAACGAGTACCAACAACCTATGCATATACTCCAAACAAAGGTTGTGGTTGCACGTTAGGTTCTAACGAGTGACAACAACCTATGTCTATACTCCAAACAAAAGTTGTGGTTGCACGTTCCAACAACCTATGTCTAGGAGCCTAATTAAGGAAAATATGTTCTATAAAAGGGTTATCCTTTGGAAGCAAGGAAAACACCACAGAACTGGAAAATATGAAGTGTGCATATTTTCTGGGCCAGACTAGCTGGTTTCGGTCAATTAGGCCTCATCAGTGACCCTGCAAGTGTATACCCCTGCAAGCCCCAGTTTTTACCATATAAATATCAGTTCACGGGAATTTAAGGGGTTGTTTATTTTACGGACATGTTAACATGATGAAACAACAAGCTTTGAATTAGCAAAAATGACAAACCTTTAACCTAGCGATTTTTTTTTTTGGGGGGGGGGGTTTTGGTTTTACGGCCCTTTCAAGATTATTTCACTCATATCGAGCCGATCGTTAATCAGAGGTGGGCGAAAACCGGAGTTCCCGGAGAAAAACCACCTGACCTTCCGTTGCAGAACTTGGCGTCTCACATGTGACCCGAGCGAGGCTCGAACCACAGCGGTGAGAGACCTAATGATCAAGAGTCAGCGCTCTTATTATCCTAGCGTATAATGTAAAAAAAAAATTAAAACCATCATTGGAGAAATAGAATGGGCTGCATGGTTCTTCCGCGCAGAGCTGAAACCGACCGAACATGAGTACTGCAATGTCTAAGCATGTCCTGGCGAAGTCGGACCGTCTCTACGGTTTCTTCGGGCGACAGGGCTTGAGATGTCATTTCATCTCAATATCGAGTAAAAGTCCCAAACAATCGGAAGCATCGTGAATAGTGTTGACGTGGACATAAAATCGCAACTCAAACAAACAAACAATACGCAAAATCAACAGCTTTCTTTATCCACGTACTTCCAGGGATCAGCGTGTTCTATACTGCGTTATTCATTGGGGCAACGTACAGTAGAACTTCGATGGCTCGAACAGCGATAGCTCGTTTACCATGGATGTGTCGAACCCATACTTGAGCCCCTAGCGAAATCCTCTACATAAGGAATAGTGGGGGATAATTAAGGAGACTGTAGTCTTTTATCTTGCAAATGTATGCTGTGTACTCATTAGAATCGCCTCGATGAGGCGATTCTAATGAGTACACACAGCATACATTTTCATTATAGAACACCGAAAAGATGTCTAAAAGTATCTCGTTATGCCTCCTCACAGTAATCTCAGTGGCTCGAACTACCCCTGTCTCGAACAGATTTTCGAGGTCCCAAAGGCGTTCGATTCATTGAAGTTCGACTGTATTTTGCTAATGTTGTGACCATTACTTGTCACCGGGGCTCAGGATTTGCTTTGTGTTTGTCTGTTATTGTTATATCCCTTTGTGTTTGTAGTAATACCATTATATTATTATTACTAGAAGTAGTAGTAGTAGTAGTAGTAGCAGCCGCAGCAGAAGTAGTAGTAGTAGTAGTAGTAGTAGTAGTAGTAGTAGTAGTAGTAATAGTAGTAGTAGTAGTCTTATTTCCGGTTTTATGTTTGAAGAATAAGGTTATTGTGTCGGAATATTTTTTATTTTGAGAGTATTTCATTTTGCCACGGGGTCTATTTTCTCATATTTTCTCAGTGCTCAGACTAGACTGTACGTCTATTTTTTTTCTAAAAGCTAGATTTGTCTAAGCATGTTCTTGTGTTGACTCATTGTGATCAAACTGACAGTGTTTGACAGCTGATATTTGATGTCAAACGATGTAACTAACCCCTGATTGAGTCGATATCCAAACCCTGTTGATACGTGATATCTGAAGGTGATCAGATACGAGTATATGTACCCTTTCAAGGTGGATAAATCCTTCAAAAGTATTTGCCCCCTTATCATTCAGGGGTCTACCCTTAAAAAACATAAATCCTCCGTGTCCGCTCCGGGGAACGGGAGGTCACGGGTTCGATCCCGGGCCGCGACATACCAAAGTCGTTAAAAATGGTACTAGCTGCTCCTCGCTTGGCACTCAGATTTGCGGGGTAGAGCAAGGACTGGTCGACCCAGTGTCAGGATAATGTGACTGGGTGTGGTATCATGTAATGTGTCTGGAACATGATACTTCAGTGAGGCAGCACTATAAAAGTGAGCATTGAGCTCCCTGTCGCAACCAGACACAGTCATGATATGACTGAAAAATTGCTGAAAGCGACGTTAAACCCGAATTCACACACACACACACACACATAAATCCTCCGGAGCAAATTATAGTAGAGTTCTTACATTAAGACCACACTTTTGGGACTGTTCAAACGTGTTCTTCAGCACCAATTTTGAACAACCCCAAAAGTGGCCTACCTTTGGGACTGTTCAAAAGTTGCCTATAAGACCACCTTTGAACACTCCGAAAAGTGGTCTGCTGCTAGACAGGCGTAGACAATACCAATAAAAATGTTAAACTAGGTTTTGTTTCTTTGATTTGAGGTTTAACGTCCCCGTCAACACTGTAAAGGTCATTTTAGAGACGTTGCTTCCAATTTTGTGGGGCTTTTAACCGACATTGAGATGAAATGACATTTGAGGCCGTGCCGCCCAATGAAACCAATAGGGTTCATAAGCATGGACGGACCTACTCGCTTCGCATTGCCTGGGCAGGCTTAGATCCTGTAAGCGGTTTACCAGTACCCGTGTGCGGGTCAGTTTCAGCTCTGCGTGGAAGCATCATGCAGCCCATCTATTTCTTCAAGCCCCGATGGGCGGGGGCTATGTTAAACTATGTTGTTTAAAGGAGAGTTAGTCATAAGTTTAACTGAACTTAAGGGGACTGGATACACCTTCAGGGGAGGCAACTCCTACGAAAGTATTTTTGTCTCCCATGTCAATATGGATCAACTCTTAAAGGAGAGAATTTGCTACTCAGGAACACATTCGTTCCTTTCAAAGTAGACCCCCTTTTCTGTGGGACAGGGTTTTTAGAAAAGCGAACAGGAAGTCCCGAAAATTGTCTACCTTTAAAAATGGCGGAAAAATCTGCCAGGTGGTCCCGTTCCATTTATAGCGGATTTTTTACTGTATTTTCTTCAAGAGCAGACCCCTCTGTCTGAAGGAGTTGCCCCTTTATCCGAGGGCTTGCCACTTGGTGTTCAAAAAGTCAAAACAAAGGCATATCAGTTGTCTCATTTATCATGCTGTTGGAACGTGTACATGTACCGGGCGTATCCCTTACATTAGTCACACCAGACAGGAAACAAGATATTGAACACTGCAACAAAGAAACTGGGCCTGGCTGATCCCTGATCAGTTTAAAGAAAGACAAGCAACCATGAAGAAGATGACTACTAGATTGAGGGTGAAGTGGTAGTTGGTGAAGTGAGAATAGTTGGAATAACTTCTTTACCAAGTAAGTACAGTCGAACTTCAATGGCTCGAACACCTTTGGGACCTCGAAAATCTGTTCGAGACAGGGGTAGTTCGAGCCACTGAGGTTACTGTCAGAAGGCATAACGAGATACTTTTAGACATCTTTTCGGTGTTCGATAATGGATATGTATGCTGTGTGTACTCATTAGAATCGCCTCATCGAGGCGATTCTAATGAGTACACACAGCATACATTTGCAAGATAAAAGACTAAAATCTCCTTAATTATCCCCCACTGTTTTTTATGTAGAGGATTTCGTTAGGGGCTCGAGAACGGGTTCGACTCATCCATGGTTAACGAGCCATCGGTGTTCGAGCCATCGAAGTTATACTGTAGTTGGTGAAGTGAGAATAGTTGGAATAACTTCTTTACCAAATAAGTATAATGAAATTTTGATGGGCTCGTATACCAGTGTTGTTTAGAACTCTTTCTTAAGTCACTTCTTGGCTGGGGAACATTCCGTTATTTGTAAACACGCGAACAAGTCCGTGAAATGAACACACCGATAAACCCCACTTTATATAGGGAAAACTGGAGTCTACGGGGGTATATATTATTTTTCTTATTTCTCCTCCGAGACATAGGATATGGGTAATGGTTAGAACCGCCTCAAAGAGGCGGTTCTAACGAGCACCGACAACCTATGTTTGCAGCGAGGAAAATCACGGATTTTCATCAGAAAAGTAACCATTTAGGACATGTATGTGGAAAAAATGCACTATGTCACATGGGTGTGTTATCGTAATGTATTGATACTGGGCCTCTGTCGCCTCGTGGTTAAGAGCGCTGACTCTAAATAATTAGGTCTCTCAACGCTGTGGTTCAATCCTGACCCAAGTCACATGTGAGACGTCAAGTTCTGCACCGCAATGTCAGGTGTTTCTGCTCAGGGTTCTCCGGTTTTCAACGATCGGCTCTTCGATTCTTCAATTCTAAGCTCAAAGGCAAATGCCTCTCCTGTATATTCTCTCAAATGTATTGTTCTCAAATGTATGTTCTAAAAACAAATCTGGTAAGTGAAATAATCTTGAAAGGCATGTTTTCTTCCGAGGAATCCGGGAAATGTTAATGCAATGAAATAACCATTGGCTGATCATTGTTCTTGCATGACTTACGATTCCAACAGCAAGTTTTGACGAAAACGCCCAAAGGCTTCATACAAAGTCTTCAACTGCGACCGGCAAACCTACATGGCCGGCTAGTTCAGAATGTTTTTTTACGCAATATGTACATTTTCAGTGTAAAGCCTTAAGTAAACCTATAGAAATCAGTGTAGTTCACATTTCCATGAACGCATCGAGTCATATGATTTTCAGTGACATCAGTCTAAACCATTGTTCTCTATGGGCCTTGGTGACATCAACGCTCTTTCGCTCTTTGTAGAAAAAACAAGGCCCATCTTGTCATATCAAAAGTTCAACATCCATATTCAAAATGCACATGAATTTCATGATTTGAACATGAGTTTTGTTGTTTGAGCGCACGGCTTTCGGTTCATTTTACAATGGCTTCATTGTAAAGAAAAAAAAGAAAAAAAAAGAAGTAAAGAAGAAAAAATCACGGGTTTTCGACTTCTAGATATTTGGATGATTTATTAAATATTGACAAATTGACAATACCTATTTCGATGGTTTGATCTGTCAAATGTACACCCCCCCCCCCCCCACACACACACACGAACTTCAGTTAAATAAAGCAAATTCTTCTGATACCGAGGCCCCGTTTTTAGATTTACATCTTTCTATTGCAGATGGGTTCGATTCTTGTAAAATTTATGATAATCACGATCATTTTGGTTTTGTGATTGTAAAGTTTCCTTCTTGGGTGGTGATGTTCCTCGTGCGGCATCCTATGGCGTTTATATTTCTTATGAGAGTGTCTAGTCATGTAACTGACTTCAACACTCGTAATAAATTGTTAACTGCTTAACTTCTTAATCAGGGTTATCGGTATCATAAACTACGCAAAGCCTTTTCAAAATTTTATAAACGTCATTCCGATTTCAATTCAAAATTCAATATTGGACTAAAATCTCTGCTGCAACAAGGTCTATCGGAACCCGAATTTTATGGTGACTTAGTATATAAATTCAGAAAAATATATAAATGCAATGACTTCAACACCCAATTTCGTAATATCATTCTTCGATATAAAAAGATAGGGTACAACGTTAATGTTATACGACAGGCTGCATGCATGGTAGTTAACCCAATCACGGCTGACAACTTTGCTTCCCTCTTTAATTGCACACCGGTGGGTCAGGCTTCAGATTCTATGACGGGTGTAAAGGCTTATTGAGAATCAGAGAGTATCTAATTTATGTAATGTTGGCTGGTGCCTGATGCTCTGTCTCTGGTCGGGCCCATCGGAGTCTAACCGTTGGTCTTTTTTTTTGCTCCAGCATTTCAGTGGTTTCTTGCTGTCGAGTCCTCACCGTTGTTTCATCTCTGTGGTTGTTTGATTTTTGTGTGTTCACGGAGATGTTGCACTGATGAGTTAGGAGACCTTCATGCGGACTGAACAAATTATTTGTCTAAATCGCGACGGACTGCGGCCACGTAAAATCGATTAAGCCCCCCAGTGGAATTCGTTTCACTGTCCGTTCCAAGGCGGTTCTTCTGTCGCAGTTTATTTTTGTTATGGTTGGTCTTTGAGAGTGTGTATCGCTTATATTATTTTGTTTTTGATAACTGGCCATTTTGTGGGAAAGTAACTGTCTTTTTGGCTTTCCACTATTGATGTTTCCAGTAGGGTGGGTTAATTGTATCGATTCCTGATCATTGCCTTCACTTCTGTTTTTCAAACAGCCATGCGCATTGTACTTATGCAAGAACAAATGTATAACGCAGAAAAAGATGAATTTACGGTATGGATTTTGATTATGCTGCAATGTGTATTACAGAATGGCGGATGCTTCTGATGCAGAAGACTATTCCAAGAGGAACTGCCGTCATTCTTACTCCAGGTTTGCAGAAGGAACATGGTATGGGGAAAGCCTTTCAAACCCCCAGTGTGGTCCTATATATCAGATTAACGAGCCTTATTGTGACCCCTGCCGTGAAACATCCGGAAAAGTGGTGGTTGCTCACGGATTTTGTGAAGACTGCATTTGTTTTATATGCAAACCTTGCGTCAGTAACCACAAAAGACAGCTTGGTTCAAGAAAACACAGGATTCTAGGTAACGCCTCACTGTCAAAGTCACAAGCCGGTAAATATGTGAATTACCGTTATTGTTCCTTCCATAGCGACAGAGAAAACAATCAGTTTTGCCTTGACCATAATAAAATCGTGTGCAGTACATGCGCCGAAGAGAGACACATTGCCTGTGATACAGCTTCCATCGACAAACTCTGTAAGTCCCTGGGCTCGGCTGACCTCCAGCGGTTCAAGGTCACTATTGGTAAGATGCTGGAATCTGTAGTCTCTGCCAAAGTCACAATTGAAAACAATATGTCAGATATTGAAGCACAAAGGCGAACAATGATTAAAGACGCGGAAAGCCAGCGCGATAAGTTAATCGCAGTAATTCAAGATCTATACACGGATACAGCGACAGAGATTAAGAACATGTGCCGTCAGAATACTAAACATATTGCTTCTCAAGTAAGTCTTCTTACGGATACTATTCACTCTTTGAATAAGTCAATTACACATATTGACAGAAATATAGACACAAAATTCGGACCAAACCAGTTTATTCAAATGCAAGACATTGCTGAACGAACACGTCGGTATGGCCAGTACATATGTAAGATCAAGAAGCAGTTATATACTACAAACTTATCATTTTGTCGTTCATATGAAGCGCAGGATTTGGGGTCTTGGTGTAAGAAACTGGGAACTATTAACGAAGAGTTGATCAATATAGACAGCTTAGACGCTTTACCAGAACCACGCTTTCCTGTACAATCAGCAAGGAACAACACCACTGTGAAACACAATTACGTCGAAATCAACTCTCTAAAACTGAATCCTCGATGTGTTTATCTACCAGAAGACAACCGTGACTGTGAAATTGCCGGGCTTGGCATTGCCTGCGATGGTACCCTTCTCGTCGCCGACGCGGGCAATAAAAAGCTGAAAGCAATATCTCGAAGGAACCAGATATTATCGTCGTTGTCTCTGCCCTTCACTCCGGGTGCAATAGCCATAACTGATACCAAAGCGGCTGTCTCAACATATTCCTCAAATATTTACTTCGTTGACATTGCTGATCCGTCTGCAATGTCACTGGAAAAGATGGTGCTAAAGTCTAGCGGTGCTTCCATTACAAATTTAACTTCCTACAATGACCGATTTATAGTCACGATAAATGGTGATACGCCCAGTGTTAAGCTGATAGATTCAGAGGGAAAGGAAATGTGGTCTGTTTCAGTTAATCCAATGAATTTATTTCTGGGTTTGAAACTTAATCGAGAATTGTTTAAATTCCCAGGTGCAGTAGCAACAAGGACTGTCAAGGGAAAAACAGAGATTGTTGTTGCTGACTCCGGCAAAAGAAGTCTAACTGTTCTTGACGCTAAGACTGGCGATCTTATAAGGGTGCTTACTGAAACGGAGAAACGACCGAATTGTGTTACTACTGACAACGAGGGCAACATCTATGTGACTTACGTGGATGAAAGGAAAATTGACATGTGGGCAACGGACCTCCAGTCCTGCATGATGGTGGTTTCAGAGACAGATCTTCAGTTTGAACCAGAATACATACTTTATGACAAACATTACCACGAACTCCTTGTCTGCAGCAGCGAAAGTTGCATGATTGACAGATTTCATTTCTCTTAATATAACCCGTACTGAATAGAATCAACCACTATCTGGTCTAAGTCAGCAGACGACAAATCCATCACGATACCACGCATATATGATGATGCACTGTTACAACGCATAATGTAGTAATGTAGTAATTTCTTCATTTTGATTTTTTTTACTACATTATGCGTTGGCATAGTCGACGCGAAATGAAGTAAAAAAATTATTTCATTTCGCGTTGATATGCACCATATCGACGCATAATGAAGTAATGATGGTAGAACATAGCTGTCTTCGAAAAGACTTAGGAAGCAATACAGTTAAATTCCTACAATTTAGACCACATTTGAGACGGTTCAAAAGTGGTCTTTAAGACCACAGTTGAACAGTCCAAAAGACGGTCTTCCACAAAAGCACACTGAAGGTCAAAATCACAAAGAAAATGTAGCTTTAACCTTCCAAATATGCTTTAAAAACAAAATTTGTATTAATTTTAGGTGGTCTTAATAGTGGAATTTCATTGTATTTGATTAAGCCAGTAGAATTAAAATCGTACGCCTTGCGCTATTTTGGTCTCATGCCTGATGTCTTTCCCTCATTTGTGTTTTAAGGCTCAACACATGATCGTGTAGTGCACACAAAAGTTGGGACGGGGGATCCTATCGGCTTGTACCTGTCCATAGCCCAGTTGTTTGTCCATCTTTGCATGTTAAAAGGAGTGCGAGTGTGTTTCAGTTACCGTCCCGGCAGCGATTGAGATGTCATTTCATCTCAATATCGGGTAAAAGTCCCATAAAATTTGAAGCAATGTCTGCAAAATGACCTAAATAGTCTTGACGGGAACGTTAAACCTCAAATCAAACAAACAAACTGTTGACGCATAATGAAGTAAAATTAAGTATGCCACCCATCGCCGCAAAATGAAATAATTCTTTCATTTTGCTCAAACCTCTTAGTATCGACGCATAATGAAGTAAAAACGACATTTTATTTCATTTCGCGTCGACTATGCCAACGCATAATGTAGTAAAAATTTCAAAATGAAGAAATTACTACATTACTACATTATGCGTTGTAACAATGCACCCATTGAATCCCACTTTGATAAAGCAAAACTGGGGTTGACAAGGGTAAACCTTAATTTTCTTATATCTGCTCTAAAATATAGATGGTTTGTACTCGTTAGAACCGACTCAATAAGGCGGTTCTAACGAGTACTCACAATCTATATTTTGAGCAGAAATAAGAAAAATATCATAAGTTGTCATCTTAAAATTTTCGTTTTTTCGGCGGTAAAGTTTACAATGTATTTGTATAGGCATGTTTTCGTGATGCTATATTTTTTCTTATTTCCCCTGAAAACAGGTTTTGACATGGCATTACGATAACTCACCCGTGCGCCATAGTGCATTTTTCACCTCTCCAAAATGGCTACTTTTCTGATGAAAATCCTTGATATTTTTGTTATAAATGTTCAAAACATAGGTTGAGGGTGCTCGTTAGAACCGCCTCGATGAGGCGGTTCTAACGAGTACCCACAACCTATGTCTTGGAGCAGAAATAAGAAAAATAATGTACACCCCCGTAAACCCCAGTTTTCTCAATATAAAATGGGGTTTAGGGGGGTTTTCATTTCACGGACTTGTTCACGTGATGAATATCAAAATCTGTATCTGCCACGGTTTTTCGAGGGGGGGGGGGGGGGGGGGATAAGAGAACTATTTTAACACGTCGTCTGCTGATTTTTTTTTACCCAGAGTACTACGCGTTAATTAAGAATAGTTGTCAGTAAACTTCCCCCCTGCGTTTCCCTAGACGGCGCCAGCAAAAAAAAAAACAGTTCTGATTAATACAACCCCTGTTTTCCAAAGCAATGTCCATTGATGGGAACTTGTGTTTAATATCAAATTAAAATTGTTTTCAACTTCATTTGCTTTTACTTATTTATTATGTTTTTATTATTATTATTTTCTCATAGAATTTTGTATTTTTAGAAGCCTCCGTGGTGCAGTGGCCTTGTAAACCAGGGGTCGCAGGATCGATCCCGAGCTTCTCCAGACTTTCGGATGAGTCTTTAAACCGAGGTCCCGTAACCGTATGACCTTAGCTGTTGGTGGGACCTTAAACTTAAACACTCACCCTTTAGGGTTATTTGTTTCGTCTCCCAGACCAATAGATAGAAGAGAGGATATGACTATGGAAGAAATAGAAAATTAATGAAAGTGAAGTAACAGATAAAAATAAAAGCAGTCCCTTCTATCCTTCGCTCTACCATTCGCTGGGCCCGTAATATGGAATTGTATTGCTAGCAGTGTTAAAAATGTATTTTCATTTACTCTTTTCATAAAAGGTGTAATAAAGAGATGAAAAAAAAAATGAGTCTGCATTCCCTGCATACATGACATAGATTAGATATTTATTTTTTTTCTCAGCTTTTATATATATGAGGTATGTGACAAACACCTAACAAAATCCTCTAACGTAGCACCGGATCCTATACAGGAGATTGGTTTAACTAAGCGCTTGCGGCTATACACCTTCATCTGAGTTACCACACTCATGTAAACATAGTTTAATATTATAGTTTAACAAATTTATATTAGAAATTACATTTAAGTTGTACAAAAACCCTTATCGGGTGCATACACTTAAATGTTAGCCTCCTTGTACCACATCTAGAACGCTACCAATTCTCGAACCAAATTGATGATAAATTGCATTTTTTCTCAGGAGAAAGAAATTCTATATTTACTTTTTTGACAGATTATACACTTATACAAACACGATCTCTGATGACAGTTGTCAACTTCAGGCCTCGTTCTGAAATGCACGTGCAGGATGCAGAAATACATTACACAAACGGGATTTCGGAAGATTCGTTAGAAAAATCTACAATGTTACCATAACCTGTGACATAAGGTCACGTGCTATTTTTCTATTAAATGCACCTGTTCTACTGGTACTTGTTGAAGAAAAAAGTTAGTGCTGTCAAATTGTGTGCAATGAATGAAGTAAGATTATTATCCATACCCCCTGATTTCTCCACTATTCAAGGAGCTCAGCGCTGTCTGTCTGGAACCCTGAATATTTTGATTGATGTTTATAAACTCCATTGTAAGTTCAATTTGTACAAATGGCAGCGTCATAATACCGAAAATCAATCAAATGCAGGAGAGAGGGTGATGAGAATGTTTCTGGAGCTGAAAAAGTGTGGAAATTTGGATTATATAAAAGCCAGCTTCTATATGTGATAAAATGAGATATGACACATTTATCTTAATATTCTCTTGCTATTGTGAATAATAAGATAGAGAAGGTGAATTTTCATTGAAGTCTGAATACCTTCTTGTCCGTAAATCGTGAAATCCTACTGGTTCGAGGATTGGCTCCCTTAAGCCCTTCGGGACATCGTTTCGCGGTAGCTCGAGCACGAGCTACTCACGTGACGTTATGAAAAACCAATTATAGATTTGTTCTTGCCGAAGTTCAGCCTATAAACTGAAATGGAGACAAATTGCAAAGTTCCGTCCTTTAAAATTTTAAATAGAAATTTATGATCAAAATGGTTCGAGATATGGTACAAGGAAGCTAGCTAACGACAAAATGGCGTCTCATAAGAGTGCGATTCTTAAAGGTGCATTATTGAGCTACCGGGTCTCAAAAACAAAATTCTGGTTTTTATCTTCAATGCATACTCCTTTGTCATGTGTACACTTTTGGAGCCAAATACAGCTTCAGAACTTTGTGAAAATGGTCGTTTTCATTCGTGTTTACCCTTCGCTCTGAACATGTGTTCGGAATTTCTGTTCTAAAAATAAATCTGTCACTTTACACATACATGGCGACAGTATCGTCTCTGAGTGTCGTTACTTATGGCATGGTATTCAGCGTCATATTTTTTTCCAATTCAGGCATGGCCCAAGCAAAGAAGGCCAAAAATGAACGTCGCATAACGTCATATATGGAGATTCTGTTTTTGTCACGAACTAAAAATAGATCTAACTAGTGTTCGAAACCTAGTTAGGGAATCCCTCTCAAACTCGTTTACCTGTCATCATAATTGTTCGCATTTTTGCATAAAATGGATTCATTTGTATTGTTTTAAAGAAAAATACTGGCTATATGTATTTTATTTTTGGAAGCATTTTTTTCCAGATAGCACAATAATGCACCTTTAAACACACCGCTACAAAATCGAACACTAAAACAAAGACTCGCAGTTGGGCTGGAAAGTAACTGGAATATCAGTAAACGCACCAGCTACAAAACCAGCTCAGGAGTGGATGTTTATCGTGCAGGAAACTGAATTGATATCGGGCGGTAAACGTAGGAGACAGTTTGTCGGGGAAACGATCATAGAGATGACGGGAGCCGGCATCAACAATTTGAAAGATCTCCAGTTGCACAGCACTTCTGCTTGCCAGAACATGTCTTGATAAGCCATACTTCTATTTGCTGGCTCCCTGCCCATCGGGGCTTGAAGAAATACATTGGCTGCATGATGCTTCCACGCAGAGCTGAAACAGACCCAACACGAGTACTGGTAAACCGCTTAGAGGATCTAAGCCTGCCCAGGCAATGCGGTGCGAGTCGGCCCATCCATGCTTATAAACCCGATTGGTTTCATTGGGCGGCAGGGCTTGAGATGTCTTTTCATCTCAATGCCGGGTAAAAGTCCCACAAAGCTGGAAGCAGCGTCCCCAAAATGACCTTTACCGTGTTGACGGGGACGTTTAACCTCAATCAAACAAACAAAAATCTGTTTGCTGTCAAGAGTGGACAGAAAAATCAAGAAAATGTCCAGAGAGCTACTGGATCCACCATCCAAACACTCTAGATTCCAGTGGTATCGACAAAGGAGATTAATACCGGATCGCGGTTCAGCTTGCTAGCTGACGGCCCCGAAGGTTCATTGTTCTTTGCCCGACACACATACAATAATTGGATTCAGTTTCCTGCACGATATGCCACCCTCGCTTGGATGGGAGGTGTGATGTTATTGTAGCGATTCCTGATCATTTCCTTCGCTTCTATTATCATCTAGGTACTGGCACAGGATTACTGTGCCAGAAGTTCCGGACCAGGCCGCTGCTCTGGATTGATCTGGTAATACGGCTTTGTTTACCATCCTGCTAGAATGCTTCTGACACAACATTAGATTATTCTTAAAATCAGCTAGTTTGCTCATCATTTTGAATGGTAGGAAGGTAACCATTGCAGTATGATGTGAGCTGTCCCATTATTTGGAGCAGACTTTGTGCACATATAACATCATTACTATTTTTATTATTATTATTATTAGTAGTAGTAGTAGTAGTAGTAGTAGTAGTATAACTTCCAGTTGCACAGACTTCTGCTTGCCAGACATTGGCCAAATGTAAACCAATATCAGATATCGTGGATTGCTTTTAAACAAACATCTTTTGGTACAGCTGTCGGAGAGACCGACATACAGCGCTTCCGAGATTCGTCTACTCCTTCGCCCCTTATCGGCCCCATGTTTTTTTTTATATAACATATCGCGAATTTTATGTATATATATAATGCATTACACGATATATTATTACATTTTTACATATAAAAGGATGGATGTCCGTGAGAGAATAGATGAGAAGTTGATTGAAACATTTTTATTCATAATACAAGAAAGTTTCCCATATTAAGACCACCTCTGGGACTGTTCAAAAGTGGTCTTTAAAACCACTTTTGAACAGTCCCAAAGGTAGTCTTTGTAGAGCATACTGGATGTAGAAAAACAAAGAAAATATAACAGAAACCCTCTAAAAATGCTTTTAAAGCATATTTTGTATTAATTTTAGGTGGTCTTGATAGCGTAATATTTTACTGTATATGTATAATGCGAACATACGGTTATTCATATAATGTACTGTTACGGCTTTCATGTGCATTACGCTAACACACCCGTGCGACACAGTTCATTTTTCACATCTACAAAATGGCTACTTTTCGGATGAAAATCCATGACATTTTTCTTATTTATACTGCAAACATAGGTTGTGGGTGCTCGTTAGAACCGCCTCATTGAGGCGGTTCTGACGAGTACCCACAACCTATGTCTTGGAGTATAAATAAGAAAAATAATGTATACCCCCGTAAACCCCAGTTTTCTCTATACAAAATGGGGTGTAAGGGGGTGTTCATTTCACGGACTTGTTCACGTGATGTGTTCGGGAACCGCAATTCTTCTCTTCAGTTATCTACCTTGGAACATTATGCATAGCTTATATGTTTATTGACTTGCGGATGAGTCTTTAAACCGAGGTCACGTCTCCGTATGACCTTAGTTGTTGGTGGGACGTAAAACACAAAACACTCACTCACTTATAGGTTTACCAGTATTTTCTGACAACTGCGTCAGGGAGTCGACTCTTTGGCTCAGTGTTTAGAGCATGGAAAATTTACCCGAGCAACCCGGCTACGAATTATGCCATAGGCGGGGATTTTTCTCAGCTGTGCTTTTTTCCTTTGTTACGGCTTCCTTGTCGAAAGAATATATTACAATCAGCAGTATATGAAGGGATCCAAAAGAAGTTAGTCAACATAACGAAAATTTCATTGAATTGATTGATTGATTAGAGGTTTAACGTCCCAGTCAACACTGTAAAGGTCATTTTGGAGACGTTGCTTCCAATTTTGTGGGACGTTTACCCGACATTGAGATGAAATGACATCTCAAGCCATGTCGACTAATGAAACCAACAGGGTTTATAAGCATGGACGGTCCGACTCGCACCGTTTTGCCTGGACAAGCTTAGATCCTCTAAGCGGGTTTACCAGTACTCGTGTGCAGGTCGGTTTCAGCTCTGCGTGGAAGCATCATGCAGCCCATCTATTTCTTCAAGCCCCGATGGGCGGGGGCCTATGTATATCGTTGAAATTAACAATTTAGAACATACGTAAAACTGACGTGTGGTTAACCCTTATCCTGCTGAATATTCAGTTAAGCCACACCCATTTCTGTCTATCTACCAATCAAATTACTTGATGTAATTTATTGCTACAAATTCATAACCTGAATGCCAAACAGTGTAGATCCATCTGATCTGGATCTACACTGTTTGCAAAGATAGGGTTGTCGTGAACAGCCAATTTTGTAGTTCTTAACAATATTATGTTATTTACTTTATATTGTGAAATTTTCGGCACGAGTTCATATGGCGGAGGACGCACGAGCTTGAGATAATTGGTAGTACAAAAATTAAAGAGGCTGAGAGGTCAGGAATAATTAATCTATCAAAAAGGATCATGTATATTAAAATTCCGCTATTAAGATCACCAAAAATTGGAACTAATTCTGCTTTAAGAAGATTGTTTAGAAAGTGTCAGTTATTCTTTCTTTGTGTTTTCTGCACACAGTGTCACCTGGTCAGACCACCTTTCGGACTGTTCAAAAGTGGTCTTAAAATAGGAATTTAACTGTATTTGAGTACATCTTATGATTTTAAAACATTGAAATCTTTTTATGCTGCCTGTTTGAATAAATTAGGGATAGGTCATGAGACTTGGAAAGATGATTTTCAGCAAATCGAGTCTACTATACTTTCAAAGCATCTTCCAAAGCCAAGTCAGTTTTCAAAAAGGAAAAGTTCAGGTCAAAGGAGGATTCGGAAATAAAGAATGAGCCTGATTAGAAATTATGGTTTTGTGCCTTATATAATAGAAACAAATGTGCACACAAAATAAGCCACACTGAAAGAATGTTTTGGAAATTTCATTTTGCTCATCACATCTGTGCTACTTGTTGGCAAAAAGATTCCAAAAAAAGAGCATTGTTACAACGCATAATGTAGTAATGTAGTAATTTCTTCATTTTGATTTTTTTACTACATTATGCGTTGGCATAGTCGACGCGAAATGAAGTAAAAAAATTATTTCATTTCGCGTTGATATGCACCATATCGACGCATAATGAAGTAATGATGGTAGAACATAGCTGTCTTCGAAAAGACTTAGGAAGCAATACAGTTAAATTCCTACAATTTAGACCACATTTGAGACGGTTCAAAAGTGGTCTTTAAGACCACAGTTGAACAGTCCAAAAGACGGTCTTCCACAAAAGCACACTGAAGGTCAAAATCACAAAGAAAATGTAGCTTTAACCTTCCAAATATGCTTTAAAAACAAAATTTGTATTAATTTTAGGTGGTCTTAATAGTGGAATTTCATTGTATTTGATTAAGCCAGTAGAATTAAAATCGTACGCCCATGAAATTGGAAGCAACGTCTCCAAAATGACCTAAATAGTGTTGACGGGGACGTTAAACCTCAAATCAAACAAATCAAACAAAAGACAGACAGGCAGACAGACAGACAGACAGACAGACAGACAGACAGAATGAACAAAAACTATATACCCCCTTGCATACTTCGTATGCCGGGGGTATAAATAGATGGGCTGCACGATGCTTCCACGCAGAGCTGATACCGCCCGTACATGTGTCCTCGTAATCTGCTTAGAAGGTCTAAGCCTGTCCAGGAAAACTGCTGCGAGTCGGCCCATCCATGCATATAAACCCTATTGCTTTTAATTGGACGGCAGCGATTGAGATGTCATTTCATCTCAATATCGGGTAAAAGTCCCATAAAATTTGAAGCAATGTCTCCAAAATGACCTAAATAGTCTTGACGGGAACGTTAAACCTCAAATCAAACAAACAAACTGTTGACGCATAATGAAGTAAAATTAAGTATGCCACCCATCGCCGCAAAATGAAATAATTCTTTCATTTTGCTCAAACCTCTTAGTATCGACGCATAATGAAGTAAAAACGACATTTTATTTCATTTCGCGTCGACTATGCCAACGCATAATGTAGTAAAAATTTCAAAATGAAGAAATTACTACATTACTACATTATGCGTTGTAACAGAGCATCCTGAGTGTTCATCTGCCTGTCTGCACGCAAATATTTGACATACTTCCGGAAGAACTGATGAGAATAAGAGTTATTTACTCAATTTGTTTCTTCCAACTTTTTGGATGAAAGTTTATCCAAATAACTCTGATAGTGCTTGTTTTAATGGCAGTTTTTACGGCGTAGCCGTTATGCATTAGGAAAACATGTCCGTAAGAAATAATGGCGTCCAACATGGTGTCAGAAAATGATAAATATTAGGTACTTATGATAACATCTTTATTATTTCTGCTTTCAACATAGATTGTGGGTGCTCGTTAGAACCGCCTCATTGAGGCGGTTCTAACGAGTACCGACAATCTATGTCTTTGAGCAAAAATAAGGCAGATAATGTTTACCCCCTTAAACCCCTATTTTCTCTATATAAAGTGGGGTTTAGGGGGGTCTTCGTTTCACGGACTTGTTATCGTGATGGGTTTTGCTTTTGTCCTACATTTTTCGTTATTCCATTGCTCAATAAAACCACATGTCCAAGGAGATGACCATTTCATTGGTCAATGATTTGCATAAATAAATCTACTCAAAAGTACGACAGTTTACTGAAGTTTTAACCTAGGAAATGTTTCGTTTTTTATGTGAGACATGAATGAAAAATATATAGAGTTTCGGCTTGCTCACCGTCTTGTCCTTTGATGACCATACGTCATATGTATAATTGTGTTTCTAGTGAATTCTGTAACTGCTGCGGTGAATAGCTATTTTGACCTAATTTCACGTGGTTGGTCTATATAGCGAAAGGAACCATTTCGCGAAAGGAAGGTTCCTTTCGCGAAAGGAAGAATTTTCTGCGAAAGGAATTGTTTGTTTGATTTGAGGTTTAACGTCCCCATCAACACTATGTAGTCATTTTGGAGACGTTGCTTCCAAGTTTGTGGGACTTTTCCCGACATTGAGATGAAATGACACCCAAGCCCTGTTGCCCAATGAAACCAATAAAGAGATATAGCATGACAAAAACATGTAATAATCGCATTACAAATTGACAGATGTTTAATTTACAATATATGCTAAATAAAAGTTGCAGTGTATCATTTGTCTTCAGCATACTTTATGTCCTCCATTTTAACACAAAATGGACATTTTCGAATATCATTAATGTTATATAAATTCTGAAAAGGAATAAGTGTAATTTGAGTTTTAATTAGGTGCACATAAGATCAAGTTTCCGTCCGTTTGTCTGCTCGTCCGTTTGTTCGTCCGCCTATGCGTTTACGTTCACCATAGCGACAACCCGAAATGTTAACCCTAGAATTTGTGTTCAAAAACAGTAAATGATAACGTTTTCTTATTTGTTGTGCATATACTTGAGATCATATGCTCTTGAAATGAGGTCATGTTTTTAACCTTGACCTTTTACATTGACCTTAGCTCAAACAGGCGGGACACCGCCCTCTGCAAAGCTATTTTTCCTCGCGTGACATCTGAATTGTTTGAATACAGTAAACCAGTTCATAGCTAGACAATTGTTGCTGTCACTATTGTAGCTCATATTGCACGACCCGCAGAAAAAGCGACCGACTGAAGTCGGTTGATTTTCTAAGAGTGCCCTAAAAGCACCGTGTCATTCTGTCAGTCTGTCTGTCCGTCCGTAACCCGTTTGTGAAAATTGGTGATAGTGACTTAACCGCTTGGAATATTTAAACAATTTTTGGCATACTGATAGATATCAATGAGATCTAACCAATGAACTTACGAAATATTATATTCCATTTAGTAAAGGCTCGCCGAGGCGAAAAAATGTGAAAATTTTCGAACTGCTTCTCCTCGGAAACCGTTGGGCCAATTGAAGTCAAATTTCATATGGAGCCTCTATTGGATGGGGGAAACCAAAATTTGCTCATGGGGTCCAGGTCACATGACCCAAATGGCCGCCAAGCCATATATGGTTTGTCTGTCTGTCCGTCCGTAACCCGTTTGTGAAAATTGGTGATAGTGACTTAACCGCTTGGAATATTTAAACAGTTTTTGGCATACTGATAGTATCAATGAGGTCTAACCAATGAACTTGCGAAATATTACATTCCATTTAGTATAGCCTCGCCGAGGCGAAAAATGTGAAAATTTTCGAACTGCTTCTCCTCGGAAACCGTTGGGCCGATTAAGGTCAAATTTCATATGGAGCCTCTATGGGATGGAGGAAACCAAAATTTGCTCATGGGGTCCAGGTCACATGACCAAAATGGCCGCCAAGCCATATATGGTAAAAACCCTTCAAAATAGTCTTCTCCAGAACCACTTGGCAGATTTCCACGAAACTTGATAAATAACATCTGGGACGTAGGCCCATCATAAATTGCTAAAATGGTGACCCTGGGTTGACCTTGACCTTCTTTGTGCCTAGGTCAAACTTTGACACATATGCTTTTGTATTGGAAAAGTGAGAATTCATTTTATCCTGCAAACGATTCAGAATACAGTACTAAAGTATTAGATATATTTTTGCTCCTTACGATAAGGCGCATTTATACGGGGAACCGTTTTAGGTCCAGGTCACATGACCAAAATGGCCGCCATACCCATATATGGTAACACTCATCAAGCTAAAAGCATCCGGCGGGTCGTGCACTTCAGCTGAAGCACTGGTTTCTAAACAACCTTCCAATTAAATCTACGCCGCATATCTTTTTATGCCCCCAACTTTGAAAAAGTTGGTGGGGCATATTGCTTCTGGTTCGTTCGTCCGTTCGTCCGTTCGTCCGTTCGTCTGTTCGTCCGTTCGTCCGTCCGTTACGCTTTTGATGCATAGCATACCTAAAGAACCGTGTATGCTAGGGTTTTGAAATTTCATATATGGATTCCTCATGGAAAATTAGCTGACGCGTATTTTTTTTCTCGTCCGGATTATGCCCCCTTCAAGAGTTATTGCCCTTTGAAATTTTTTTAATAAAATCTTGTCAGCAAGATATCTCAAAAACTATTGGAGCTAGAGCCTTGAAAGTTGGTGATTATATTGGTGGTGATGAGTAGATGAACTGATTAACTTTTGACAAAATTCCGAAAAATACTTTGTGAGTTATGGCCCTTTGTCATTTTGGTAATTTGTGCCCATTGTAATGTATGCTAAAAGTGATGCATAGCATAACTTTAGATACGTGTATTCTAGGGTTTTGAAATTTCATATATGGATTCCTCATGGAAAATTAGCTGACGCGTATTTTTTTTCTGGTCCGGATTATGCCCCTTTTAAGAGTTTTTGCCCTTTGAAATTTTTTTAATAAAATCTTGTCAGCAAGATATCTCAAAAACTATTGGAGCTAGAGCCTTGAAAGTTGGTGAATAGATTGGTGGTGATGAGTAGATGAACTGATTAACTTTTGACAAAATTCCGAAAAATACTTTGTGAGTTATGGCCCTTTATCATTTTGGTAATTTGTGCCCATTGTAATGTATGCTAAAAGTGATGCATAGCATATCTTTAGAACCGTGTATGCTAGGGTTTTGAAATTTCATATATGGATTCCTCATGGAAAATTAGCTGACGCATATTTTTTTTCTCGTCCGGATTATGCCCCTTTTAAGAGTTATTGCCCTTTGAAATTTTTTTAATAAAATCTTGTCAGCAAGATATCTCAGAAACTATTGGAGCTAGAGCCTTGATAGTTGGTGAATAGATTGGTGGTGATGAGTAGATGAACTGATTAACTTTTGACAAAATTCCGAAAAATACTTTGTGAGTTATGGCCCTTTGTCATTTTGGTAATTTGTGCCCATTGTAATGTATGCTAAAATGGATGCATAGCATATCTTTAGAACCGTGTATGCTAGGGTTTTGAAATTTCATATATGGATTCCTCATGGAAAATTAGCTGACGCGTATTTTTTTTCTTGTCAGGATTTTGCCCCTTTTAAGAGTTATTGCCCTTTGAAATTTTTTTAATAAAATCTTGTCAGCAAGATATCTCAAAAACAATTGGAGCTAGAGCCTTGAAAGTTGGTGAATAGATTGGTGGTGATGAGTAGATGAACTGATTAACTTATGACAAAATTCCGAAAAATACTTTGTGAGTTATGGCCCTTTGTCATTTTGGTAATTTGTGAAAAACTTTTCATCGTTCTAGCGCCTACATTTCTTCACCAATTTCAATATAACTTCACACAAATGTTCCTTATAAAAAAATCTCGAGCGAGTTCGACTTTCAAAGTCATGACCTCAAGGTCAAGGTCACTGTGGCTATTTTTAGAAAAACTTTGTCATCGCACTAGCGCCTACATTTCTTCACCAATTTCAATATAACTTCACACAAATGTTCCTTATAAAAAAATCTTGAGCGAGTTCGACTTCAAGGTCATGACCTCAAGGTCAAGGTCACTGTGGCTATTTTTAGAAAAAATTTTGTCATTGCTCTAGCGGCTACATTTCTTCACCAATTTCAATATAACTTCACACAAATGTTCCTTATGACAATATCTCAGCGAGTTCGACTTTCAAGGTCATGACCTCAAGGTCAAGGTCACTGTGGCTATTTTAATAAAAACTTTGTCATCACTCTAGCGCCTACATTTCTTCACTGATTTCAATATAACTTCACACAAATGTGCCTTATGACAATATCTTGAGCGAGGTCGACTTTCAAGGTCATGACCTCAAGGTCAAGGTCACTGTGGCTATTTTTAGAAAAACTTTGTCATTGCTCTAGCGCCTACATTTCTTCACTGATTTCAATATAACTTCACACAAATGTTCCTTATGACAATATCTCGAGTGTGTTTGACTTTCAGGGTCATGACCTTAAGGTCAAGGTCACTGTAGCTATTTTTAGAAAAATTTTGTCATCGCTCTAGCGCCTACATTTCTTCACCGATTTCAATATAACTTCACACAAATGTTCCTTATGACAATATCTCTAGCGAGTTCCACTTTCAAGGTCAAGGTCACTGTGGCTATTTTTGGAAAAACTTTGTCAATGCTCTAGCGCTTACATTTCTTCACCGATTTCAATATAACTTCACACAAATGTTCCTTATGACAATATCTCAAGCCATTTTAACTTTCAAGGTCAAGGTCACAATGGCTATTTTTAGAAAATCTTTGTCATCGCTCCAGCGCCAACATTTCTTCACCGATTTTAATATAACTTCACACAAATGATCCTTATGACAATACCTCAAAAGAGTTCGACTTTCAAGGTCAAGGTCACTGTGGCTATTTTTAGAAAAACTTTTTCATTGCTCTAGCGCTTACATTTTGTCACCAATTTCAAAATCGATTCACACAAATGTTCCTTATGACAATATCTGTAGTGAGTTCCACTTTCAAGGTCAAGGTCACTGTGGCTATTTTTAGAAAAATTTTGTAAATGCTCTAGTGCTTACATTTCTTCACCAATTTCAATATAACTTCACACAAATGTTCCTTAAGACAATATCTCGAGCGATTTCGACTTTCAAGGTCAAGGTCACTGTGGCTATTTTTAGAAAAACTTTGTCATCGCCCTAGCGACTACATTTCTTCACTGATTTCAATATAACTTCACACAAATATTCCTTATGACAATACCTCGAGTGAGTTTGACTTTCAAGGTCAAGGTCACTGTGACTATTTTTAGAAAAACTTTGACATGGCTCTAGCGCTTACATTTCTTCACCGATTTCAGTATAACTTCACACAAATGTTCCTTATGACAATATCTCGAACTATTTCGACTTTCAAGGTCAAGGTCACTGTGGCTATTTTTAGAAAATCTTTGTCATCGCTCTAGTGCCTACATTTATTGATGGATGTTAATAGAACTTCACACAAATGTTTCTTATGGTAATATCTCGAGTTGCTTTGACTTTCAAGGTCATGACATCAAGGTCAAGGTCACTATGGCTATTTTTAGAAAAACTTTGTCATTGCTCTACCGCCTACATTTATGATTTTAATCTAACTTCACACAAAAGATGCTTATGATAATATCTTGAGCAAGATCTACTTCGCGGCCATGGCCTCAAGTCAAGGTACCTATGACTATTTTTAGAGAAATATTGTCATCACTCTAGAACCTACATTTATGGATGGATTTTTAAACAAACTTTACACAAATGTTGCATATGATAATATCTCAAGCAAGTTGGACTTTTGCCGTTTCAGTGTTTTCCACACACGAAGTTGTCTTGTGCGAGGGGATTTGTATCGCATGCGATGCCTTGTTTTTTTTTTAATAAAATTTTGTCAGCAAGTCCATATCTTGAGAACTATTAGAGCTTCATTAATCATTCTTGGTACAAACTTGCATCCAGGCATTGCAACTTCAACGCAAGCATCCATATCTGACCTTGGCCTATATTTCATGGTTCACTGACTTCGTGAATTATTGCGACCACCCTGACATTCACCATTTCTCGAAAACTATTAAAGCTTTTTAAATTATAATTGGTACAAACTTGCATCTAGGAATTGCAACTGCAACGCAAGCATCCATATTTGACTTTTACCCATATTTCATGGTTCACTGACTTTGTGAATTATTGCGAGCACCCTGACTTTCTATCTAATGTAAGAGTCCATTTCTCAAGATCTATTACAGCTTCATTAATTGTATTTGGTACAAGCTTGCATTTAGGAATTGAAACTTCAATGCAAGTATCCATTTCTGACCTTGACCTACATTTTATGGTTCACTGACTTTGTAAAATAGTGTGACAACCCTAACTTTCACCCTGATGTAAGAGTCTGTTTTTTAGGAGTTTCATTGATGATACTTGGTACATGCTTGCAACTAGGAGTGAAATTTTTATGCAGGCATCCATGTTTGACCTTGACCTAGATTTCATGGTTTGGTGACTTTGCGCCCCCACAGGCACGACATAGCCTTCGGGGGAATTCTTGTTGTATGTTTTTGAGTCTTTAACAATATTTGTTGAATATTTTGCCATCTAAGGACAAGCAAAGGTTGGGGGCATTGTGTTTTACAAACACCATTTCTAGTTTAAAGATATTTCTTGTTAAAATTTATCACCAGGTTCTTCTGTTTCGCGATCTAGTTTGACAGTCAAAATGAATATTTGAAAGACTCTTTTCAAGATATTAATTGTTATTTATGCAATCATAAAAACGGTTGTACATTACGAAAACACGTCTGTACCAATGTATTGAAAGTTATCCCACTAAAAATGAAAATTTGCTGACGAAATAAATATATATTTTCCATATTTCTGCTCCAAACATAGATTGTGGGAACTCGTTAGAACCTCCTAGACGAGGGGCTTCTAACGAGTACCAAAATCTATGTTTTGAGCAGTAATATAAAAATAATGATTTTCCCCTTAAACCCCAGTTTAACTACACAAAAGGCGGTCAAAATAATATAGGCTTGTTTTCGTGATGAGAATTGCGAAGTTTTAAAAGCACTAACTTCGACTGATATTTGCCGGCCTCGGTATCTCAGTCGGTTGCGCGTCTGACTGGTGATCAGGAGGACGCGGGTTCGATACTTGCCGGGGTCGGCAACATTCTTTCGTGGAGATTGAGCATGAAATCTTTTCTACGGTCATTCTCTCCCTTCCGCTGAGTATAGAAGGGCATTTGTCTATTTCTGGCGAAAGACTGTGAACTGCACTGGTTAACCGCTTACGTATAAGCCTGTCCAGGAAAAGTGGGTAAGTAAACTGACCGGCTCAAAAATGACCTAAAATAGTGTTGACTGGGTCGTTTAAATTCAATAGAAACAAACAAATCGACTGATATTCAAAATATATTAAACTGTCACACAATATTGGTTCTGAATTCAGGGAAATACAATTTTGAGAAATGTCAAATAACGGTTAATGATAAAAATAAATCAGGAGGACGCGGGTTCGATACTTGCCGGGGTCGGCAACATTCTTTCGTGGAGATTGAGCATGAAATCTTTTCTACGGTCATTCTCTCCCTTCCGCTGAGTATAGAAGGGCATTTGTCTATTTCTGGCGAAAGACTGTGAACTGCACTGGTTAACCGCTTACGTATAAGCCTGTCCAGGAAAAGTGGATAAGTAAACTGACCGGCTCAAAAATGACCTAAAATAGTGTTGACTGGGTCGTTTAAATTCAATAGAAACAAACAAATCGACTGATATTCAAAATATATTAAACTGTCACACAATATTGGTTCTGAATTCAGGGAAATACAATTTTGAGAAATGTCAAATAACGGTTAATGATAAAAATAAATGTAAATTTTATGAAAATAATGTTAAAAATTATACTGACATTCAGGTTTGTGTTTTTTTTTACAATTTGGATTTCCGATATGGTTTCACGGCGGACTGAACAAATTATTTGTCTTAATCGCGACGGAAGCAAGGGCGAGGATTGTGCCCACGTAAAATCGAAAATCGATTTAAGTTCACCCCCCCCCCCCCCCCCGCGCCCCCAGTGGAATTCGCTTCCGCTGACCGTTCCAAGGCGGTTCTTCTGTCGCGATTTGTTTTTGTTATGGTTTGTGTTTGGGTGTTTGTGTCGCTTATATTATTTTATTTTGGATAGCCTATTGGCCATTTTGTGGGAAAGTAACTGTCCTTTTTGCTTTCCGCTATTGATGTTTCCATTAGGGTCTGTTGTTTCATGTTTGTGTTTCTTTCCCTTTGGTGTTTCTGATGGGAGCTGTGGGTTAATTGTATCGATTCCTGATCATTGCCTCCACTTCTATTTTTGAAGGGTCAGCAGTAAATGTATTCACAAAAGATCAAATCTGAAAGTATAAAAATCATCCAAGAGCTACAGAATTCACTCAAGATATCAATACTTATATTCAGAAAGAAAGTATGCATGGGACAATTTTGGGACCTTTTAAAACTAAGTCTTTTGAAGAAAATCTTGTTGTATCTCCTCTGAATTCTGTGCCAAAGAAAGATTCTGACAACAGAGGAATTATAATGGATTTCAGCTTCCCCAAAGGCACTGCAGTGAATGATTATATTGATAAATATAAATATTTAGGAGAAACATCTCAGATTATATTTCCTAAAGTAGATGACTTCGTAGAGCTGATAAAAAGTAAAGGACCAGGATGTTTGTTATTAAGAAAGATTTAAAAGGGGCTTATAGACAAATTAGCATTGACCCAAATGATTATGATTTAGTTTCTTTCATTTGGGGCAAACATATCTTATGTGATGCTGTTTTAAGCATGGGCTTGAGACCTGCGGCTAATATCTGACAGAGAACAACACACGCAATATCTTATATAATGTTTCAAATTGGTATAGCAATTTAAAATTATCTAGATGAGTTGGCAGGTGCTGAGCGTAAAGAAAATGCAGATTTCGCTTTCAATTGTTTGGGAGAAATTTTGCAAAAATGTGGGTTTGAAGAGGCTAAGGAGACAGCTTCACCACCTTCAGTAGTAATGTCCTTTCTAGGAGTTCTATTTAATACGGTTACATTGACCTCACAGGTTATCTGAAATAAGAAATTTAATAAAGTCATGGTTGAAAAAGGATAAGGCATCATTAAAGCAATTGGAGTCTTTACTTGGCAAATTAAATTTTATCGCAGCTTGCGTAAAGCCCAGCAGGATTTTAAATCAAAAATATTTATTTGGCTGAGTTTTATTTATAATTGTTTAGTATTATTACACCAGATTCCTTATTAATTTAAGAAAGATCTTTCTTAATGGAATAGATTTTTACAAATTTATAATGGTATCTCCATGGTGGAATATGAAAATTGGAGTAAAATACAAGTGCAGACAATGATCAGGAATCGATACAATTAACCAACAGCTCCCATCAGAGACCCAGATGCCATATTGTCATCAGACAGTTATCTGTCAGGTTGTGGTGGTTTCTGGAATGGCTGCTTTTTTATTCTGATTTTCCAGAAATAATTAAATCACAAGGTTTTCACATCAGTGTTCTTGAAATCCTTTCCATAATTATAAGTTTAAAATTGTGGGGAAAGTACTTTAGAGGGTACAGGATAGTTATAATTTGCGATAATCAATCAGTGTGTCAGATTCTTAATTGTGGCAAGTCCAGATCAGAGATATTACAAAGTATGCTTTTTAACAGCTACTTATGAATTGGAATTGAGAGCGCAACATTTACATTCTCACTATAACAGGATCTCTGATCTTCTGTTGCAATGGCATCTGGACAGCTGAGATGAATACAGAAGTCTTTCACCTTTGTGGAATTTTGAAAATATCTGAGGGTCACTGATGAGGCCTAATTGGCCGAAACTAGCTAGGCTGGCCCAGAAACCATGCACACTCCATATTTTTCATTTCTGTGGTGTATTCCTGGCTTCCAAAGGATAACCCTTTTATAGAACATATTTAAGAAATGATGTTGGAAAAAAATCGACCAGAACCGGACTCGGACCGGAGACCCCTTGCTTACAAGGCAAGTGCTCTACCGACTTAGCTATTCGGGCGCTAATAACATTTCTCCACTGCTAAGTTTTATCAACTTAGTAAATAAACAGCACTATTGATGTAGTACGGGACACCTTTTGACAGGCTCCACAACTGCACTTACACAGGCTGTTGCAAATAAATACATAAATCTTTAAAACCTAAAGTTGGAAAAAATGCGACAAGAACCGGACACGAACCGGCGACCCCTTGCTTACAAAGCAAATGCTCTACCGACTGAGCTGTTTGGGCGCTGATAACATTTCTCCAACTTCGACGTTTTAAAGACTTAGTAAATAAACAGCACTACTGATTAAGTGAGGGGTACCCTTTTACAGGCTCCACAGCTGCACGTAACACCCATGTTGCTAATAAATACATAAATCTTCAAGAAATTATGTTGGAAAATGCGACCAGAACCGGACTCGAACCGACGACCCCTAGTTTACAAGGCAAGTGCACTACCGACTAAGCTATTCGGGCGCTGATAACATTTCTCCAACTTTGAAGTTTTATAAACTTAGTAAATAAACAGCACTATGGATGAAGTACGGGTTTAAGAGTTTAAGATTACAAAGTACAAGAATTTCATGTAAGTTAAGAGATTTTTTTTCTAAAAAATGATTGGTAATTGGTGTATATTTTCAGATTATCAGTTATGTTAATTGGAGAGAGTTCTGGAACATTCCAATAAAGCAGATGGTCCTAGCGCAGTGGCAGTTGTATTAACTATCCTGTACTCATTTCAACTTAGTGAAATACAAGTGAAGACAATGATCAGGAATCGATACAATCAACCCACAGCTCCCATCAGAGACACCAAAGGGAAAGAAACAAAAACATGAAATAACTATACCCTAATGGAAACACCAATAGCGGAAAGCCAAAAGGAAAGTTACTTTCCCACAAAATGACCAATTGGCTATCCAAAACAAAACCAAAAAAAAAAAAAAAACAAAGCGACACACACACACTCAAAGACAAACCATAACAAAATAAACCATGACAGAAGAACCGCCTTGGAACGGTCAGTGAAACGAATTCAACTGGGGAGGGGGGGGGGGGGCATAAATCGGTTTTGCGCGCAGCAATCCTCTCTCTTGCTTAGACAAGCAATTTGTTCAGCCTAACTCAGCAGTGCAACATCCCCGCGAACACAAAAATCAAACAACCGCAGAGATGAAACAACGGTGAGACAGCAAGAAACCACTGAAATGTTGGAGGAATAGAAAACCAATAGTTGGATTCCGATGGGTCAGACCAGAGACAGAGCATCAGGCACCAAGCAACATTACATGAAATTAAATTCTCTCTAATATTCAGTAAGCCTTTACGCTGGAACCGTCATAGAATCTGAGGCCTGACCCACCAGCGTGCAATTAAAGAGGGAAGCAAAGCTGTCAACCACGATTGGTTAATTACCATGCATGCAGTCTGTCGTATGACATTTATGTTGTACCCAATCTTTTTATATCGAAGAATGATTTGACGAAATTGGGTGCTGAAATCATTGCAAGCATATATTCTTTTCTGATTTTATATACAAAGTCACCATAAAATTTTGAGTCTTCTATCTTCTGCAAAGACGCAGCAGTCATTTGCTCAGTTGTTTTTTTTTTTAGTAGGACTTTCAAATCTGCAGACTCAATACGTAATAAATATTCTGCTGCTCACATCAATAGTTTCATATTAAATCTCTCACTTTAAGGAATAGCAAAGTTACACCCATATTGCAAAAAGCAAGCTGAGGCAATACCACCAGAAATATTGTATGATATTGCAAGTTCTTTGAATTTTTATAATAAGGCAGATTTCTGTCTCTGGTCGGGGCCATCGGAGTCGACAGTTGGTTTTCTTTTGCTCCAGCATTTCAGTGGTTTCTTGCTATCGACTCCTCATCGTTGTTTCATCTCTGTGGTTGTTTGATTTTTGTATTTACGGAGCTGTTGCACTGATGATTTAGGAAGCCTTCATGCGGACTGAACAAATTATTTGTCTAAATCGCGACGGAAGTAAGGGCAAGGATTGTTGCCACGTAAACTCGATTAAAGCTGCCCAGTGGAACTCGTTTCACCTGCCTTCCTTCTTCTGTCGTGGTTTAATTTTGCTAGGCTTGTCTGCGAACGGAAATTGGTCCTTATCTTGGTTTCAAGTTTGTAGAAACTTGGAATGCAGTTTCTGAATTTGGCTTATACAGGCGTTATTTATAAGCCAAAAAAGACAAGGGTCTGCAAATAAATACTGAAGGCTCTAGGCGTTTGAGTTTTTTTTTCTTTTTGAGGGTTTTATCAACAATAGATTATTTTTTGTTCATGTTACATATTCGTCAATTTCAGATTGTATCAGGCTATAGTCTGAAATATCTTGTAAAATAGAAGATTATTATATCAGTATATATTTTGTGTTTCAATAGAGCCTATTCGCATGGTTAAATGTCATGTTCAAGATACATGTACTTAGTATTCTCATACCTCATATTTCATAAAATTAAAATTATGGTTGGTATAGCATGGGTTTGAGATAGATGACAAGAATATATAGTTTGAATTTAAAAGTGTTTAAATTTGAGAAATTGCCTCACGTGTATCCTACTAGACAATAGCGCTTACTCCTGATCATTGGGTCTCTTGTCGTCGTGGTTCGAGTCTGGCTTGGGCTATGTGAGATGCCAAGTTCTGCAACGGAGGGTCGTGTGGTTTTTCTTCGTCCTCGGGTACTCTAGTTTCGCTCACCCCTGATAAGCGTTTGGCTCAAGGATTTTGAAAAGGCTGTTAAATCACATTAAAAAAAATCGGCTCGGAGCATGGTTTGTGGGAACTCAAAAGAGCCGATTCGACGAGGCGGTTCTAGTGGGTGCCCACAGTCTGTGGTTAGGGGAATAAATGTGTACTTAATTTGTGAACCCTAGTTTTAGTATGTAAGAGTGGGAAGGTTTTGCTATGGTTGGGGCGATCGGAATTGTATAGGCGTGTTTTCGTGAAGCATGATGTTTGACCATGTTAAATTTTTTGTTAGTCTTTCCTTCTTTGTTTGTTTCAAATGTTTGTTTGAATTGCTTTGGATTTGAAATTTAACAGCATTGTTCAACAATTGTTATTTGTAAGACAATAGAAGGGATGCATATTACCATTAATGCGTTTTTATGCATCGTTTATTTAAAAAAGTGCTAGTCCAGAAAGTTGGTGCTTCCCCTGTCTGTTCATCTCTTAAAAATCATGTTAACAAACCCGTGAAATGAACATCCCCCGTACACCCCATTTTTATAGAGAAAACTGGTGTTTATGGGGGTATAAATTATTTTTCTTGTTTCTGCTCCGAGGCGTGGGTTGTAGGTGCTCGTTAGAACCGCCTAGCGGGCACCCACGATCTGTGTCAGGGGCGGAGATAGGAAGGATTTCATCATTTTTACCTAAATTTGTTGTTTCTGACACCATGTTGGTCGCCATTATTTCACACAGACATGTTTTCCTAATGAAGATGGCGTTAGAAATAAGCATTACATTTTTTCAACGTAGTATCAGTAGTTTGCATGAAGAGTGTCGATGTGTGAAACTGTCAGGTGGGAGCTTTCATGCTTGCGCTGATTCATTTATTTATTTTTGGTGTGTTTATTAATTTATTACTTTAATTGTTTATTTATTTATGTATTTCATTTATTTATTTATTTATTCGGGGATTTGAATAGTTTAGTTTAAATACTGATCTGGTGTTTGTTGTCAAATTCTCTTACAACACATTATACAGGTGTATATAATTGGTGAAATTTAATAAATCATTTAATAATTAGTATATTCGGAGTCTGAAAGCCTAATTAATATTTCAAGTAGACATTTGGACCACCACACAACTAAATTTTGAGTTTAATATCTAAGCATTTTCCTTATAACAGTCTCCAACTCTCCAACAGTCTCAAAATTTCATTTTCTTCAAAATTCTTTTTTCTTGCAGACATTTTCCCAGAACATGCACAGCTGATGCGTTTTAGATAAATTTCATTCGTACAACACTTGAAGCATGTATAAAGCAGAAAAAAATCGCGTGTATAAAGCGGGAAAAATCAGTTCGCATATGATATACATGATATATCGTACTATTATGGTTATACACCAGTCTTACGCCAGCTTCGTTCTAAGAACGCCCGCGTTATGCACGCTGGACTCAGTTACGCCTACCGTCGTAGCTTACGCATGTATTGTTATAGAGGATCTTATATAATTGTTTATGTATTAATATTTACATTTCCAGTGTAAAGTCTAATGTAAACCTATAGAAACCAATTGCGTTCAACCTTCCAAGAACGCATCGAATCACATGATTTCCAGTGACGTTAAGTGACGTCATTCTAAAGCATTGTTCTCTACGGGCGTTGATGACGTCAACGCTGCTCGGCTGTTTGTACAAAAACAGTGTGTAAATGTTTTTCAGCTTTAAAAGTTCGCCCTACAAGCATTTTTTCGCCCAGTGATGAGGGGCAAATAATGTAAATATAAAAAATAAACTTAATGTTTCTGCTTTTCATTTAAGTATGAACGACAGAGGGTCGCTAGCAAAGTTTACATGAACCCCTTCGGGGTTCATTTACTTTGCACGCGACCCACTGCGTTCATACTTCCATGAACTGCAGAAAAATAAATTTCATTTCTTAAATATTTACTTTTCCAGTGTAAAGTCTTATGTAAGCCTATAGAAAACAATTGCGTTCCTACTTCCATGAACGCATCGAATCACATGATTTTCAGCGACGTTAAGTGACGTCTTTCTAAACCATTGTTCGCTACGAGCGTTGATGATGTCAACGCTGCTCCGCTCTTTGTACAAAACAGCGTGTAAATGTGTTTCAGCTTTAAAAGTGATGAGGGGCAAATAATGTAACTATAAAAATAAACTTATTTTTTCTGCTCTTTATGAAGTAAGAACGACAGTGGGTCGCTAGCAAAGTTTACCTGAACCCCTAGTTTATTTACTTTGCACGCGACCCACTGTTTTCATACATCCATGAACTGCATAAAAAATAAATTTAATTTCTTAATTGAATTTATTAAACGAGTCTAGCAAAAGGAATAAAAAGCGAGGCTTTGTCGAGCATTTTATCCCTTTTCCTCAACGAGTTTAATAAATGTGTTAACCCTTTACCACTCAGGGATTTTGTGAATTTCGCTGATTTTCACAGTGTTGCACCTGACAGCAACTTCAACTAGCCGTTGTTTCATAATTGTTTTACACCAAACTCGGTATGAATGTTCATTGGGCAGTAGCCGTTCAAATGCAACCTTTCATGACTTGATCATAGTTGTCATGGTAAAGAGGGGGCATCTCAAAGTTGGCAAAAAGTGTGTTTTCACATGAATTTTTAACCACATGTTAATCTTCACACAGCTGTCAAGGCAACAATTAAGGTGTTTGGATCTGGTCATTTTCACTGTTTGCAGCATGTTTTATCAGCATCGATTTTCAGGCATTTTTGACCCCAGACACCCTCAGATATAAATTTTAGCGTCCTGTTGGGCCATACACCCAAACTTTTTCGGGATGTGATGGGGGTGTTGCCCCGCCCCCCCCCCTTTCACCCCCCCCCCCCAGAATATTTTTAGTGGGGAAGCGCGCGAAAAAAACAGGTCACTTTTTTGCCCAACAAATCCTAAAGCAAACATAACTATCCAGGGGTAGAAACGCAGATTTTAAGTGCTTCTGGGGCTTAAAATTGGGGGTGGGGGGGGGTGCAGACACGTAAAAACATGTATCTGAGTGGGAAAGGGTTAACTGAAATCTGGGAACATACTGAATTTTAGTCTACAATGCATTAATTATATCTGAAATATTGTTTTTTTTTTTGCAATAAAATGATGAAAAAAAACATTATTTTGGTCAGTTGGGATTTTCTTTATTAAAACCCTTTACCACTCAGGGATTTTGTGAATTTCGCTGATTTTCACAGTCTTGCACCTGACAGCAACTTCAACTAGCCATTGTTTCATAATGGATGGTCTGTTTTACACCAAACTCGGTATGAATGTTCATTGGGCAGTAGCCGTTCAAATGCAACCTTTCATGACTTGATCATAGTTGTCATGGTAAAGAGGGGGCATCTCAAAGTTGGCAAAAAGTGTGTTTTCACATGAATTTTTAACCACATGTTAATCTTCACACAGCTGTCAAGGCAACAATTAAGGTGTTTGGCACTGGCCATTTTCACTGTTTGCAGCATGTTTTATCAGCATCGATTTTCAGGCAATTTTGACCCCAGACACCCTCAGATATAAATTATAGCGTCCGGTTGGGCCATACACCCAAAATTTTCGGGATGTGGGGGGCATCCCCCCCCCCACACTTCAATCCCCACCCCCCCCCCCCCGATTTTTTTGGGGGGGAGGCGCGCGAAAAAAAACAGGTCACTTTTTGCCCAACAAATCCTAAAGACAACATAACCATCCAGGGGTAGAAACGCAGATTTTAAGTGCTTATGGGGCTTAAAATTGGGGAGTGGGGGTGCAGACACGTAAAAACATGTATCTGAGTGGGAAAGGGTTAACTGAAATCTGGGAACATACTGAATTTTAGTTTAAAATGCATTAATTATATCTGAAATATTGTTTTTTTTTTGCAATAAAATGATGAAAAAAAAAAACAAACATTATTTATGAAAAAAAATATATATATTTTGGTCAGTTGGGAGTTCTGAAATCTTGGAACATACTGAATTTTAGACTAAAATGCATTAATTATATCTGAAATATTGTTTCTTGCAATAAAATGATGAAAAAACATAAAGTTTGGTCAGTTGGGATTTTCTTCATTAACCCTTCACCACTCAGGGATTTTGTGAATTTCGCTGATTTTCACAGTGTTGCACCTGACAGCAACTTCAACTAGCCATTGTTTCATAATGGATGGTCTGTTTTATACCAAACTCTGTATAAATGTCCATTGGGCAGTAGCCGTTCAAATGCAACCTTTCATGACTTGATCATAGTTGTCATGGTAAAGAGGCGGCATCTCAAAGTTGGCAAAAAGTGTGTTTTCACGTGAATTTTTGACCACATTTTAATCTTCACACAGCTGTCAAGGCAACAATTAAGGTGTTTGGCACTGGCCATTTTCACTGTTTGCAGCATGTTTTATCAGCAGCGATTTTCAGGCATTTTTGACCCCAGACACCCTCAGATATAAATGTAAGCGGCCGGTTGGGCCATACACCCAAAACTTTTCGGGATGTGAGGGGGGGGGGGGTTGCCCCCCCCCCCCCCCCCCCCCCCCAAGAATATTTTCAGTAAAAACACGTATCTGAGTGGGAAAGGGTTAATACATTACACGAATCCAAGATTCTATTGATCATCTGTCAATTGAAACGCATTTTATTCATGATTTTTAAACAAAATGCCAATATTCCACCGTTTATAGACTCGACGTCAATAAGGACGTCGTACGTGTAACGTTTACGGGGCGTATATAACTAACTTGCATATTTAATCCATGAATAACATAAAGGTATGAAAAGTAAAAGGTAAACTGACTGAGATGTGTCGGATGGGCTCCTCTTTGACACTTATTTTTCTTTTATCTACTTATATATTGTTTATACCGATTAACAGCGCGTCTGAGAATGTAATAACACCATGTATTAAATTCACGTATGAATATTTTGAACATAGTTATGCCATCAGGTGAACAAGTCCGTGAAAACCCACTTAAAATAGAGAAAACTGTGATTTACGGGGTATACATTATTTTACCCCGCTGTTTTGTAAAAAAAACACGGTATATTAGATTCGTCACGGGTGTTCGTCCGAATGTCCGTTTGTCTTTCCGTCCGTTTGTCTGTCCGTCCGTCATTCCGTCTGTCACAAACCTCGAGAATGCAACTCCTTTTTATGTCTTGCTCTATGGTCACCAAACTTGGTACATATTATTGCTTTGCATAAGGGTATCCGAATTTTGATCTGAACCCCTGAGGTCATGGGCGAAGGTCAAAGGTCAAATGTTCAAGAAAACGCTTGTGAATGCAACTACTTCTTTATTTCTTCACCTATGGTGGCCAGACTTGCTACAAATATTTGGACGACAGATGTGCATGATGCTATCTAAGTTTTGATCTGACCCCTGCGGTCACTGGGTGAGGTCAAAGGTCAAATTTTCAAGCAAAATGCTTGTGAGTGCAACTGTATTTATATTTCTTGACCTATGATGATCAAACTAAGTACACATATTGCATAGGGAGTGGAGATGTGCATGAAGGCATCCGAATTTTGATCTGACCCTCTGGGGTCATGGGGTTACGTCAAAGGTGAAAGGGGGTCTTTCAAGGTATAGGAAATTTGCATTGGTTTCTGCCCACGCTTGGATTTTGATGAAATTATGCATAATAATTGCCTTGGGTATAACCATTATAATTACGCTGCATTCACTTTTAAATTTTATTTCCGTAGTAAATTTATTACATATTTTAAGTCTCTATCACAACAGAGAGTACTCTCATATAAACTTGTCTACAGTATTCAGAGTTTCATATATCTAATGCTGCTATGTTTTATGAAATAAAGCCATAATTGGTGAGTTAGTTGATACTATGAATGACCTCATATGTCCAGTAATAGTGGCTGGGCATTCAGTTTTCTTTGATGGTGTCCCCATATTTCAGCTCCTATTTTTATATTCATTAAAAATTTATATGCATTTTTACCATGTTCCAATTTTTGTCAAGACACCATTTTAGCTTAAAAACTATCCACATATCTTAGAAACGTGTTGATGAATTTTGATGGAAATTGAGGACCGGTAACATTGTGTTTTAACAGACTGAATACTGATAGTCCTGATTCAGCAAAATGTGAAAATATATGATTATCATGTTTTGGTCATGCTGTTTAATAATACTTTACTATTGCTTTCAATTATGATGGCATTAGTATAGTATGGTTTGTATTAGTAGTTCATAGCATAATTATAAGTATTATTTTAAAACATCCATTTCAGTAAATTTGCCCCCTAACTTCATCAAACGCACCCATGTAATCATGTGCACAGTTTTCTTTCTGTCTTTCTTGTCTAATTTGGTAATGGTGCTAAGGTGATGTTTAGATTTAACATTCAAATCAACAACATACCAGTCACTTTAGAGGGTGCTTCAGATTTTGTGAGATTTGTTATCCAACTGGAGATACATGACTCTCAAGTCAAACTGTTGTTTGTTTATTTAACACTAACTGTCCATTTAAAAAGAAAGGTTTACTCTAGGGAAAACAATAACACTTGAGATTACTTTTCCTGGACATTAAGTTTTCAGAATTTGTATCTGCATAGGCATTAGCCAATCTATCTTTTTTGTATAGCCCCTATGAACGAAATCAAACGGCTTCCTGAAGCTGTATTCCAAAGCCATTTGAATTTGCTATTAGATTTCACATGGTCGTACATTTGTCAGTGTTCCAAAACTTATGTGATCATGATTGTGTTGACTATATATTTGTATAAGTCTTTCACTTCATTTACCTATCTCAGCAGTTGTTGCAGTAATTACAAATCACATTATGTAAGATATCAAGAAGCATTTAAACTGTTGATAATAATTATTCAATCTGTGAGTAATTATCGCATTACTCATAGAATTTTAAATTATTTTCAGTAAAAACATTGTGATGTTTTTTTTTTTCTGTCCAAACACTGCAATGCTCTTTCTTAGCTGAGAGATACATTGCACAGAAATGTTCTGGTAATTATTAATGAACAAAAAGCAAGCAAGAACAGTGCTTAAAAAATAGTGAACTTGCATTCAGCAGAAACATTCAAGAAGTGGTTGAAAGTTTTACAACCAGAAACAAATACTAAAAGCTCGCTTCCTATAAATTAACCACTATATTGACAAACTAAATAGAAAAAATAAACGTCATTCACGTTAAAGAAACGTCAATAATTACAATACCAATGCAGAAAAGAGATATTTATGAATGTGTACTATAAGGAAGGAAACTGTTGATCTCGCCGTCTAATAGCAAAATTTCTCTTGGTCATTGGACAGCTTTGTTTACACCAAATATTCTGCGCCTCATCCATCAATGATATCTTTTGCAACAGAAACTCAATAACAGTGACATTTCGATTTTCGGAAATACTAGCCAATAATTACTGTAACTTTTTGTTAGGATAATAATCTAGAGTTCATAAAGACAAGAGTATATCTAAGGCTTAATCTGGCCATGGATTTATCAACAGAACTATTTTACTAGTAACAACAAACCACTGACCATTGCGTCCTTGCATACCAGCTTGGTATGGAAATGAAAATAATGGATCTCCTTGCCTTACACTTATTTGAATAGCATGACTTATGCAAAGTCATTAAATAAAGTTGCACATGTTCACAATAATTTTGCTGCTAATAAAAAAGCAATATTTGTTGTTAAGCCTAATTTGTTGATTAGGATACCTTTTGATTTAGTGTTTTACTATCTACTATCTTGGATAGACCATAGTGTATAAATGAATGGAAAATATCAGAAATGCATGATATTTTAATAGTTTCTAAGCTAGATCAGCTCAATATGTATTCATTTTAATTTGTATAATCTCATTTTTATAACGTAAGTGATACGAATTGCCTTTTTGTAAGGTTCTTGGATGATTTCAATAAAATAGAAAATTTTGCAGAAACTACTTACATCCATTAAAGGTGTAAAACTACAGTGTTACCGGTTTTGGATTTTCATGAAATTTGGCATAGCCAAAGAAGATACATGTGGCAAGTTTTCCTACCAAAATGAAATCTTGACAAAGACTAGAACATATTTATCTTAGGGATTGAATTTTGATATTTTTTAAAAAAATTTAAATAAAAATGAGATTTTTGATAATTATTTTATCAGAAAATGTAAACTTTAATTAATCCAAAAGGTTTTTTAGTATCAAAGGAATGCCTATGGAGTTCTGCATTCAATCCAGTTCACAGATCTTGAAATTAAATAAAACATAAGATTTAAGACGCACTTATTTAGAGACAGATACCAGCTCATGGAGGGAGTCCGTTAGAGTGGCCTCCTGAGTCCTACTTTGATTTATATAATTTATTAAATACATTTTTATAGGTTGTATATGCTGAGTTATTAATATACAAAGTTTAAAGAAAAAACATGCATGGGCACAAATGAAAGACCCCCTTTAGAAAAAAAACGGGTATTTGCGATGGTGCACCATCGACTTGCTCTAGTTTTTCTTTATTTCTCCTCCAAGACTTAGGTTGTTGGGTACTCGTTAGAACCGCCTCATTGAGGCGGTTTTAACGAGCACACACAACCTATGTTTGCAGTTTAAATACGAAAAAATATCACGAACATTTTCAAAGAAAACTAGCCATTTGGTGATGTGAGAAAAGAACTACGTCGCAAGGGTGTGTTATGGCACTTGATAGAAGCCATCTGATCTGGAGCTACACTTATTGTAAAGGTAGGGGTTGTCGAGTTCAGCAGGAAGGGATAACTACAGAAGAACTTCGATGGCTCGAACACCGATAACTCGCTTACCATGGATGAGTCGAACACATTCTTCAGCCCCTAGCGAAATCCTCTACATAAGAAATAGTGGGGGATAATTAACATGATTAAGGAGATTTTAGTCTTTTATCTTGCAAATGTATGATGTGTGTACTCATTAGAATCGCCTCGATGATGCGATTCTAATGAGTACACACAGCATACATATTCATTATAGAACACCGAAAAGATGTCAAAAAGTATCTCGTTATGCCTCCTGACAGTAACCTCAGTGGCTCGAACTACCCCTGCCTCGAACAGATTTTCGAGGTCCCAAAGGTGTTCAAGCCACTGAAGTTCGACTGTAGTACAGTACACATTCTTTCGCCAAAAACTGACAACTGCTCCAGAGAATGACCGTTAAAAAGATTTCATGATCAATCACTACGAAACAATGTTGCTCAACCGGCAGGTATCGAACCCGCGACCTTCTGATCACCAATCAGACGCGAACCAGACTGAGCTATAGAGGCAAGAGAAATGGGCCTTTCCAAATCTACTGGATGGAATATTCTATTCCTCAAAATGGTTAAAGCAATATATTTGAGCACTCACAACATACATTTATATTATATAGAACTCGGAGCAGACATCCCAAAATGATCCATAGGGTGCCTCCTGGCCGGGCGCTTTGGGTGGTTAACTACCCGGCTCGAAAACAATTTTCTTAGTCTAAAAGGTGTTTGAGCTTTAGAAGTTAGACTTGATTTTGAAGAAAGGCCTTCAGTTATGAGTGTGTGCCTTGTCTTTGTCCGCGCATGCCCAAATATAAGGATACCCCATGTTTTTTTTTTGTTGTTGTTTTTTTCATGCATTAGAATTTTCCGGATCCCTAGGAAGCTGTTTGAACATTACGCGGCTAGGCGAGTGTTCAAATAGCTTCCGAGTGGCCGGCAAAGGCTATTGATATGAAATAACCATGGATGATCATTGTACTTGCATAATTTATGGCAAATTGTGACGAAAACGCCTCAAAGATAGTTAACAATGACGTCAGTTCGGCAGTGACGTTCTTACGTCGTCATAAAATTTTAAAATGCTACGTTCAGGGCGATAATGATAAGTCGCTCAACGCAACGTAAACAAAGCAATGTCAATCCTGTGATACCAAAAGTAAAAAACCCATGTTCAACCAGCACGTGCAATTTCTTGATTTGAACATGGGTTCTTTTGTTTGAACACGGCTTCTGGTTCATTCAAGAATAGCTTCAATCAACTACTCATCACGAAAACACGCCTTTATATAGAGGATATTACATGAGTGTTCATGTATTATTGAATTTATTAAACGAGTTGAGGAAAAGGGATAAAATGCGAGGCTGTGCCGAGCATTTTATCCCTTTTCTTCAACGAGTTTAATAAATTCAACAATACATGAGCACGAATGCAAGATTCTATTTATCATATGACATTTAAAATACATTTTATTTACGATTGTTTAATATAAATGTCAATATTCCGTCATTAGTAAACGCGACGTCGTACATGTAACGTTACGGGACGTACCTAGCTAATTTGCATATTTAATCCACTAGTGGATTATCGAAAATATTACATGGCGTTATAACACTCTCAGACGCGACGTCATATGATAAAATTTTGATCACCACTAAACCCCAATTTTATATAGTAAAACTGGGGTTTGCAGGGATATACATTATTTTTCTTATTTCTGCTCAAAAACATAGATTGTGGGTACTCGTTAGAATCACCTCGTTAAGGCGGTTCTATCGAGTTCCCACAATCTGGGTTTTGAGCAAAAATGGGAAAACTATCAGATTTTTTTATCTGAAATTTTTCATTTTTGGTGGTAAAATTTCCAGTATATTTGAATAGGCGTGTTTTCGTTATATTCATAAGATTTTATGCAAGAATATACCTTTCATCAAGATGGGCTCGTATACGAACCACATTTAATGGCTCCATCACCTTGGAATTATTGTTTATTTGCTGGTTTGTTTTGGAGTTTAACGGCCCAGACCTCACTATTTGGGTCATATCAAGCCGATCAGTTGACCTATCTACACTTTACATGGACAGGCTTACTGAGAATTAGAAAGAATCTAATGTTATGTAATGTCGGTTGGTGCCTGATGCTCTGTCTCTGGTTGGGCTCATCTGAGTCTAACTGTTGGTTTTCTTTTGCTCCAGCATTTCAGTGGTTCCTCGCCGTTGTTTCATCTCTGTGGTTGATTGATTTTTGTGTTCACGGAGATGTTGCACTGATGAGTTAGGAGGCCTTCATGCGGACTGAACAAATTATTTTCGCGACGGAAGTAAGGGCGAGGATTGTGGCCACCTAAAATCGATTTAAGACCCCCGGTGGAATTCGTTTCACCGACCGTTCCAAGGCGGTTCTTCTGTCGTGGTTTATTTTGGTATGGCTTGTCTTTGAGTGTGTGTATCGCTTATATTATTATTATTATTTTTTTTTTTTTTTTGTTTGTTTGTTTTTTTTGGTTTTAGTTTTACGGCCCTTTCAAGACTATTTCACTCATATCGAGCCGATCGTTAATCAGAGGTGGGCGAAAACTGGAGTACCCGGAGAAAAACCACCTGACCTTCCGTTGCAGAACTTGGCGTCTCACATGTAACCCGAGCGAGGCTCGAACTACAGAGGTGAGAGACCTAATGATCAAGAGTCAGCGCTCTTAACCACTAGGCCACGGAGGCCCGTATTTTGTTTTGGATGGCCATTTTGTGGGAACGTAACTGTCCTTTTGGCTTTCCGCTAGTGATGTTTCCATTAGGATCTGGTTGTTTCATGTTTGTGTTTCTTTCCCGTTGGTGCCTCTGATGGGAGCTGTGGGTTGATTGTATCGATTCCTGATCATTGCATTCACTTCTAGTATACGTAAACCGTTAACCAGCATAGTGCATATTCTTTCTCCAGAAACTGACAACTGTCCTTCTTGAATCAGCGGAGGAGGGAGACTGACCATTGAAGATAAATCATGATCAATCTGCGCGAAATAATGTTGCCTACTCGGAAGGTATCAAACTCGCGACCTCCTGATCACCAGTCACCTGTGCCCCTTGGAACCCGCATAAAAATAAAGTTTGGGACATGGGTAGTTCGAGCCAATGACGGTGGCATAATGCCAGGTCATGAGGCATAGCATCACGAAAACACACCTATATAATATTGACCCCCTTGAACCCCACTTTTATATAGTAAAACTGGGGTTTAGAGGGGTAAACCTTATTTTTCTTATTTCTGCTTTAAAATAAAGATTGTGGGTACTCGTTAGAACCGCCTCGATGAGGCGGTTCTAACGAGTACCTACAATCTACAATCTATATTTTGAGCAGAAATAAGAAAAAAAAATCCATTTTTTTTTTTTAATTTCATTTTTTCGGCGGTAAAGTTTACAATGTATTTGTATAGGCGTGTTTTCGAAATGATGAGCATAATTTAGGGACAGTTTTCCGATCTCCTACATAACATGGACATGGGTGTACTCATTAGAATCGCCTCATCGATATATATTCTTATAATTAAGTAAGAAAACAAGAAAAAATCACCTTAAAGTATCACTATATATTTGCTTTTTTCATATTTTGGATGTTTTAAACGAGGTCGAATAAATATGATAAATGAGCTACATTAAAGTTCCTGTGTTTACTTTTTTTTTAATTTTCATTTTTATTTATTTGTTTTATTTTGTTTTTGGTATCGGCCCTTTAAAGATCATTTCATTTATCGTTAAAAACCGGAGTACCCGGAGAAAAACCACCTGACCATCCGTTGCAGTACTTAGCGTCTAGCATGTGCCCCGAGCGAGGCCCGAACCACAACGGTGAAAGACCTAATGCTTAAGAGTCAGCGCTCTTATCCATTAGGCCACGGAGGCCCGGCAAAGTTCTAATACGTAGATAGATATGTATTTCTCCGTTTGTATATGAGTTCGTTGTTGTTGTTGTTGTTCATTTAGTCAGCACACCCGTGTAACTAAGGATATTATCCAAAACTGGCACTTTTTCTGGTGAACTTTTCCGATGCAAATAAAGGTTTGTGATATTTTCTACCTTAAACTCCAAACTAAGGTTGTGGGTGCTCGTTAGAACCGCCTCATTGAGGCGGTTCTACCGAGTAACCACAACCTACATGCATGTCTTTGAGCAGAAATATGAAAATAATGAATACGCCTGTAAACCCCAATTTTCTCTAAATGACGTGTGGTTTATAGGGGTGTTCATTACACGGAGCTGTTAATGTGGTGCTTTCTAGTTCCAAGAGAGACCGTGGTGATCTTTCATTTAGTAATCTAACAGTCACACAGTGGTAAAACATTTTCTTTATTCTATATAACCACAGCTAGACACCGACCATCCTGATTTGCTAAAGATTGATGGGATATGAAAAGGTAAATTTTCCAGAAATAAGTTGATTAACACCAATACAGCTTTGTCTTCTGTTTATTAACCGACCCAGGGATGAAGAATTTTCACTAGTCAGTTGACAAAAACACAGAATACACAGGTATGCCTTGGAGATTTGTTAATTATGAGTTTGAATACATCACTTCCTTTCCGGAAACGGGTACAATTCCGCAGAAATAGTAGTCCAGAATACCGACCAGTCAAACGCAATAATAATCGATAATCGATTATACTTAATGCTCCTGGGGATAGTCTGAAAGAGAAAATATTTTGAGTCAATTACGGATATGGAGAAAAATATGAAACAGACATCACGAAAGCACGCCTATTCAAATACATTGTAAATTTTACCGCCGAAAAAAAATATTAAAAGTTTCAGATAAACAATTGTGATATTTTTTCTTATTTCTGCTCTAAAATATAGGTTGTGGGTACTCGTTAGAACCGCCTCGATATATGTATGTTTCTTATTTCTGTCCTAAAATATATATTGTAGGTACTCGTTAGAACCGTCTAATTAAGGCGGTTCTAATGAGTACCCACAATTTATATTTTAGAACAGAAATAAGAAAAATAAGGTTAACCCCTGTTTTACTTTATAAAAGTGGAATACAAGGGGATCAGAATTATATTGGCGTGTTTTCGTGATGTTAGAACGGTTCTTTGTTTGTTCGTTTGAACATATCGCAGAATCTTCTGCCATATAAACTGAAGAAATAAAAGGACACATCGAAGAATCGAGTTTTGTTTGCTTGTTTGTTTGATTTGAGGTTTAACGTCCCCGTATAGGTCATTTAGGAGACGTTGCTTCCAATTTTGTGGGACTTTTACCCGACACTGAGATGAAATGACATCCCAAGCCCTGTCGCCCAATGAAACCAATAGGGTTTATAAGCAACGCGCCTATATAGGCAATGAAAAGAAACGGTGATTAATTCTGCAATTAATCACGTGACGCGTAAAGTTGCCGTTTTATGACGCCACTCGTATATTCTTTGGCCTTAGGTGGTGAAACATCATTTTCTCGTATCGAAAACGTTACAAAGGAACATGAATGCATTTGTTAAGTCAATACATTTGGCGGGATTTCTTCTAATATTGGCGTAAGGTTGGAAGAATTTGAAGGCAACAACATTATTGTCGATTTCCCACGTGTTAGAATCGAAACAGATCAGTTGTAGCCGTGAGTTATTGAGTAACGAATCGCAGTTTGTCGGACAGTTTCAGGTAGATAAATCACTCGCGCTCGGCCCCGCCGATTGGGGCTTAAAGAAATAAATGGGCTGCATGATGCTTCCACGCAGAGCTGAATCTGACTGCGCATGTGGGAATCAGGGCTTGAGATGTCATTTCATCTCAATGTCGGGTAAAAGTTCCGCAAAATTTGAAGCAACGTCTCCAAAATGACCTTTATAGTGTTGACGGGGACGTTAAACATGAAATCAAAATACAAAATCACTCGCGCTACAAGCTCGTGATTTTATCTTCATTTCAACTGACCTCCAAACTGTGATTTATTACTCAATAAACCCCGGCTAGAGCTGTTCTATTTCTTAAACAAAATAAAGCTATCAAGTTATAAATGAACATCGTGAACCTTATAAAAGTCAGCATTTTTTCCTAATCAAACAGGCGGAATACTGCAAAAATACAATGTCAATGCAAATATTCAAAAAATGGCAGAATGAAAAATCACAGGGTATCGTAAAACACATATCAGGAAAGATAACTAAGTCATCACGCTAACAAGTCCGTGAAATGAACACCCCCTTACACCCCACTTTATATAGAGAAAACTGGGGTCTAGGGGGGTATACATTATTTTTCTTATTTCTGCTCCACGGCATAGGTTGTGGGTACTCGTTAGAACCGCCTCAATGAGGCGGTTCTAACGAGGACCCAAAACCTATGTTTTAAGTAAAAATAAGAAAAATATCACGGATTTTTGTCAGAAAAGAAGCCATTCTGGAGATGTGAAAAAATATACTCTGTCGCACGGGTGTGTTATTGTAATGGTGATAAAATGTTTGTACTGCTGCTACCTATTTCATTATCACTCCCAGGTCATTAGAAGCCACCGTGGTGTAAGGGTTACGCTACTCGCCTTGTAAACCAGGGATTGCAGGATCGATCCCGGGCTTCTCTAGACTTTCGGATGAGTCTTTAAACCAAGGTCACGTCTCCATATGACCTTAGCTGTTGGTGGGACGTAAAACTCAAACACTCACTCACTCTCAGGTCATACATAACAGGACGAGACGCTATATAAACATCAATACAGTAAAATTCCTATATTAAGACCACCTTTGGGAGTGTTCAAAAGTGGTCTTTAAGACCACTTATGAACAGTCCCACAGGTGGTCCATGACCAGAGGACACTGTGGGCAGAAATCACAAAGGAAAATTAAGTGAAGCCTGCAAAATAAGCTTTTTAAAGCAGAATTAGTCTTATTTTTTTGGTCTTAATAGCGGAATTTCTCTCGTATATATTTTGTGTCGATTGTCAATCGACGCAAAGTTTCTAAGGCTAAGCATCGAAACTCTTCAGTTCTCAAGTCCACGTGACAATCTAAATCATTGATTTGTAGGAAATCCGTAACGGTTATTTATAGCAAAAATGCCGCGTTATTTTTATCGCTGTGGGTCAGGGCTATCTACGGAATCTGGATTGGAATCATGTATAGGTTTGGCAAACGGTGAAGACCTCCGATCAGGGTCTACACTGTTTGCTTCCAGTACAGGACTGTAAGGATTAAAGGAAATGTAAACGATCGAAGCCACCCTGTTCATTACCAACCAGCACCCAGATACAATCAACTCACCAGTGCTGCCAGTGCTTTGATTAGAAACAGGTTGTGGGCACTTGTTAGATTCGGCTCATACTATACATGACACAAACCAGCCTGTTCAGCCACACAGTCCACATAGAGCCTTGACCATGACGTCATAGGGAGAGGACTAGCGCTGCTTTAAATAACCATTACCTGGGCTTTGTCCGTGTGTGAACTGGCATCAAAAGTTGACATACATAACGCGAACAAGTCCGTGAAACGAACACCCCCTAAACCCTACTTTATATGAAGAAAATTGGGGTTTACAGGGGTCTACATTATTTTGCGTATTTCTGCTCCTTGACATAGGTTGTGGGTACTCGTTAGAACCTCCTCAATGAGGCGGTTCTAACGAGTACCCCCTGAACCTATGTTTGAAGCACAAATAAGAAAGATATAACAGATTTTCATCGGAAAAGTAGCCATTTTGGAGATATGAAAGAATGCGCTATGTCGCACGGGTGTGTTAACGTAATGTACTTCTAGGTCGGCTTATTACTTGTTATTGCTTTCAACTTATGGTGGCATATTACTACCATCCGAAACGAATTAGGAACGTGTTGACCGAGCACAGTGAATGGCTCGTCATGAGCATTTTGTGCTAAGGCAGACTCACAATCCGTAATTTACTCTGTAATAACGGTGTCAACACGTGAACAAGTCCTTGCAATGAACACCCCTCTAAACCCCACTTTTTATAGAAAAAAATGGGGTTTACGGGGGTATACAATATTTTTTTTATTTCTGCTCAAAAACATTGGTTGTGGGTATTCGTTAGAACCGCCTCAATGAGGCGGTTCTAACGAACACCCACAATCTATGTTTGGAGTAAAAATAGGAAACATAACACGGATTTTCATCAGAAAAATAGCCATTTTTGAGATGTGAAAAATGCACTATGTCGCACGGGTATGTCACCGTAATGTACAGGTGAGTCATCGTAACATTGCACTCATTTGTACTATCGGCATCGCCGGGCCACCCATATATAATTAAATTCCCTGATGTTTGTTGGACTAAAATATTGATATTACTACGCTTAATGTGAATTTATTGCCTCTAGTTTTACTACCAAACGATTGGATTTTTCAATAATTGTCCTTTTTTCTGCATGTATGAATCTGTTTAAAAGTATTTCTAAATTAATTTTTATGAGCTGAAATTAAAATTGTTGTCACCAATAAGAGACTGGCATTCATTTGCATACTGAACGTTTGATCACTATCGCTTGTTTAATTAGAGAGGTCACGCTTTGTGCTTCATGAATGCTTTATAATGAAATAAAATGAAAATACTTCATTTTGTTATTTTTGCCTTCAGTGGGTTAAAGAAGGTGTGACTACCTTTTGGTGTAGGGTTTTAGGCTTTATTTGTTTGTTTGATTTGAGGTTTAAAGTGAATGACCACCTTTAAAATATAACAACTTCATTTGCAAGAAAAAGTTACTGTAATGATTAATCTCTGACTTTTAATACCAATTGAAATCTGCTAAGGTAATTAAATCAACATTTAATGGTTTCAGTGAAGCCTTCTGGCAGCGGCCATATTTTCCCCAAGGTAATCCAAATGTATCCCAACGTCGAACCTGTTTGCTAAATTCCTGACCTCAAGGAGACCATTGAAGCTCTATGTCTCTCTATGTAGCTGCTAAAGGAGAAGTAATTAGGCTCTCTAATCAGGTTGCATTCTCAAAAATCCTTAAATAGGCTGGTAGTTAAGATCTTACATACTGGCTTCATTATGTTTTTGGAGGAAAATAAAGACTTTGAAGACAGTTTTCCTGAGTTTGGTGCCATTGGTTTCATTGGGTGGCAAACAGTGCAGTGCAGCCGTGTGCTGCGGCGTCTGATCAGGGCTTACACTGTTTGCAAAATGTTCAGCCATTTTCCTAATAAATTTTGAGGAAAACAACCTGACAGCCCTTAATTTTGAAATGGACTCCTTGTATATATAAGGAGGAAGATTCCATTTTGTACAAAAAAGGTTAAGAAAAATATCACAAAAGACCATATGAAGTGCCATGAAATATGACCTAAAATTGCCAAGGCGTATTAACGTAATGATTGGTTAAATGATACTGATAGGCATTAATTAATGAAGAAAAGAAAAGAAACAAGTAATCAACAAACTTTCCAAGTCCACTTGAAATCAGCTATCTTCAAAATGTTTAGCACAAATGTTATGCTGTGCATAAACAAATGTCTTGATGTTAAGATTCTCTGTTCCAAGATTATGAATCCATTTTTACACAACTCTCTATATTTCTAAGGGTCAGGGATAGAAAAACAGCTAATTCCTTGTCCAGTATTTACAAGAAGGCTTTTTTATTATTTTAAAGTTCACTTTCTCCTCTAAAATCCTCAGCTGCTAAAGTTAGCTGTCGGAACATGGACCGAACAGTTTCCTTGAGATCACTGCAGGAGACATAATCTGTAAAAATGTCTGACACCCTATAGACATTTATAATGAGCCATTACAGTTAATTAGAGCAACAGTTTGGGAGGAGAATATGATTTTATCATTCCTCAATGGTGTTATTGTAAAATGGATCTGAGAAAAAAATGGTGGTCATTCACTTTAACGTCCCCGTCAACACTGTATAGGTCATTTTGGAGACGTTGCTTCCGATTTTGTGGGACTTTTACCCGACACTGAGATGAAATGACATCTCAAGCTCTGTCGCCCAATGAAACCAATAGGGTTTATATGCATGGACGGTCCGAGTCGCATCGCTTCGCCTGGGCAGGCTTAGACCCTCTAAGCAATTTACCAGTCCGCCTGTGCGGTCGTATTCAGCTCTGCGTGGAAGCATGGTGCAGTCCATCTATTTCTTCAATCTTCAAGCCCCGTTGGGCGGGGGCCGGAATTTAGGTTTAAACGGCGTCAATAAAACACGAGGTACACGTAAATTGTCAACGGAGCGCGATCACCAGGCAGCGAGGATCCATACTATTTTATGTGGAGAAATTAACAAATGATAAAATCGCATATTGTGCTATAAAGCTCATCCCCCATTAGTCAACGCATAACGTAGAATCTTCTGCCATACGGTAGAATCTTCTGCCATATAAGCTGAAGAAATAAAAGGCCACATCGAAGAATCGAATTTTACATAGAGGATCTTAAATGAGTCTTCATGTATTTTTGCTTTTATTAAACGAATTGAGGAAAAGGGACAAAATACGAGGCTTTGCCGAGCATTTTATCCCTTTTCCTCAACGAGTTTAATAAATGCAATAATACATGAGCACGAATGCAATATGACATTTAAAACGTATTTATTCAAGATTATTTACAAAAAAATCGATATTTCACCATTAGTAAACGCGACGTCGTTATGAACGTCGTACATGTAATGTTACGGGACGTATTTAGCTAATTCGCATATTTAATCCACTAGTATATTATCGAAAATATTATATGGCGTTGTTACACTCCCAGACGCGACGTCATATGATAAAAATTGTTATAATTTTATCTGATATAAATCAGTTCTCTTCGTTTAATCCTTTTTTGTGTGTGTGTGTGCGTTTTTTTTTTTTTTTTTGTTTTTTTTTTGTTTTTCTTTTTTTTTTTTTTTTTTGTTTTGCTCACCTGGGCCGAAGGTAGTCCCTCCGCCTTCCGCCTTCCGCCGTCCGTCCGTCGTCCGTCCACACAATTGACCAGTTATTTATCTGCAGCCTGCAGGCTGATATCAGTCATTTCTTATCTGTAGCATGCCTCTGGTAGGGCATTGATGACATTAGCTTTTTTATCGAAATCGAATGAAACTTTGGTTGCTATGGCAACCACAACTCCAATAGACTTAGAATGGGAAAATGCTTTTCATGACACTACCTACAGTTTTGTTCGGATGTTTCTGAAATTTATACACCAGTAGACTGGGGATGAAAGCTCGGATGAGTTCGAAAACTGTCAAGGTCGACCCATTAATCATAGAGTTGCGTCCCCTTGATTGCTGAAAATGCCTATTTTTTACCTGGTCATCACCGTAGCCCCTTCAGTCTTGATCGGATCTTCCTGAAACTTATATATATAAGTAAGTCAGTGCTAAAAGCTGGGATGAGTTCGAAAACTAGTGATGTGTGTCAATTACCTACGGAGTTATGTCGCCTGCTTTGCTGGAAATGCTAATGTTTGACCTTGTCATCACTGTAGGCGCTTCAGTTTTGATCAGATCTTCTTGAAACTTACATAAACGTGAGCCAGGCATAAAAGCTTAGATCGGATCACAAACTGGCGAGGCCTGCCTATCTGTCATAGAGTTACGTCCCCTTGATCACTGAAAATGCCTTTATTTGACATTGTCATCACCGAAGCCCCTTCAGTTTTCATCGGATCTTTTTGAAACTTACAGATAAGTAAGTAAGGGATAAAACCTCGGCTAAGTTAAAAACTTGATGAGGTCGGCCTATATTTTAAAGAGGTATGATCCCCTTGATTACAGAAAATGCCTATCTTTGACCTTGTCATCACAATAGCCCCTTCAATTTTTATTGGAACTTACAGGTATGTAAGTCAGGGGTAAATGCTTGGATCATTCGAAAACTGATGAGGTCAGCCTTTTTATCATAGAGTTACGCCCCTTTGATTGCAGAAATTGCCTATTTGTTTTTAAAACTCGTCATCACCGTAATTCCTTCAGTTTTCATCGGATCTTCTTGAACTTATTACTAATGATGTCAGTCGATTAATCACATAAGTTATGTTTCCTACTTTGCTGAAAATGCTTATTTCCAACCTTGTCATTACCGCTGCTCCTTCAGTATGGATCGGATCTTCTTGAAACTTGCAAGCAAGAAAGTCAGGGATAAAAGCTCGTATGAGTTCGAGGTTGGCATATTTATCATAGAGTTACACCCCTTTTATTACAGAAAATGCATATTTTTGACATTGTAATCACCATAGCCCCTTCAGTTTTTATCGGATCTTGAAACTTACTTATAAGCAACTCAGGGATAAAAGCTCAAATGAGCTCGAAAACCGGGCGAAAAAATGAATATACGTGGGATGTTCGAAAAGAATTGCTTATTGTCCTCTAGATCGATATCCACGGGGAGCACGACCGCAACCAAAACATACTTGTATAGGGCTATTCAATATCTACACAATGGTGTATAAATGTACATGTTAGACTAGGTGTAAGACATAAAATTTGTCATTTGAATACACACAGTCAATAACCACTGCATTAAAAATCAAAGTACTGAAAGTACTGAGAGGCGGGCGAGTAATGTCATCTATTTACAACGCTCTTTCGTTAAAACTTGAAAAAAAAATAATGACTACAGTCACACGTAATTGCTCTTGAATTTACCATTGAGTGTATTTATCTTCAAACCGGCTATTTCAATAAAAGATCACAGACATGATGCAGGTCTCCAAGAAGTTGACTCTTTTCAAGCTGGAAGAAACTGTTCAATGGTGTATTTATTTATGTATTTATTTATTTGCATTCACCTTCCTGTATCTTAATTAAAGGCATTTATTCTTGTAAGGTAGGACACACCGTGTGCTCATAGTTGTTGAATTGCCCCCCCCCCCCCCCCCCCCCCCGTGATGAACTCTCTGTAGCAGATCAAAGGCAGCCCCTAATATGGTGATTAGTAGCTCTTGTTGAATCCCTGACTGAGGCACTAAAGGGGAAAATCAATAAGGTACACTCTGGTCAACAGTTTGTAAACTATTGATTTTTCCCCAAAGAGGCCCCTTACCTGTTGAAGACAGTGCACTTCTCTTCAGTCAGCACTGAGGGCTATATAATATTATGTAATGCAATGATGGTCCTCAATAAACGAGAATAAATGCCTTTAATTTGCACCAACTTTGCTGACGATCACATTGTTTGTTTGATTTGAGGTTAAATGTCCCCGTCAACTCGGTATAGGTAATTTTGGAGACGCTGCTTCTAATTTCGTGGGACTTTAACCCGACATTGAGATGAAATGACATCCCAAGTCCTGTTGCCCAATAGGCTTTATAAGCATGGACGGTCCGACTCGCACCGCTTTACCTGGACAGGTTAAGGTACTCAAAGCTGTTTACAAGTACTCGTGTGCGGTCGGATTTCAGCTCTGCGTGGAAGCATTATGCAACCTATCTATTTCTTTAAGCCCCGATGGGCGGGGGCCGACTGACCATCACATAGCTATACACTGAGGACAACCTACAAATTATCATTCTGTGTATTGAAAACATCAGAAATTTCACTCGTGTATCGCACTCGTGGTAATACTGATGTTTTCAACACACTCGTATTCCGCTGCATTTGATCACTGAGTCGGAACACACTTTATTTATACAATTTTATGTTTCCAAATGAAATCAAAATACTGAGGGAGGTTGATTTATTACGCCAAATTTTACTGTCAATTAAGCTGATCTCTAGATCCGAAATGGTTAAAATGGCTTAGTCGAAAAGGGAGACATACTAAATCCGACGGAGGAAATGCAAACATAAATAAATAAATAAATCTAAATAAATAAATAAATAAACATAAACGTGCCTGTTCCTTTTTGTTTTTCATGCTAATACCGTAAATTCGAGATAATAGCTCAACTTTACGCCACCTGTTCAATTAGTTAAATAAAGGTCTGTTTTGTCCTGTTTTGTTCTGTTCTGTTCCCCGCTGTAAAAATGCCAAAGCCTAACGGACACGCCACCCCATTTCCTTTGGAAGTGGGGACATAAAAAGACAAAACGTTTCGCTAAATTTACCATGTCAGTCGTTTGACCCTTTAATTTCTGGATTTTAAATTATTAGACTGTATGCCTTGATCAGACAGATGCAGCTTATATCTGCCCAGCAGTACCAAGCGTCCCTTTACTGGAGCATTCGAAAATACTGAAGACCCTGATTACAGACACAGAATGTGGCATCTGATCAGGACCTTCATTATTTGCTTAAAGCACGGAACTTCATGTAAAGTAGAAGTAAAACAAAGATCAGGAATTGATACAATTAACTTACTCCACCCATAAAAGACACCAAAGGGAAAGAAATACAACCATTAAGCGACCAGACCATAATGGAAACCTAAACAAAGGAAGGCCATAATGACAGTTACTTTCCCACAAAATGGCCATATGGCCATCCAAAATTAAAAGACACAAGTGATACACACAGTAAGTAACAAACAACAACATTGAGTAAACTCACAGAAAATAAAATTAATATTTTGAAATTATACATGTAATTAGACCTCTCCAAAGCGGTCGGATATGTTTGATGTCGATCAGTACAGGGAAGTGTGTCAACCCTTTCAACCCTGTACATCGCTGCAGATACCGATTCAGGTACAGATACCGATACAAACCTTACAGATCCAGATCAGACGGCATGTGACGAGCAGTCTCATCAGATTGTTCGCCAACTGTCAATGACTTGAACAATACACCATTCTATAAGAATTGGTTCACTGAATATCAAAGCTAGAAGGGTTCTGTTAAGAAACTGGGGGATGAAAGGGAATGATTTCTAGCATAAACAGCAACGGCGTAGGAAAATAGTGCCGGATTTTTATACTCAGCTTTCAGGGCAAATTTATTCGTGAAATCTAACAAGCAGGTCTATTTTTACAAACAGTATTCATTTTTCAAACAGTCCGGTCGAACTTGATTGGACTTATTGCGTGCACTGCTTTTTCATTTTAGTTTTTCTTTTTTGAGCTGAGGACTACAAGAAGGCATGTCTAAAGAGGTGCACACAAATCTGATATACGAGGTGTACGGTAACTATAGACGGGCTACGCTCTCCTAATAATTGGTAGAAGCGTCGTCTAAAACGATGAAATACGGGCTTACATCAAAGCTTGCTCAAAACTTGGTTGTTCTTTGAAGAAGTTGATGAATGAAATTTCTTCTGCTTTTGGACCTACTTGTGGGTCTTACGACACAGTTCGGCGGCGGAGAAAGAAATTTGTGTCTGGTGTATAGTCCCTCAAAAATGCACCGAAATCAGGTAGGCCAAAATCTGCAACTCGTAAAGAAATCGTTTCCAAAATAAAGGAAATCATTGAAGGATATGCCAGATTTACAGTTCGTGATATTACACGAAAGGTAGGCATATAACTATCAACGGTTCGTCCTAATTTGAAGAAGCATTTGAAAGTCAGAAAGGTTGCTACTAGATGGGTTCCACATCTGTTGACTGACGAGCAAAAAATGGCAACGGGTTAAAGTGGCCAAAAAACTGCTTCAAATGTTTAAAAATATGACAAAAAGCAGTTTGCTAATGTCGTCACAGGTGATGAAACCTATGTTCATTATTCTGAGTCCGTCAGAAAGGTAAGCAATAAGATCTAGGCCACTTAACACAGCAAACGCCCAATAATTTGCCATACGTTCTTTGAGTACAAAGAAGGTTTTGTATACAATCTTCTACTCTGGTGAAGGAGTCGCAATAAAAGTACCGGTGAAAAAGGGGCAAAAGCATCACCGGAAAGTACCAAAAAGACGTAGTAATGAAGAAATTGAAAACAGTATAATCAGAAACGACGCCCTACTACTGGTTTTAAACATGTCCGTCTTCTGCATGACAATGCAACCGCTCCTTCTTCCGCAATAGTTACGGCGTTTTTGAAGAAAGAAAAAATTACTATTTTGTCTCACCTCCGTATTCCCCAGACCTTGCCCCATGTGATTTCTTTTTTGTTTCCGAAATTGAAATCATTCCTTGCTGGGCGGAAATACCAGTCCCGACAGGCACTTGGATCTGCCATTCATTAGTACCTTATTACTGTTCCCAAGTATGCGTACCGTGACGCATACGTAAGAGGATACGTCCGCTGAAACTTTGCATTTCTAGCCACGGGGAGTACTTCTGGGCATGGAATGAGCACTTTGGGCTAACTTGAAATTTGAAGTCTCCAGATAGAAATAAGCAATTCTTTTCGAACATCCCTTGTATGGCAAACTCTTAAAGCTGATAAAACATTTACACGCTGTTTTTCTATAAAGAGCGGAACAGCGTTGACGTCACCAAGGCTCGTAGAGGACCATGGTAGAACCGTCGTGTAGACTGACGTCACCGAAAATCATGTAAATCGATGCTTTCATGGAAGTAAGAACTACGTTGTTTTCTGTAGGTTTACATTAGACCTTACACTGGTAATGTAGATATTGGGAATTGTTTACAGCCATAACTCTGTCAAATGTTAACGCATTTTCCCATTAACAATCCCAAACATGCTTCTTTGAGTGATCTATGTATTTGTGAGGTTTCAATCATATACCCCATTAAGCAATGAAATAAAAAACATTTAATGGAAAATGTTATCTGCTATTTTGTGTCAAATTTTAACGCTATTTGCCTATTATACGGCTGGTAAACTCGTAAGGGGTAACCGCCGGTTATGCACTCAAAATCCTTACGGGAACTTCTGGTTATGCCTTCCGAGACCACAAATATGTCAACAAACAGGTGAGTGTTCCCGATATATGATTTTTAGTCATTTTTGTAAACATATTTTGAGAAATCTGGCAATGCTATTCTCAACAACTTTCATTTCTGCACCAGAAAAGATGGGTGTGGACATGAAAAGGCAAGCGGTCGATTTTTAATTTAATTTCTCCCTGAGGAAGGTAGTCAGATATTTATTTTTGACCTGTTTTCTAGTGTCGAATGAAGGCATTTTCAGCTACCCGGACGATGCGAAACTAATTCAACATGCCAAATAACACGTAATTCAAACCACTTTCATGTTGAAATGCATAAGTTGCAAAATTTCCGTAGAATTTGTTCCAGGAGCTTTAATATTTGTGTCGATTATGACTTACGAGGACCGATTACCCCTTACGGGAGCATTACCCCTTACGGGGACAGAAAAAAACAACTAATAATGGTTGTCTGATTGAAATGCGTTTCTTCATTCAATAATTCACACAAACGATTCATCAAAGCCCTGAAGACACTGGAGTTGCTCGGTACGACTGATAATACTGTTAACTTTATTCAGAATGATAACTTAAAATCGAAATTCGTGCCCTCATATGAATTGCTCGTACGTATCCAAATTCATGTAGTCGAACGAATTGCTGAAAGCCTGATATTCCTATATTTTCGAGGCATTTATCTGATATACTCGTACAGTAGAATAAATTTCATATTAGATGCGCATTTTACTATACACCCCCGCCCATCGAGGCTTGGAGTGCTTCTGCGCAGAGCTGACACCGACCGAACTTGAGTACTGGTAAACCGTTTAGGTCTAAGCCTGCCCAGGAAAACTGCTGCGAGTGGGAACGCTCCTTAAACGTTAGCGATTTCTATGTACGGTAGGGTTTGAGATACAAATCCATCCTAATGTCGAGTAAAAGTCCCACAAAAAGTAAGCAACGTCTCTGAAATGAAATGACTGTGTAAACTTAGCTATAATATAATAATTGAAGGCTCTAGATATTCGATTTACGAAGTGTCACGGGGTTTTCCCTCATTTCAAAATTCTGAGAGTCCTTTCAGCCTCAAGGGCCCCATCCTAAATTCAGGAGTCCTAAATACACTTTCTGACATGTACAAAATAGAAGTAGAGGCAATGATCAGGAATCGATACAATTAATTCACAGCTTCCATCAGAGACACCAAAGGGAAAGAAACACAAACCTGAAGCACCAGACCCCAACGGAAACACCAACAGCGGAAAGCCAAAAGGACAGTTACTTTCCCACAAAATGGCCAAAAGGCTATCCAAACTAAAATAATAAAAGCGACACAAACACCCAAAGACAAACCATAACAAAAATAAACCGCGACAGAAGACCCACCTTGGAACGGTCAGTCAGCGGAAACGAATTCCACTGGAGGGGGGGGGGGGCTTAAATCGATTTTACGTGGCAACAATCCTCGCCCTGACTTCCGTCGCGAGTTGTTCAGTCCGCATGAAGGCCTGCTAACTCATCAGTGCAACATCAACAAAGCTGCTCCGATTAAGTTTGTACATCATCAGTAATGATTAAAATAAACTTACCGTCATGATCCTAAATAGTATTGGGACTCACACCGTAAGGGGTAATGCTCCCGTAAGGGGTAATGGGACCTCGTAAGTCATAATCGACACAACTATTTAAGCTCCTGAAAAACATTCTGCGGAAATTTCGCAAATTATGTATTTCAACATGAAAGTGGTTTGAATTACGTGTTATCTGGCATGTTGGATTGGTTTCACATCGTCCGTTGTAGCTGAAAATGCCTTCATTCGGCACTAGAAAACAGGTCAAAACAGAAATATCTGACTACTTTCCTCAGGGAGAAATTAAATTAAAAATCGACCGCTTGCCTTTTCATGTTCGCATCCATCTTTTTTGATGCAGAAATTAAAGTTGTTGAGAATAGCATTGCCCGATTTCTCAAAATATGTTTACAAAAATGATTAGAAATCATATATCGGGAACACTCACCTGTTTGTTGACATATTTGTGGTCTCGGAAGGCATAACCAGAAGTTCCCGTAAGGATTTTGAGTGCATAACCGGCGGTTACCCTTTACGAGTTTACAAGCCGTGCATTAACCCTTTTTGTAGCAAATGGAATCTTCTTCCTTACATATAGCAGGAGTCCATTCCAAAATTTAGGGTTCGTCAGGTTGTGTTTTCTTCAAAATTTATTCGGGAAATGGCTTAACCTTTGCAAACAGTGAAGGCCCTGATCAGACGCCGTTCTACGGCGTCTGATCTGGGCCTGCACTGTTTGACAAGATATCCCTTTGCGGGGTTTTGGTACTGAAGGGGTTAACAATCCCAAACATGCCTCCTTTGCGTGAACCTTCATCTAAATATTCCATTTAGGAAAGGAAAATGAGTCCAAAAACCATTTAATAGAGACTGTTAACAGCCATAACTCTTGTTAATGTTATTAACAATCCCAAACCACACATCCCTAATAGCATGTATACACACAATCTAAGAAAATCCCTGAAATAAGTACTCAAGTTATCGGTCAGAAACGCCCCAAAACCACTTCTATTAAACTGACAAGTGCCATAACTCTGTCAAATACGTATTAATAGATTTTGCCCGTTAACAATCCCATACTGTAACCGGTCATTCCGTACCCAAGTCATTTCGTACCCTAGTCATAGTCATTCCGTACCATTTCCATACGACTCAGTCCCCGATATAAAATAATGTGAAAGCAAAATTTGAAAATTATTCAAGTTATCGATTGGAAATGATGCGGACGGACGGACGGACGGACGGGCGGACGTACGTACGTACGGCTGGACACTCGCAGGTAGAACATAATACCCCACCACTATCGTGTGACGGGGTACAAAAAGTATTGCTTTGTTTGATTTGGGGTTTAAGTCCCCGTCAACACTATTTAGGTCATTTTGGAGACGTTGTTTCCAATTTTGTGGGACTTTTACTCGACATTGAGATGAAATGACATCTCAATCCCTGCCGCCCTATGACACCAATCGGGTTTATAAGCATGGACGGACCGACTCGCAGCAACTTTCCTGGGCAAGCTTAGACGTTCTAAGCGGATAACAGTACTCATGTGCGGCTGGTATCAGCTCTGCATGGAAGCATCGTGCAGCCAAATCTATTTCTCCAAGGCCCAATGGGCAGAGGCGGGGGTATAAAAAGTGTTTATAAGTCAAATTCAACACAAAAATACGTCAGGAAGCACTAAAAACGTCAAATAATTTCGCCGTTGACTTAAAAAGAAACTGATCACATTATGTAAATCACGTGAGATTTCTTAAGGCGTGCTGACCTTGGATCAAGATGTATTCTTGAATTCTGAAAAGCCCAATGTTCAGACTTAAACACGTGAGCAGTGGCCAGAGGGTTTTCCATGGAAAAATGTAGCGTTTCTTTTTCGCTTAAACGTTTATAGCAGAAAGACCATTTCGAAATTTAGAGGTGTCAGGATGGGTTATTTTGAGGCAGTTTTTTTTTATAAAAATGGTTAAACCTTTTGAAAACATGTACAGTGAAGGCCCGGATCAGGACCAGCACTGTTTATCATTCTCCGTTCAGGGAGCTTCTAAAATGAGTTAACGTAAATGACTCCAGTAAAGGGAAATATCTTCGGCGCTTAGTGTTATCTCATCTACGTCACACACGCGAAAAAACCTCCGATCTTGGTCACACAGACGCCCTAGGAAATATAGGCCAAGATCACGGCCCACTTGTGACGAACAAAACTGCCCACGCAGTAGATCCATTTTCTATTTCGGGGGTTGCTTATTTGTTTTATTTGTTGTTAGTCGCACAAATTTCTATATTTAACACAGCAAACGGCGTAGTCCCTGATCAGATGGATTAAATGTATAGTTTGTTTGTTTTGTAATTTAACGGTCCAGTCAACACTATTCCAGACATATCGAACCGGTCTGTTTGCCCTAACCACACTTCCTGGGCAAGCTTATACATAGTGGTTAACCACGACTGGCAGAAACTAACAATTGTCGTTCTTGCCTCAGAAAATGATCGCAGAAAAGATTGCATGATCAATCTCCACGAAAGTATCTGGTATAAGAATGATTCGACACCCACGGCTTATGGTGACGATCCTGGGTAAATTACCTGAAATTTTACACTGTGGTTGATAAGGCTGACACGATTAATCGTATAATCGATTAATCGATCGATAAATTCCATAGAAATGATTATCATTTCTGATTTGATGATAATCGATTACTTGTTAGGTACAATTTACTACCCAAAGTTATGCCTAAAATAGCTGGATGAGTGGCAAACAGTGCAGACCCTGATGAGACGCCGCATTCTGCGGCGTCTCATCTGGGTCTACACTGTTTACTCAGACATGTCTGTTCAAATATGCATATGATAAAGTGCAACATATGGTAAGAGTCATGCTCAGATAGAAAGCCAGACAGGTAAAATTATGACAAAAACCTTAGCGATTACTAATCGATTATCGATCGCAATGACAGGACTGATAATCGATTACCTTTCAATACGATTAGCCAGCCCTAGTGGTTGATCATTTTAGTCTACCATGCTTGCGATAAAGCGGCCTCGAATATGCACGGTTTACTTCAGTTCAATCAAAATCTGTTTAAACAACAAGTTTATGTAGGCGGGTAGAAACAGATGAAAGTATTAACTGTTCGCCAAAGTCCAGACAAACGAGACGCAAGGCTCATGTTTATGGGTAACGCAGATCTGTGCCATGAAATGGTCTATTTTTTAGCTCTTGGAATCGACTCTGAAGATAATGAATACAGCCTCTTGCGGTACTACGGAGTGCCGAAAGAATTTGACGAAGGATTATATATTCTTGCGCATGGCTGTTTGAACCCTGGCGGCCCCATGTCTAAACAGCTTCCTTGAGACTCGTCGAATGTTCATGCATGAAAACCATGGTTGATCCCTATACTCGTACATGTATTTTATTTAGGAACAGTCTATTGCCAGACGTCTGTCAATAGCACTAAGTCGGGAAATGTGCTATTGCCAGACGTCTGTCATTAGTAGAAAGTCGGGAAATGTGTAAGGAGAAAGGACCAACAGAAACCCATAGGTTACGCGAACAACAACAAATAAAATCACCCTCTTTCGAATTTCATGTTTCTGCTATTGCCAGACGTCTGGAAATAGACACTGTTTTATTTACATGTATTTGATTGTGGCTTAACGTCACGGTCAACAATACTGAGGTCATTTCGGAGACTTCTGTGGGACGTTTACCCGACATTGAGATGAAATGACTTCTCAAACCCTGTCACTAAATGAAACCAATAGGGGTTATATGCACTGGACGGCCTGACTCGCACCACTTTGCCTGGGCAGGCTTAGTCCATCTAAGCGCTTTACCAGTACCCATGTGCGGACAGTTTAGACTCTGCGTTGAAGCATCGTGCAGCCCGATCTATTTCTCCAAGCCCCAATGGGCGGGGCCGCATATACTCGTATAGCCCTACGATGCAACTTTCTATAAAATGGATTTTTTAACACGATTGACTTATAGAAATGTCCTTTTTCCACCGTCTCGATTATGCTTCGGCAAATGAAAACTAAATTGTGCCATAAACCCTGTTCAAATGTCACATATGATACTTTGAAGAAAAAAGAAGTCAAAGAGTTTTGCTGCAAGGCGTTGTCTGAAAATATCATCAGTCCAATAGAATTCAATAATATTAAAAGGCTTTCTTTGAATTAACAAGTTAATAATTTTAAAAAGTAAAATTGATTAAAAAGATAAATCACACTGATTTGTTAAGCTGACTTTAAGGGCCGGGAATCTATAGAACATACATTCTTCAACGTGTTTGTTCCCAGCAGGCACATGACGTAATTGTGACCCACATTGACGTTAGCCTAGCCACTAGGCGTTAGAATGAATAATATGGAATTAAAATCATCTTTTGCACTAAAATGAACAGTGTAAAAAAGTTTAGCTAGTCTAGTCTCTCTGGCTCAATTTTAACCCTAAGATTTGAGACTCTACCAAATAGACTTGCCATTACTAAGAAGGTGATAAATTTTTAAACCAATAAAAATAATAAAAAAATGATCAGACTTTTATTACCAGACTAGTAGCTAGTCTACATTGACGTCGTTGCAACGTCATGACTTTTATGCAACGTCACATCTACGTCGGTGCAACGTCGTGACGTTGCACCGACGTTGATTTACTTTGCCCTTGGCGACTTTGAGTTTTATTCTCTGCTCATAATAATGGACCCAAGTTTCCTCTACGGTCACCAGAGTGAAAGAAAATCATCTTCTCGCGCTTGCCTTCTCTGATTTGCGATGGCCGCCATTTTGGATCTACTGCATAGCAGATAAGAAATAAAAGCATTATACTAATTTCCAGCCAATAAATAAATAGAGTTGATTTTGTTGTTTTGATCGATTACGGTGAAATAATTCACAAGTGTTCAAAGGCTTCCGAGTAAAAAATGAGTGAGCTATAGCGAACGAGTTTTTTTACAGGAAAGCCTTAGAACACGGGTGAATTATTTCTCTGTAATCAATCAAAACAACAAAATAAACTATTTGCCATCTTGTTTTCATTTTAATGCAAAAATTATCCTGTGCTTGAAAAATACAGAAACAACAATGTCATGAAAGTAGAACTGTATTATCAAGAAAATCATATTTTTTTTTTCGTGTTGCCGGTCATTCCTCCAAAACGTCAAATGGACGCGGAAATTGATGTCTGATTTCTATGATTTTATCAGCTTTTCCGCCAAACGTCAACTATTGTTATTGTTGTTACAAATAGGGTCAGCAACGTCGCCTAGCAATTATGACGTCAAAACGTTCGAAATGAAATAAATTCACTGAGAAATCTCAGTAAATCACCACTGAAAATGTAATAAAAGACTGTTACTATTTCTTTCAGTGTCTTATTTCATTATTTTTTGTTTTAAAACTGTCATTCTAACACAGCGCGCCTATATAGACAATGGAAAATAACTGTGTTTTATTCTACAACAAATCACGACAAGGAAGAGCGTGACGAGTGACGTCATTAAAAACTGCCAATTTATGACGTCACTAGTCGATTTCCTTGACGTTAGACGGTGTAACGTCATATTCTCGCATCGAAAACTTTAGAAAAGGATGTAAATGCGTGTGTTTCAGTCGATAATTTTAGTGGGATTTCTTCTAACAATGGCGAAAAGTTGTGAGATTTTGAAGGAAACAACAGCAATTATTGCGGTTTTTGAGCCTGTTAGAATCGAAATAGATCAGCTCTAGTTTGTGATATTGTGAGTAATAAATCACAGTTTGTCGGTCAGTTGTAAGTAGACAACGCGCTCGAGATTTGATCTACTTTACAACTGACCTCTAAACTGTGATTTATTTCTCAACAAATCACAGTTGGAGCTGATCTGTTTCTTGATTCCAACATGCCGAACATAAGTTACATAAGACTTACTGAGTCATGTTTGGCCTGAAGAGCTATATACATGCAATTCGGCATTCTATATTTTAAAAAGAAGTAGGAAATTATCTTTTATCAATTTCACAACAAAATTACCGTTCTTACAGCACGGCAACATGCCTATATAATTTTGACCCCAATATAAAATAGAAGTGAAGACAATGAACAGGAATCGGTACAATTAACCCACAGCTCCCATCAGTGACACTAAAGGGAAAGTAACACAAACATGAAATGACTAGAACCAAATGAAAACATCAAAAGCAGTAATAAAAACTTGGGTTTACAGGGATAAACATTATTTTTCTTATTTCTGCTTGTTTGTATTGGGCAGAACTATGAAAATATCGGAATTTTTATCTGATTTTTTTTTTCATTTTTTGAGGTGGTAAAATTTTCAACCATATTTGAATAGGCGTGTTTTGGTAACGAATATTCCATTACACTGAATAGATGTGTTTTAATAATGTTATGTTTTAGCCAAAATACTGACCTCTGAAATTACATCAGAATGTGCTCCTGTGATCTGCTACATTTGACTGAAAGACTATGGATATTCAATATTGATAATGATAGTAATATAGAGAGTCCTTAATCCATTCGCACACATGTAGAACTACAACAGGCAGTTGATCTCTGCAAGCTGCATGTCGGTAGCATATATATTACTGTATTAGACTTGTTAGAAACAATCACAATTTACTAAATGTGTATAATCATTCAGATCATTCGTTTATTTTATTTTCGGCGTTTCATTTTATGTCATGCTAAATGGCAATGAGATATTGGTGTACGATATTTTTGCTATAACCATTTGACTGGAAATAGCGATTTTTCGTTAAAATGTCTATAATAGAGTTTTACGTTAAAATGGCACTGGTAATAGCAATTTTAACATAAAACCGCTATTGTTAGTTAACTGGCAATAGCAATTTCAACGATATGCGTTATTGCCAGTTACTGTCAATTGCCACTTCGAAAAAAAAAAAATTTCATCTGCTTTTTATGAAAGTACATGTATGAACGACAGCGGGCCGCTAGCACAGTTTACATGAACCCGTTCGTGGTTCATTTACTTTGCACGCGACCCACTGCGTTCATACGTTTATGAACCTCGGAAAAAGCCATTTCTTAAATAACACAGATGTCATGTGATACTTGTTTTATTACATTAATATTTTGTAAAATTTATCTCTATAAAACCCCACTTTTTTCTTTCGCTCTATAAAAATAAGGAATTCATAGAGGCTCTTACATAAGTGTTCATGTATTATTTAATTTATTAAACGAGTTGAGGAAACGGGATACAATGCGAGGCTTAGCCGAGCATTTTATCCCTTTTCCTCAACGAGTTTAATAAATTCAATTATACATGAACACGAATGTAAGATTCTATTTATCATATGACTTTTAAAACGCATTTTATTCACGATTTTTTAACAAAATGTCAATATTCCGCCATTAGTAAACTCGGCGTCGTTAAGGACGTCGTACATGTAACGTTATGAGGCGAATCTAACTAATTTGCATATTTAATCCACTAGTGGATTATCGAATTTATTACATGGCGTTATTACACTCTTAGACGCGACGTCATATGATAAAATGGTGTACATTACACGGTCAAGTAATGGACACCACTGAAACCCCCATTTTTAAAGAGAAAAAGAGGGGTTTCGATGGTGTTCATTACATGGTCATCCATCACGAAAACACGCCTATACCAATACATTGTAACCTTTATCGCCGAAAAAATGAAAATTTTAAGATGAAAAATGGTGATATTTTTCTTATTTCTGCTCAAAATATAGAGTGGGGGTACTCGTTAGAACCGCCTCAGCGAGGCGGTTCTAACGAGTACCCACACTATATATTTTAGAGCAGAAATAAGAAAAAAAGGTTTACCCCTGTAAACCCCAGTTTCACTATATAAAAGTGGGTTTCGAGGGGGTCAAAATTATATAGCCGTGTTTTCGTGATGTGTGTTATTTAAAAAATGATTTTTATTTTTCTGCGGTTCATAAACGTATGAAAGCAGCGGGTCGCGTGCAAAGAAAATAAACCCCAAAGGGGTTCATGTAAACTTTATGTATTACACGGTCATGTCTTATAAACCCTATTGGTTTCATTGGGCGGCAGGGCTTGAGATGTCACTTCATCTCAATGTCGCAAAATTGGAAGCAACGTCTCCAAAATGACCTATACAGTTTGACGGGGACGTTAACCCTCAAATCAAACAAACAAAATACACGGTCATGTACAGGTAATATAGAGATTTTACATGAGTGTCCATGTATTATTAAATTTCTTAAACAAGTTGAGGAAAAGGGATAAAATGGGAGGCTTTGTCGAGCATTTTAACTCTTTTCCTCAACGAGTTTAATAGATTCAATGATACATGAATACGAATGCAAGATTCTATTTATCATATGATATTTTAAACGTATTTGATGTACGATTTTTGTACGAAAATGTCAATATTCCACCATTAGTAAACGCGGCGTTGTTAAGGGCGCCATACATGTAACGTTACGGGGCGTATCTAACTAATTTGCATATTTAATCCACTAGTGGATTACCGAATTTATTACATGACGTTATTACATTCTCAGACGCGACGTCACATGATAAAATTTATTCTAATGTACTTCCGTATGTAACGCGACGTTATTTCAATAACGATGCCACGTAAATCTATTAAACTTTAAGCAAAGAACAATGTATTTATTTACATACAAATGTTGATGTAAAGTGTGATGTGAGATACAGGTACCCTGCCGTAATATGTCGGTGTTATGGTTTCAATGTTGATAAATACTCGTCTATTTATAAATCATAACAAACAACGGTGTTTTCCACAGGTACATAACGGGTTATATTCTAACACAAAGCACTTAATTTTGCAGTGTCAATGTAGTCAGGTAGCGAGGAGCGCCTAAAACGACTGATTTATTTTCTTGAGGGTGTGCAGGTTCGATCCTCGCAGACAACCTTTTTTCATAAAGCTATTAAAAGCATAATTTATTTTTTTCTTGATGATTTTTTTATAAAATAGTTTCAGAATTTACATTTTTCTAATTTCTTTTTTAATTTTCAATTCTGTTTATTATTTTTGTATTATTATTTTTTCGTGAATGGTTATCTATTTATTTTAAAGTTCAATACATGTCATGCACAATTTTAAAGATCAACTTCACATTTGATTTATAATAGTGAATAAAAAAGAAACACCAGCAAGTACATGTACAATAGAATTGAAATACAAGATGCCATAATTTGATACAATGGAACCTGATCAGTGTTCGTTCTGAAACACCCGTTAGCATCGATGCTCTGGCTAGATGGCTAGTAAGTGGCAAGAATAGCTCCACGTTCCTCTTTTCTTCTCTGCAAATCTTCAAAATGTTCAATGCCATGGCTTTGCTTTCGGCATTAAGAAGCTTTTTTGAAGACATGTTCGCGGCTGGGCAACCGAGTATGAACTAAGGAATGTTCAGTAAAAATTTATATCAGCACAAAAAAATGCATGCTTCACTAGAAAATCGAGGATTTTTTGCTTTTGGCGCGAAAAAAAAATGTTAAAGAAAAAACATCCCCAGCGGGATTCGAACCCGGATACTTCAGCTCTACAGGCCCTTGACTTTACCACTTGGCTAGCGTCGAAACAGTGCAGTTATGGTATTTTTTAGCCTGATACCATCACATTAATAGGGAGTCACCAAAAATAAAATTAGATCATCCAAAAATAACATATAATTGCGTAGATAAATTTAAAAATAACCTTTATTTACAATAATATTGACAATACCAAACTGACAACTGATGTCGGTTTTACTGTAGTATACATATAAGATGTCTGTACGTTTTTGTATCGATTGCTGTATGTGGTGAAATTAGAATCGGACTAATATTACAAGTGTGATTTACTTTACGCAAAAGGATACATCCCTGTTTGTAGAGGAAAGTGCAATGTCACGCTCTTCCACTAGGCCGCGCCTATTGAAAATGAATTTGTTTGTTTGATTTTAGGTTTAACGCCCCCGTCAACTTTGTAAAGGTCATTTTGGAGACGTTGCTTACAATTTTGTGGGACTTTTACCCGACATTGAGATGAAATGACTTCTCAAGCCCTGCCGCTCAATGAAACCAATATGTTTATAAGCATGAACGGGCCGACTCGCACCGCTTTGCCTGGGCAGGCTTAGATCCTCTAAGCGGTTTACCAGTACTCATGTGCGGATCAGTTTCAGCTCTGCGTGCAAGCATCATGCAGCCTATCTATTTCTTCAAGCCCCGATGGGCGGGGCCGGTTGAAAATGAGTCCCCGAGCACAAGCGCCAAGTTTTGTTCTGCTTCAAATTAGCCTGCGCAGCCGCCCATGGAGCCAAAGATTATGCATTCAGACAGCAAACGCTGTAATCTGACTGAGTGCATAAAATGACTGCTTTTGGGGTCGATTGTCAATCGACCCAAGATTACTAAGCATGGAAACGCTTCAGTGCTTAAGTCAACGTGACTACCACTGACTTGAAAGGAAATTCAGGTAAGGATTATTTATAGAAAATAGCCTATCGCCGCGTGGTCAGTTGAGTTGAGGGTTATCTATAGAATTTGGACTGGAATGATGACTTGGGCTTGGCAATCAGTGTAGACCAAGCTCAGACGCCGCTGAACGCGGCGTCTGATCAGGGTCTTCACTGATTGCATACAGTACAGATATGAAATGGTCAAACCACATGGCATAAGTCCTCTTTCAGGAGCATTTTGTTCCAGCCATCGACTCACCAGTTACTCAGTGCTTTGATTGCCTTCGTTTACTGCACATGCGCAAAAACATCTTTTAGCTTATCGCGCCCAAACTAATAGGCTGTCAAGAGTATCATATTTACAGTTTCATTTAAGGGGATTTTACAGCGACATGCTTGAAATGTAAATCTATCCGGTTTCCAGCTAATTTTGCTTATAAACATATGTACTTTAGATTCCTTTGATAATCAGTGCATTAGGCATACTTCATTTGTTAACTTTATTCAAGGGAAGTTAACTTTTGGGTCTTTATGTTTGCTTCACAATACACCCAGATTCTGAAAAAAGGCATTATTAAAGAAAAGAATTTGCCCCATGAGTAACTTTGGATCGATTGACAAACAACCGGCCCAAAAATAGTATATATAACCAAGGCGCCTGGTTACCCAAACCCTTTCTCCCCTTGGTTTCTGAAGCGGTCTTTTCCGTATTTAAGGGGAATGGGAGCACCTTCAGGGGGAGGCAAATCCTGCACAAGTATTTTTGTCTCCCATATAGAAAAGCGAACAGGAAGTCCCGAAAGTTGTCTCCCTTTGAAAAATGGCGGAAAAAACTGCCAGGTGTTCCCATTCTCCTTAAATTCTGTAAGTTTTAGGTTAGCCAAACTCATTAAAAGGACTGCAAACAGTGTAGATACTGATGAGACGCGTCGTGCGTCGTGTGATGTGCGATGTGCGTCGTCAACATTTACCTTGTTCACCCTCTAGAGGTCGCAGTTTTGTTTCAGTCTCCAAGAAACTTTACCAGAATGTTTGTCTTTAGGTTCGAATATGGGTCATGTCAGGTCAAGAACTAGGTCACTAGGTCAAATTTCTTGAAAACCTTGTTCACCCTCTAGAAGCCATGCTTCTAGCTTCCTGAAACTTTACCAGAATGTTTGCCTTGATGATACCTGGGTCAAGTTTGAATATGGATCACTGATGATGTCGGGTCAAAACCTAGGTCACCAGGTCAAATTGCGTTAAAACCTTGTTTACCTTCTAGAGCCAACAGTTTTGCTTCGTCTTCATGAAACTTTATCAGAATGTTTGTCTTGATGATACCCAGGTTATTTTGGAATATGGATAATGTGAGGTCAAAAACTAGGTCATTAGGTCTTGATCACCCTCTAGAAGCCGAAATTTTGCTTCCAAACTTCATGAACTTGGTTCCTATTATCACTTTTTTACTTCAATCTTCATGAAATTTAACCAGAATGTTTGTCTTGATGATACCAAGGTTAAGTTCGAATATGGATAATGTGAGGTCAAAAAGTAGGTCATTAGGTCAAATTTCATTTAAACCTTGCTCACCCTCTAGAAGCCATAATTTTGCTTCATACTTAATGAAACTTTACCAGAATGTTTATCTTAATGGTATCAAAGTCAGTTTTGAATATCGATAATGTGAGGTCAAAAACTAGGTCACTAGGTCAAAATACTTTACACCCTTGTTCACCCTCTAGAGGCCCACGTTTTGATTCAATCTTCATGAACCTTTACCAGATTATTTGCCTTGATGATATCTGGGTCAGGTTTGAATAAGGGTTATTGCGGGTCAAAAACTAGGTCACTAGGTTAAATTTCTTTAAAACCTTGTTCACCCTCTAGAGGCCACAATTTTGCTTCAATCTATAATCCGTGGAGCGGCCCAGGTTTTTGATATTTGGTACGAAGCTTCATCTGGGGGACCACTACAAAGATCGCTTAAATTATAGCCGTGTGACCAAACATGGCACCGCCCCAGGGCCTACTGGCTTTACATAGACTAATGTAGGGAAGACCTTCAAAAGTCTAGGCCAAGGTCTTGAGTATTTGGTATGAATCTTCGTCCAGTGGACCTCTAGCAGGATTATTCAAATTATTGCCCTGGGGTAAAAAATGGCCCAACCTCGAGGCCCACTGGTTTTCTATAGACTCACATATGGTAAACATTTGAAGAAGGCCCAGGTCTTTGATATTTGGTATATTTCATCTAGTGGACTTCCATCAAGATTGTTTAGTTTATGTTTCTAACATCTGGCCTTGAAATTTCGCGAAAACTGGACATATCAGATAGATAAGGGTACTGTGGCCAGCAAGGAGTCGGACCGACATTGATACGATGCGATGTCGGCTCGATGTTGACCCGTTAATTTGTGCTGCTGGCTCGAACGACTAGACAAAAAGATACATACCCAAAGAGGACTTCGCATCATCCAGATAGTTCAACAAGTCGGTATTGGACGGTCTTAAACTTCTGAGCACATCTAGATACGCTAACCTGAAACGGAAACGCATGCCTTGACACATTTTGTTCTGAGTAGAATAACACCCGTGTGAGGTAGGCTTTCAGTTTTCTCATAAATTGTGGGTGGTTGTTAGAAATGCTTCGATGAGGCGGCTCAAACGAGTACCCACAATCTATACAGAAATAAAAAAAAAATGTATATCCTTGTAAATTCCACTTTTCTCTTTACACGAAGAGGGTTCATTACACGGACTTGTGAATGCAATGCGCCTTTTATATGTCAGGAGTTCGTTGTGAAATAGGGGTTTGGGGTTTAGTTTACTTTAGAAATGTATTTAGATAATGGTAACATCAGTGCGGCGTCTGATCAGGACCTACACGGTAAACTGAAAGTGAAGAAATTGACGGATATGCGTTCAGATTCAGCATTAGTTTGTTCAATCGCCACACAGACATAACCACCCCACCGGTACTGTTTGTTTTTTGTCGAATCTACAAAACAGAAAGCTTATTCATATTTATCTCAGGGCATGAGAGCAATGGTTGCATTAAGATGTTTGCCTTCACATCAGTGAGATAAATCATCTTGATATCGAATTAAACGTCGAATTAAATATCGCCAATAACACAAAACGCAACAAGAGGAACACAGCCAGTCCCCACAAGAATACACAGAATTTATCGATTGCACATTCGCCAATTCATAAATAATTGTGATAAAAGGATGCATTTATTTACCGATCTATTACGCTTTGTGAAATATGGTCCAGCCCTGTGATGTATGACTGATCATACTCTTCACTGTCCTTATCGCCAACATCCAACAGTGCCAAAGCATCATTCTGTACCAGTGAAACGGGAGAAAATGCTGAGTTAGAAGTGTCTCCATTCCTTTTCCCGAACACGTGGGCAATTCTTCGTTGGCGCCACTTTTGTCCGTCTTTCCAGCCTTCTACTGACTTGAACGTACAGACAAGGATAAGAATAGCACCACACGTCAGGTAGCTCGTATACATTATGGTAAAATTGATCTGAAATAAAAAAGAAAAAGAAATTAGCATATATACAGTAAAATTCCTATAATAATACCACCTCTTGGACTGTTCAAAAGTGGTCTTAAAGACCACTTTTGAACAGTCCCAAAGGTGGTCTCTTTCTAGGAGACACTGAGTGCAGAAAACACACAGAAGGAATGACTGAAACATTTTTCCTTTTAAAGGAGAATTAGGGGTAATCTTTGGTGGTCTTAATAGTGGAAGTTAATTGTAGTTAAAATCTGCTATTAAGACCAGCTAAAATCTAGACTATTTTTTCCTTTCAAAACATATCTTAAGTTTTCAGTTATTCTTTCTTTGTGTTTTCTACACACTGTGACATCTAGCTAGAGTCCACCTTTGGAACTGTTCAAAAGTGGTCTTACAAACCACTTTTGAACAGCCCCAAAGGTGGTCTTAATATAGAAAAAAATACTGTACACTATACACTGACTGTCGGTTATATTTTCTAGTCCTTTGTGGTCGATGATATTAGGAAATATTTGAGGGTCACTGATGAGGCCTAACTGGCCGAAACTAGTTATTCTGGCCAAAAATATCTTGTACATTCCTTTTTTTTCAGTTCTGTGCTGCAGTCCTTACCCCTTTTTAGCTCACCAGAGCCGAAGGCTCCGGGGGAGCTTATAGGATAGGCAGTTGTCCGGCGTCGTCGTTGTCGTCGTTGTCGTTGTCGTCGTCGTCTGACGTCAACACTTTCAAACATCTTCTTCTCTGAAGCCACTGGACCGATTCAGCCCAAATTTTATCTGTAGCATCCTTGGGCAGGGGGATTGAAAGTTTGTGTTTTTTATGAAAATCGGCCCATTAGTTTGGTTGCTATGGCAACTTAGAGTTTCCATAGACTTATAATGGGGAAAATTGAAAAATGGCATTTACTGCCAAGTCATTGCAGATATTTGGACAAAACTTTTATAGAAATGTTTCTTGAGTAAAATTCTTTCAGCCATATGCTTTTATGCCAACCTGAGGGTCCCCCAGGTTGTGCCGGGGCCATGCCCCACCCCCTCCACTTCATAAAAGGCCATATATCTCAGAAACCATTCAGATCCCGACCCCTAAACCATATATATTCTTGTTCCTATTGATAAGACGCATTTAGTAACACCAACCTTGGGGTCCTCAGGGATGCGCCGAGGTCATGCCCCACCCCCTCCACTTAATAAAAGGCCCAATATCTCGGAAACCATTCAGATCCCCACCCCTAAACCATATATATTCTTGTTCCTTATGATAAGACCCATTCGGTGACATCAACCTGGGAGTCCCATGGATGCGCCGGGGCCATGCCCCACCCCCTCCATTTCATAAAAGGCCCAATATCTCGGAAACCTTACAGATCCCCGCCCCTAAACCATATAATATGCGTGCTTCTTATGATAAGACACATTCATTGACACCAACCTGGGGGTCCTCAGAGATGCGCTGGGGCCTTGCCCCACCCCTCTACTTCACAAAAGGCCATATATCTCAGAAACTGTTCAGATCCCCACCCCTAAACCATATATATTCTTGTTCCTATTGATAAGACGCATTCAGTAACACCAACCTGGGGGTCGTCAGGAATGCGCACAGGTCAGGCCCCACCCCCTCAACTTTATAAAAGGCCCAATATCTCGGAAACCATTCAGATTCCCACCCCTAAACCATATATATTCTTGTTCCTTTTGATAAGACCCATTCAGTGACATCAACCTGGGAGTCCCCTGGATGCACCGGGGCCATGCCCCACCCCCTCCATTGGATAAAAGGCCCAATATCTCGGAAACCTTACAGATCCCCGCCCATAAACCATATATATGCTTGCTTCTTATGATAAGACACATTCATTGACACCAACCTGGGGGTCCTCAAAGACGCGCTGGGGCCTTGCCCCACCCCTCCACTTCAAAAAAGACCATATATTTCAGAAACTGTTCAGATCCCCACCCCTAAACCATATATATTCTTGTTCATTATGATAAGACGCATTCAGTAACACCAACCTGGGGGTTCCCAGGGATATGCTGGGGCCATGCCCCACCCCCTCCATTTCACAATATCTCGGAAACCCTACAGATGGCCACCCCTTAACCATATATAGTCTTGTTCCTTATGATAAGACACATTCATTGACACCAACCTGGGAGTCTCCCTGGGCCTTGCCCCACCCCTCCACTTCACATAAGGCCTTATATCTCAGAGAATGTTCTTAGCTCCACCCTAAACCATATATATTCATCTTTCTTATGATAAGACGCATTCAGTGACACCAGCTTGGGAGTCCCCGGGGCACGCCCAGGCCATGCCACACCGCTTTACTTCATTAAAAGCCATATATATCAGAAATAGTTCAGATCCCCACCCCTAAACCATATACTTGTTCCTTATGTTAAGACTCGTTCAATCACACCAACCTGGAGGTCTCTTTGTGCTGAGGCAATGTGCCCCGCCCTTCCATTTCATAAAAGGCTTTATATTTCAGAAACCATTCAAATCCCCACCCCATAATCATATATGTTCTTGTTCCTTATTATTAGCACACCTACTGTAGCGGGGTCCGCAGGGGCCATTCCTATTTCATAAAAGGGCCTCAAATCTCTGAAACCGGTCAGATTCCCAGCACTGAACCATATATATACTTGGTCCTTATGATAAGACACATTTAGGGACAACAGTTTGGGCTTTCCTGGGATCAACAGGGCATGCCCCAACCCCTCAACTGTTAAAGAGGCCTTACAGATCCCCACTGCTAAACCATATATATTTATTTTGGTTGCTATGGCAACTTAGGGTTTCCATTGACTTTTAATGGGGAAAATTGAAAAATGGCACTAACTGCCAAGCCTTTGCAAATATTTAGACAGTTTTTTATAGAAATGTTCCTTGCGTAAACTTCTTTCAGCCATATGCTTTTATGCCAACCTGAGGGTCCCCCAGGTTGTGCCGGGGCCATGCCCCACCCTCTTCATTTCAGAAAAGGCCATATATCTTGCAAACCATTCAGATTCCCACCCCCAAACCATATATATTCTTGTTTCTTGTGATAAGACGCATTCAGTGACACCAACCTGTGGGTCCCCCAGGTTGTGCCGGGGCCATGCCCCATCCTCTTCATTTAAGAAAAGGCCATATATCTTGTAAACCATTCAGATCCCCACCCTTAAACCATATATATTCTTGTTACTTCTAATAAGACGCATTCAGTGACACAAACCTGTGGGTCCCCCAGGTTGTGCCGGGGCCATGCCCCACCCCCTTCATTTCAGAAAAGGCCATATATCTTGCTAACCATTCAAATCCCCACCCCAAAACCATACATATTCTTGTTCCTTGTGATAAGACGCATTCAGTGACACTAACCTGTGGATCCCTTGGGTGTGCTGGGGCCATGCCCCACCCCCTCCATTTCAAAAATGGCACAATATCTCAGAAACTGTTCACATCCCCACCCCTAAACGATATATATTCTTGTTCCTTGTGGTAAGACGCATTCAGTGGCACCAACTTGTGGGTCCCTAGGTGTGTTTTGGCCATGCCCCACCCCCTCCATTTCAAAAATGGCCCAATATCTCAGACACCATTCAGATCCCAACCCCTAAATGATATATATTCTTGTTCCTTATGATAAGACACATTGAATGGTACCAACCTATAGGTCTCTCAGGTGCGCTTAGGCCATGCCCCACCCCTCCACTGAGAGACTGTTCAGAACTCCACCCCTTAAACATATATATTCATGTTCCTTATGATGAGACTCATTCAGTGACCCCAACACTGGGCCCCCGGGGTCATGTCCCGGGTCATGCCCCACCCCTCCTCGTCATAAAAAGCTGTATATCACAGAAACCGTTTAGATCCCTACCCCTTGACCATATATTTTCTTGTTCCTTATGGTAAGTCCCATTCAGTCACACCAACCCTGGGGTCTTTTTTATGGGGCAGGTGTACCCCACCACTTCATTAAATGTCATATATCATAGAGCCATTCAGATCACCATCCCACAATCATATATATTCTTGTTCCTTATGATTAGACACATTCTGGCACACCAACTTTTGGGGTTCAAAGGGGCTGTTCTTCACCCCTTTATTTCATAAAATAGCCTTGTCACTCACAAACCGTTTTGATATCCACCCCTAAACCATATACATTCTTGGTCCTTATGATAAGAAACCTTCATTAAATACATGGCTGCCAGGGGCTAGGCAAGATTTTCAGCCTTGATCTTTGGTTCAGTATAGTGTGTCTCATTTCCAACCCCACCCATTGGGCCTTTAAGAAATAGATGGGCGGCATGATGCTTCCAAGCGGAGCTAAAATCAACCACAGATGAGTACTGGTAAACAGCTTAGAGAATCTAAGTCTGCCCATGAAAAGCGGTGCAAGTTGGACCATCCGTGTTGGATTCATTGACAAGGCTTGAGATAACATTTCACCTCAGTGTTGAGTAAAAGTCCCACAAAATTGGAAGCAATGTCTTCAAATTGACCTATAGAGTGTTGACAGGAATCAAACAAATTGTGTCTCGTTTCAGATTAAGACAGAAGATGATGAACAGAAGACCATTTTTTCAGTCTGAAATGGAAGAAGAAATAATGCTGACTGAATATGAACATTAGAAAGTCTAGAAACCAAGAATCAAACCCAGCACCCCTGGTTTATCAGGCTAGTCGAAGCTTAACCACAAAACCACAGAGGCTTCTATATGAACATCAGAACCACGTCAAAAAATGTCGTACCCGAGTGAAATCCACATTAACCCTAAAATATCTCTTCCATTTTTTTTATATCAACTAATTCACTGAAGCTTCAAAAGTTAAGATTTGTAACAAATATCTATAATTGGATGCACAGTTAAGAGTATCTGAATTGCAATACTTATTTTATCAACAATTTAGTACATGTTTTCTTATAACAGACCATGAAGTGTCTTCATGGAAGAGATATTTATATATGTACCAGGTAATATGCCATGGGTGAAGATTAGCATTTTCTGTATGTTTTTAAAATAAGAACTTTGAAAACCTGTTTTAATAATGATAAATTCAAAATGATCATCTGACATGATGACATTATTTGCTAGAGTATTTACCAAATAAGCTAGCAAAATGAATTTTATTCATTTATACATTTATAATGGCTAAATAGTTGTAGCAGTCTGTCTTCACCTATTTGGTAAATGGGTCTCTTTCTGGGATGTAACCGCCTTCTTGATCACTATGGAAAGTATTTTATGTACAGATTCATTTATTTCTTTAATTTGTTAACAATGTGAATTAGATATTTAGGGTGCTCAAATCAATAAAAAATATCTCTGAAAATAACCGAAAAAACACACCACAGTAGTGTGCCACTGATAGAAGCAGAAGACTAAGTAACATGAAGGCAAACACAATACTAAATATTTTAATACCAACATATAATGCCAATTACCATACAAAAGATTGCAAAGGAAATCCACTTTGGAATGGTCAGCAATCCCTACTGGGAGCTTAAACCTGGAGTTAATGAGTATTCAAACTTCACCGCAATTCCAGCAAACTGACAAAAGAACTTGTCAGGAAAGCCTTTGTGATTTTTTTTTGTCTTCAGTAAGCTTAATATTTTTCCTTAATCAGCAAATCTACAATTTAACATGTATTGGCTCTTTTCCTGATAAATTCTGGAACAGGATTGAAAACATTGAGAAAATATGAAGTTGCTCATGCTGTTCTCACTGTTTTCAGTATGGGTGTGCTGTAAAAGCATCAACTGTTCCATCATCAGGGAAAGAGTTAATACATATTGGCTGTGTATACTTCTATGTTTTTCTGTTTTAGGTAAAAAGTGTACAAGATTCAATTTGTTGGACGTTTATTTAACTTTACTTCAATTGTGTTTTTATATGAACTTTGTGTTTAATGATTGTGGAGTAGTAGAGACTTTAGGAGATCAATAATTGACATTTAGTAGAGGAGGTGGCTATTCCTTGCAAGTGATCGGAAATATCTTGTTGGACATCCTTGGTAATTGTTGTCTTTTTTAATCATAATTTCCTTTAATAATTTTTATTGCTAAATAAACATTTTTACAGAAACAATTAAAACTAGAAGCCTCAACTTTGGTCACGGCTGGTAGACTCGTAAGGGGTAGCCGGCCATTATGTACTCAAAATCCTTACGAGAACTCCCGGCTATGATTTACAAGGCTTAAAAATGTCAACAAATTGGTGAGTGTTCCCTATTGATGAATTTCAGTCACCTTTGTTAACATATTTTGAAAAATCGGGCAGCGTTATTCTCAACAACTTTTATTTCTGCATCAGAAAAGATAGGTTTGGATATGAAAAAGCAAGTTGTGGATTTTTAATTTAATTTCTGCTGGAGGAAGGATGTCATATATTTCGGTTTTTACTTGTTTTCTAGTGCAATTTTCAGCTACCGGGCTATGCAAAACTTAGCTATCATGTCAAATAAGACGTTATTTGAATTATTTCAATGTAGAAATGCATTAGCTGCAGAATTTTTGCAAGATTTGTTCCAGTTGCTGAATGAAGAAGCGAACTGTATTCAGACACCCATTAGCAGGCTTTTCCTGTGCCAGTAAGGTGTAATATTTTCGTAAGGGGTAATCAGCCTCGTAAGTCATAATCGGCACAAATATTAAAGTCCCTGGGTTCAAACTGTGAAAGTTTTGCCTATGTATTTCAAGATGTCTAATTTGACATGATAGTAAAGTTTTGCATAGCCCCAGTAGCTGAAAATTGCACTAGATAACAGGTAAAAACAGAAATATCTGGCACCCTTCCTCCGGCAGAAATAAGTAAAAAAAATGACCACTTGCCTTTTCATGGCCACACCCCTTTTTTCTGATGCAGAAATGAAATTGGTTGAGAAGAGCATTGTCGGATTTTTCAAAATACGTTTACAAAGTTGACTAAAAATCATTAATCAGGAACACTCACCTATTTGTTGACATCTTTTAGGCCTCATAAGCCATGGCCTGAAGTTCACATAAGGATTTTGAGTGCATAGCCGCTGGTTGCCCGATAGTCTTGCAGCCGTGTTGGTGTTCTATGTAATTTTGATAACTTTATGTCTTAATGGACGTTTTTTCTTGCTTGTTTTTGTTCTTTCATTTTTGTTTCTCCCCATATACTCCAATCATAACGGCCCCCATCCATTCATGCAGCCTATCTATTTCTTCAAGCCCCAAGGGTGTCACACACCACTGATGAATGCATTATTTGATTATTTGCAATAAGTGAAATATTCTTTAAAAGACCATAAAACGGTAGAAAAGAAAATAAGCTTGCCCAGGCAAAGTTTGGATAGGTGAACTGACCTGCAAAAACATAACTAAAATAGTGTTGACTTGGCCATTAGACCCAAATACAAACAAACAACGGACTAGAAAAATAATCTATACTTTGATGTTTCCCTAAAGGGTTTCAATGATGCTATATAAGCTAGAAGCCTCAAATTTTGTTTACAGTGCAATGATAAGGAATTGTGCAACATGCAAGAGACATTTGGTTTCAGAATGAATCAAAGTACTGAGAGTACTGGTGGATCGATCGTCATGAACTGAGAATCGGATTGTTCGTTTAAGTAGGCACAGTAGATCTGATCAGACACCTCGTTGAGTGGCGTCTGATTATGAAAATTCTGTTTGCCAATGGCCATGTGCATGAGCACAGTCCACCTGCCCCCGCCCATCGGGATGGACCGCTCGATGCTTCCACGCCGAGCTGAAATGGACCGCACACAGGTACTGGTAAACCGCTTAGAGGATCTAAGCCTGCCCAGGCAAAATGGTGCAAGTCCATGTCACAAGCCTATTTGGTTTCATTGCCGGCTGAGCAGACGGCCTCTGATCGTTTGCAAAATTCAGCATATGTAGCCTGCCAAGATACAAAAGATAGCTTTGACCTGCATAAAAATAATGCAAGAAAGATCGAGGTATTGTCATAGCTCCTTCATCTGCGTCATCGTCGTCTGCGTCATGCAAAAACTGACAATTTCAAATATCTCCACCATTACTTCATGTATTGCCTTCAAACTCACACCACTTCTTCATAATGACAACCCGCATTACTGTGACAAGTTTCAAGGTCATGACCTCAAGGTCAAGGTCACTTTGGCTATTTTTAGAAAAACTTTATCGCTCTAGCACCTACATTTTTCAAAGGATTTTAATATAACTTTACAATAATGTTGCTTATGATAATATCTCGAGCGACTTTATCAAGGTCACTGTGGCTATTTTTAGAAAAACTTTGTCATAGCTCTAGCGCCTACATTTTTCAATGGCTTTTAATATAACTACACACAAATATTGCTTATGATAATATCGCGAGCGAGTTTGACTTTCAAGGTCATGGCCTCAAGGTCAAGGTCACTGTGGCTATTTTTAGAAAAACTTTATTATCGCTCTAGCGCCTACATTTTTTAAACGGATTTAATATAACTTCACACAAATGTTGCTTATGATATCTCGAGCGGGTCATGGCCTCAAGGTCAAGGTCACTGTGGCTATTTTTGGAAAAACTTTGTTATCGCTCTAGCGCCTACATTTTTCAACAGATTTTAATATAACTTCACACAAATGTTGCTTATGATAATATCTCGAGGGGGTCATGGCCTCAAGGTCAAGGTCACTGTGGCTATTTTTAGAAAAACTTCATTATCACTCTAGCGCCTACATTTTTCAAAGGATTTTAATATAACTTCACACAAATGTTGATTATGATAAAATATCTCGAGCAGGTTATAGCCAAGGTCACTGTGGCTATTTTTAGAAAAACTTTGTTATCACTCTAGCGCCTACATTTTTCAACGGATTTTAATATAACTTCACACAAATGTTGCCTATGATAATATCTCCAGCTAGTTTTACTTTCAAGGTCATGACTTCAAGGTCAAGGTCACTATGGCTATTTATAGAAAAACTTTGTTATTGCTGTAGCGCCTATATTTTTCAACAGAGATTTAATATAACTTCTTCATACTGACAAGCAGAGTACAGCTAAGCGTTGGCACCCGCATGCGGTGCTCTTGTTCTACTTCTATTAATAACCATAATGTGAGTCAGTGCGTGACAAAACATACAAGAAAGCTTGAGTGACCAGCGAAGACTCAGATCAGCCTGCTCATCAGCTCATTCTGATCAGAGTCTTCGCTTGTCACATGTACCTACTACATGCTACGGTTTATGCAAAGAGACATAAGCAAAAGGTCTTGTCACAGAGGATGGGTGTGCTGGCTGATTTAAGTCTACTGGTTGCATCGGTCATGGTTTTGTCATGCGCCTGCTCATATTGGTTTTCCAGATTCAGTGACGGTCACATGGACAATCGCAACTTTCCAGATTTTGCCATTTTACTAAATCTGGATCGACCATAAACGCTTTATCCAATAAAAAGTAAAGATTATGCAAATGGGAAGAATTAAATATCAATACAGTTTGAGTATCTCAGATAGGTGATGGTAAGTTTTACATCGAACCAACAGTTAAGGTCATATGGAGCAAGACCTCAGTTTAAAGACTCATCAGAAAGTCTGGAGAAGCCTGGGGTCGAACCTATGATCCCTGATTTATGAGGCGAGTAGCTTATCCAATAGACAATCAAGGCTCTTGAATTCGGAGATAAAGTGTTAAGGTATGCAGACATGCAGTAAATGTTTACCTCGTTAGAAAAGCAGAACTCTGATTGCCATTGCACATACAAACATCCTAATCAACCTGTTTGTCCTTGTACTATGCAGTTTCGCACATTTTGTTTTATGTATTTACAGGTAAGAGATGCCTAGAAAAAAGTGTTGGAAGAAAGGAGAGGCTAAGAAGGGGAATAAAAGTGCCATGTCCAGAAATGAATGTAAATATGACAACGTACTTGACAGGACTGAGGAGCTGGCCTCGTTAAAAACAGAAAACCGTGACATACATGTACGACAAGTTAACAAACTTGTCGGCTCAAAATCTGCTAAAAATTTGCCAAATAACCTGCCAAATAACCTGCCAAATAATTGTGTTACTTCATCATCCACAGAAACTAGAAGTGAAGCATATGGTGAAGTTATTGCATCAATATTGCCTGAACTTATTTCTGAAGCTTACGAAAATACAGCAAGTTTTACTGCATTTTCTGTGACATTGTCTGAATCTGATTCAGCTTTTGCTCAGAGTCATCAAACTTTAAATGAACAGAAAAATACTGAAGACTTTTCTAGCCAAACTGATAGTGCTTTGTCTACTTTTGAGAAAGAGTTTGACATAACAAGTGTTGCTTCGAATAAGAACACTGATATTAGTAGATCTTCTTGTCAGTCTTGGAATTCACGTGAAATGGTATTTGGTTCTTTTCACCAAAATGATGGAAGATTTTCACCTGGATCTAGAGGATTTCAATGTACAGCTAATGCACTTAGTATGTTGGCCCACACAGTTACCACTGAAACATACTGTACCTCTTTATTAGATAAAATCCTTTGTGATGGTGATGACTTATATTGTTCAATTATAAATAAGTTGAAATCTGAAGGAAAGTATGTGCAACCTTTATTGAGCTTAGAAGAAGTACCAGATACCTTCAACATTGCAGGTAGTCATTTTATTGTCATAAAGCAGCCTATAATAAGTGATATTCTTGTTGAAGCTGGAATTGTCACTGGCCTTTCTACACTTCATTCTGCTTTAGAGAATGCTTTCATTGATAACACAGCTGGTCTTTTAACTACTGGTGCCATTTGTTCAGCTTTAGCAAAAAAAGGAGAAGTTTTCTATTTCTTTGATTCACATTCACATGGAAAAAATGGGTTATCGACATGTGATGGAACATCAGTGATAATATCTTTCACATCACTGGAAGATGTTGTAGCCTTTCTGTATGCATTTTATGATAGCTTATCAATTGACTTTAATGCACAGTTTGACTTTTTACCTGTTACAGTAAAATTGAATCTTAAGGCACATACTGCAGAGAATCTTTCAGAAAGTCTTCTTGTTTCTTATTTTAAGGATCAAAATGCAAGACAGCAAGCATTGCAACAAAAAAAATCATACAAAGCTAGTAGTCTAACTGCTTCTCAGAAGGCCAGTAAAACCAAAACCCGCAAATTATACCACCAAATGTACAAGAGAAAACAGAGAATATCAGTTGCTTTCAAAGAAAAGGAAATTGCTCAGAAAAGAGACGCTAGACAGAAACCAGGTGTTTTAGCAAAGGAATATGCTCAAAAACGGGAGTATAGACAGAAACCAGGAGTTTTAGCTAAAGAACGTGCTCAAAAACAGGAGTTTAGAACTAAACCAGGTGTTTTAGCAAAGGAACGTGTTTGTAAACAGGAGAGTAGAAATAAACCAGGTATTTTAGCAAAGGAATGTGCTCTTAAACAGGAGTTTAGAACTAAACCAGGTGTTTTAGCAAAGGAACGTGCTCGTAAACAGGAGAGTAGAAATAAACCAGGTGTTTTAGCCAAAGAACGTGCTCAAATGCAAGATTATAGACAGAAACCAGGTGTTTTAGCAAAAGAACGTGCTCAGAAGCAGGTGTCTAGACAGAAACCGGGTGTTTTAGCAAAAGAACGTGCTCAAATGCAAGATTATAGACAGAAACCAGGTGTTTTAGCAAAAGAACGTGCTCAGAAGCAGGTGTCTAGACAGACACCGGGTGTTTTAGCAAAAGAACGTGCTCAGAAGCAGGTGTCTAGACAGAAACCGGGTGTTTTAGCAAAAGAACGTGCTCAAATGCAAGATTATAGACAGAAACCAGGTGTTTTAGCAAAAGAACGTGCTCAGAAGCAGGTGTCTAGACAGAAACCGGGTGTTTTAGCAAAAGAACGTGCTCAGAAGCAGGTGTCTAGACAGAAACCGGGTGTTTTAGCAAAAGAACGTGCTCAGAAGCAGGTGTCTAGACAGAAACCGGGTGTTTTAGCAAAAGAATGTGCTCAGAAGCAGGAGTCTAGACAGAAGCCAGGTGTTCTAGCAAAGGAACGTGTCAAAAAGCAAGAGTATAGAAGAAATCCAATCATTAAAGAGGGTGAAAGGATAAAAAGACAACAGTCAAGGCAGGAAAAAAGAAAATTACAAGAAAATGAAAGCCATAAGTGCCGTAAAAGATGTAAGATTCTGGAAGAAAATCAATCAATGATAAATGCATTCGAGGTAAAGACAGGTAAACAGTATAAAAGTATAGAAGAAGCCATTGATCTTTTTCATAGAAATATTGCTGCAGGGCCCATATATGTTTGTACTTGTTGCCACCAAACTTGGTTTCAAAAGAGTGTTTCAGTACTAAAGAAAACGTGTTTATCAGCTACATTTAAACACAATTACTGCACAAAAATGATATCAGGCAATAATGAAGAATGGATTTGTCATACATGCTTATCAGCATTAAAGGATGGTAAAGTTCCTAAACTTTCCTTAGCAAATGGAATGAAATGGCCAGACAAACCACCTGAGTTAGATTTGTATCAGCTTGAAGAAAGGTTAATTGCATTACGCATTCCTTTCATGCAGATAAGAGAACTTCCACGTGGAGGTCAATACTCAATAAAGGGAAATGTTATCAATGTTCCAGTAGATATTCAACCAACTGTAAACTCAATTCCAAGGCCTATGGATGACACCTTTACTGTTGCTGTTCAGCTTAAGAAGAAATTATCATACAAAAAGGTAGACTTCAAGGAAAATGTAAGACCACTTAGAGTTTTAACAGCATTACATTGGCTTGTGAACAAGAGCGAACTGTATAAAAAATCAGACATTGTCATTGATGACAAATGGTTTCAAGAAGTTACTAATAGTGCAGAGGATACTGTTAGAGAGTTTTTAGAAGATTGCAATAGACAGTCAAAGGAAAATGAAAGAAACAATGATTTTGGGCTGAAACAAGATAATGATTCTGCATTAGATTCAGAAAGGGTCGCAGAAGGATATGATTCTGATGGTTTCAGTGAGATAGATAGTGGTGAAAATGTTGGGAATGTAGATACCTTGGTGGACGATGCTAATGTTGAAAGCAAATATGATCAGACCTTTACATTTGCACCAGGTGAAGGACAACATCCACTCAGCTTGTATCAGGATAAAGATGCTGAATTTTTATGCTTTCCAACTATTTACTGTGGTCAGAGAAGACTTGATAATGATAAAAGACAAACGCCAGTTCATTACAGTGATATTGTAAAATGGGAGTTGCGAAGTGTTGATAGAAGAGCAGCACAATCAGTCCCAAATATCTTCTTCAAACATAAGAAACTACAAATGAAACAAATAAGTGACAAAGTTAATTTAGCTCTGAGAAGATGCAAAAACAAAGGGAAGACAATTACTGCGGCTGAAGCTAGAGATCCAGCATGCATGGATAAGCTTGTAAAATTAGATGAAGGTTATTACATATTTCGTCAGCTTAGAAATTCTCCAGCCTATTTAGAAGCTAGAAAGAAAGAAATATTTGCAATGATAAGACAGCTTTCCTTACCCACATGGTTTATGTCATTATCAGCTGCTGACACAAGGTGGAATGATCTCTTGAAGATTTTAGCGAAACTGAATGATGCGGTTGATTATTCTGATGAGGAAATCAAGGCTCTGACATGGCAAGAGAAAACAAAACTTGTTCAGAAAGACCCAGTTACATGTTCAAGATATTTTGATCACAGGGTACAGGAATTTATCAATACAGTGCTGAAAAATGAATATCAACCAGTTGGAAAAATTACTGATTTCTTCTATAGAGTCGAATTTCAACAGCGTGGTTCTCCTCATATCCATATGCTTGTTTGGATTGAGAATTCTCCTGTATTGGCAAAAAAAAATCTGATGAGGAAATAATTGAATTTGTAGATCAGTATCTAACTTGCAGCATTGAAGATGATGACATCGCTGATCTTGTAGATCTTCAAAGGCATAAACATTCAAAGTCTTGTAGAAAGAAAGGACATGCAATATGCAGATTCGGGTTTCCATTGCCTCCTCTTCCAAGAACAATGCTGTTACATCCACTGGATGAAGACGTAGATAATTACAAAAGAAAATACTCAAACCTTCAGAAGACCATGAATGAGTATAAAGATAACTCTGAAATACTTTTTGATGAATTTTTGGAGAAAATTGTCAAAATGGACTTTGAAGATTATATAAAATGTATCAGAAGTTCTTTAAACACTGCTAAAATGTTCTTGAAGCGCAAGCCAAATGAAATGAGAGTTAATTTATTTAACAAGCAAATACTCCTTGGTTGGAAGGCAAATCTTGACATTCAGATCATCCTTGAACCTTATGGTTGTGCAACATACGTGGTTGGTTATATCAGTAAATCTCAGAGAGGTATGAGCGCACAGCTTGAAGCAGCAGCAAAGGAAGCTAGAAAAGGTAACTCTGATTTGAAGAAACAAGTCAGACATATTGGAAATGTCTTTTCCAACTGTGTTGAAGTGAGTGCACAAGAAGCTGTATACCTGACTTTGCAGATTCCTTTAACAAAAGCTACAAGGGATGTTGTTTTCATCAATACATCTACTGCAGAAGAAAGAGTGTTTTTGCTTAACCCTAAATCTATTCTAGATGAATTACCTCCTGAATCAACTGACATAGAATCAGATAATATGATTCAAAGATATTCTAAAAGGCCTAGGCAGCTTCAGCAGTTCTGTCTAGCCGATTATGTTTCTAAAGTTGACATCATATATCCTAAAGGAAATAGTTTGCCAGAGAAAACTAAAGACAAAAATGAAGACGATGCTTCGGCAAGTGATTCTAGTGATGACTGTGAAGCTGATGATGAGGTTGATAAATTTGAAAGTTGTGCTTCAAACATGTTATGCATGACCAAAAATGGTACCAGATATAAACTCAGAGCAACACCCAAGATAATACGCTATGTAAGATACAATAAAAAGAAAGATCCAGAGAATTATTACAGAGAAAGACTTATGCTTTTTATGCCCTGGAGGAATGAAGCAAAAGACTTGATTGGTTCATTTGACACTTTTAAAGCACATTACATTACATTGAAAGCTACCATAGAACCTAAACAAAATGAGTATGAGCATCATGTAGAAGAGCTTGAAATCGCAAGGCAAATGGCAGAAGCAGATGAAGATGCATATGATAAAATAGCTCCAAATACAGAACAAGAAAATAGGGAAGCTGAAGAGGAAGGTGAAAGAGAAGCAGAGCCTTTCATATACTTCAATCCAGACAGGGTAGTAGAACATAGACAGTATGATATTGGTATAGAGATACAGGCCACTTGTTCAGTACCATCTGTTGAAACTAACAGTGTTATACTGCCAGAAGATCAATATTTACTTTTACTCAGAAGTTTGAATTTAAAGCAACGGGAATTCTTCAATCATGTTATCTTTTGGCTGAAATACAAAGAAGAGCCACTATATACCTTTTTGTCAGGTGGAGCAGGTGTTGGCAAATCAGTTCTTATTAAAGCTCTTTATCAAAGTTTGTACAGAATATTGAATCTTAGAGAGGGAGAAAATCCTGATGACATCAGAATCCTTCTTTGTGCTTATACAGGAAAAGCAGCTTACAATATCAATGGTGTAACAATTGCTTCAGGTTTTTTGAAAAAGTTTAAACAAGTGAATGAACTTTTGTCAGCTGATGAATTAAACACATTCAGAGTTAAATACAGGCATTTGAAATTGATCATTATAGATGAAATATCTATGGTAGGAACAAGCACACTAAGCTTCTTAGACACACGCTTGCAACAATTGACAGGAACAAAAACAACATTTGGTGGAATAAGCATTATTGCTGTTGGTGATCTGTATCAACTGATGCCTGTTTGTGACAAATGGATATTCAGTGATCCATCAAAGGGTGCTTCAGCACTAGCTCCTAATTTATGGAAAGATCATTTCAGAATGTATGAACTTGTTGATATCATGAGACAGAAAGATGATATTCACTTTGCACAGTTGCTGAATCGTCTGAGGCAAAATGAGCTGACAGAAGATGACAGAATTGAGCTAAGGAGGCATACTGTTGATCCTGAAGTAGATGCTTATCCAAAACAGGCTCCTCATTTATTTACCGAAAACAAGTTTGTGGCTAGACACAATGATAGTGTTTTGAGCAGATTATCAGAGGAAAAAATCATTATTCCTAGTCATGATACAGTTGTTGCTGCTAACATCTCAGCACAAAAAAGCAAAACTCTAATTGAGTCACTTCCAGAAGATTCTAACAAAACAGCAAATTTAGAAAAACATTTGAAAATAGCAGTTGGAATGGTTTATGATATAACAGTAAATATCAATGTAGAGGATGGTTTGACAAATGGATCCACATGTGTTGCAAAATACATTGAACGTAAAATGGAAGGAACTGATCGACCAAGTATAATTTGGGTTTTGTTTGATGATCCTAGCATTGGCAGTTTGACACGTGAGAAATCTTTTAATAGGGGTTTGTACAGTTCAAACATTCATAAGGCCTGGACACCAATATTTGACATAGAACGATCATTCATATACAATTTTAAAACTTATCAGAGAATTCAGTTTCCTTTGAAACCTTCAGCTGGAAAAACAGTCCATAAAGCCCAAGGGTCTACAGTTGATGAAATCGTTGTGGACTTGTCTCAATCAAGAGTTAGGAAACAACCACATATTCACTATGTTGCTTTAAGCAGAGTAAGAAAACTGGAAAATTTGTTCATTTTGAATCTTAATGAAGAAGCTTTGGCTGTTGATGAAAAGGTCAAAGTAGAGATGCAGCGGTTGCAAACAGAAGGTCTTCTTGAACTCTGTTATACTCCACTCTACAAAGTTGATCCTGGTAAAATAAAGGTTCTGTTTAACAATGCAAGGTCCTTGCACAAGCATTTTCATGAAATTGAGCATGAACCAAATGTGTTATCAGCTGATGTTGTTGGCTTTGCAGAAACTAGGCTATGCTCAAGAGATGAGAATATTCAGTTTAATCTCAATAGGTTCAGGCTGATAAGGCTAGATGAAACACAACAATATACTGCCAATAGACCTTATCATGGACTTGCTTTATATGTAAGAGAATGACTAGAAATTCAGAAGATAGACAAATTCCATTCTAGTGCATGTGAATTCATGCTGGCTACTTTAAAGAAAGGTTACAAGTGTTCTTTTCAAGTTGTGGTTTTCTACAAGTATCCCAAAAGCTCGCAAACTGCTCTGAAAAATAATATGTTATGCCATTTGATGCCATTGATAGATTTGAATGCCAAATTAGTTATTCTTGGAGATTTCAACTTGGATGCAAATATGACCGCTTTGACTTTTGTAGATTTTATGCATACACAGTTAGGATGGGAACAGCTCATCAGCAAACCTACTACTGATTCTGGGTCATTGCTAGATCTGTTGTTTGCAAATTGCCCATGTTCTAGTGATGTTATTGAAGCTTACTGGACTGATCATAAGCTGATCTATGGTGCTTTTGAGACATAAATTTGAACACAAACCAGAAATATGCCTGTAGTTATATCAGAAAAATGCCAGGAGTTAAAAAAAATATGTCAGGAGCTTACAAGAAGTGTGCTAGGAGTTTAAAAGAAATATGCCAGGAGTTTATATTGTACCAGGAGTTTTCTAGAAACATGTCAGGAGATTACAAGAAATATGTCAGGAGTTAACAAGAATTGTACCAGTAGTGAACAAGAAATGTGCCAAAAGTTTACTGAAAATACGCAAGTTTGTGAGGAGGTTACAAGAAATATGCCAGGAGTTTACAAGAAATGTACCAGGAGTTTGTCAGAAATATGCCAGGAGTTTACAAGAAATGTGCCAGTAGATTACAAGAAATATGCCAGGAGGTTACAAGAAATATGTCATGAGGTTTCAAGAATTTTACCAGGAGTTTTCAAGAAATGTGCCAGAAATTTACTAAAAATATGCTTGGAAGTTTGCCAGAAATGTGCTAGGAGTTACAAGAAGTGTGCAAGGAGCTTACAAGAAATATGCCAAGAGATTACAAGAAAAGTGCCAGGAGATTACAAGTAATATGGCAGGAGGTAACAAGAATTTTGTCGGGCGTTTACAAGAAATGTGCCAGGAATTTACTTAAAAAATTGCCAGGAATTGCCAGAAATGTGCCAGGGGTTTACAAGAAGTGTGCGAGGAGTTTATAAGGAATATGCCAGGAGTTTGCAAGAAATGTACCAGGAGCTTATTAGAAATATGCCAGGTGTTTACAAGAAGTATGTCAGGAGGTTACAAGAATTGTGCCAGAAGTTCACTGAAAATATGCTAAAAAGGTTGCCAGAAATGTGCCAGTAGTTTTATCCAAAAGCTGTAGGAGTTGATGGCCTTATCTATCAAAGAGCAAGACAGAAATGTTTCAGACTGGTAGATATGTCAATGGATGGAAAACAGAGGGGAAAAATGATCAAGGAAAAGACAAACGGCATAACATAGGAAAAATATGCAACATGATATGGAATAGAATACAAAATATATATAGCATTTTATTTAATTTTGTTCACTTCAAAGTGTGTATCAGCACTGCCAAATACTTAGTTGTTGCCAAACAAATGATAATACTGCTTACCAGTAAATTGAAGTTTTATAAACTTATATGGCAAGAGCTACTCCAGGGTGGAGTCGATAGCCATGAATGTGCGCACAAAATTGCACTTTTGCTAAAAACATATCAGTAGGACAGTTGCTAGGGCCGTCGTCAAGATTTTTAATTTTTTGTAAGCTTCCGCGAAAGGGATTATTTTTTATAGCAAAAATAATTGTGAAATCGGAAGCTACTTCCGGTCATTTTAACATAAGCATACCGTCGTCACAAATGATAAAATTTGCATTCAAAAGCACAAATGAAAACATCAACACTTCCTAAAACGATTCATTACTTCAGTTATGGTTGTCACTGAAATGGAACGTTTTCGAAGCTTCGTTTATTAGGTAACCCATATTTTTAAGCAAACTTCTGGTCAAACAGTACCGGTCAGTTATTTTGGAATAAAAAAATGGTCAGAAAAAATTTTGGTTCAAATTTTCCCAAAATGTTTGTCATACATTATTCTATCTTTCAGCTGAGTATCTACACTAAAGTAAACACAGTATTGGAAATGTTGACGTCAGAAGTTGGGTCAATATTTGACCTAGTCGCAACGCTTGCACACACAAATTTTTAAATTACATGGCTGCAAAGAACAGTATATTAAAATTTAAACGCTTAAAGAAGGCGTATTTCGTCAAAATACGTTATGAACCTTGGTTGTTAGACCACAACTAAACTAACTGTCTCTGGAATTCTTTATTTTTGTCGGTAAGTTAAGCAGTTTCACACTTTGATACGGCAACTGAGGTATGACCGACTCAGTATCGTAAGGAGATAGATAGATAGACAGAAGCCGTTTGTGAACACGTAGATCAGAATCAGATTTTTTATTGGTGTCACATCCTTGGACAATCCTTCACCAGATACATGCTAATCCTATGCAAAACGCATCACTAGTACGATCTCTCTCTCTCTCTCTCTCTCTCTCTCTCTCTCTCTCTCTCTCTCTCTCAGTCTATCTGACGGCATTGTATCTGTCGGTATTCCATTACTGCAGCCTGTGAGTGGTGACTGCTAAATGTTCGAGCCTTCATAAAATGACACCGACTTATAGAAAGATTGGATAAGTGTACTGCGCTTCGGTCAAAGCCTGCAGGACCACTTCTGATCTCCTTCCACCACCCCCCCCCCCCCCCCCCCCTTCCCTGGGCAAATGACTTTTAAACGTCGATGCAACATCATGCTGCGTGTTTATATGCTTGGACGGGCCGACTCGCACCAATTTGCCTGGGCAGGCTGAGACCATCTAAGCAGTTTAACAGCACTCGTGTGCGGTCGGTTTCAGCTCTGCGTGGAGGAAGCATTGTGCAGCCCAATCTATTTTTGAAAGCGCCGGTGTGCGGTGGCAAAATATACCCCTGTAAACCCCAGTTTTACTACACTTAAAAGTGGCGTGTAAAGGGTGTCAAAATTATGCGGGTCTGTTTTTGTGATGGTACTCACCCATCGGGTTTTTGGTCAATGTAAATCAGTAACAGAAAGGCAATCATTATGGATGAGATGACTTATTTTGCGGCATCTTATCTGGATCTAAACTGTTTGCATTCGTATGTGTGAACAGTATACTCTGTAGAAAACTTAGATTTTTAACAGCTGAGTAAAAGCCCGACCCCGCCCATTGGGGCTAGAAGAAATAGCTGGGCTGCATGATGCTTCCACGCAGAGCTGAAACCGACCGCACAGGAGTACTGGTAAACCGCTGGGAGGATCTAAGCTTGCCCATTTCATCTTAATGTCGGGTAAAAGTCTCATAAAATTGGAAGCAACGTCTCTAAACTGACCTATATATATACATGCAGTGTTGACGGGGACGGTAAACAAATACGGACTTTTTTCTCAGCATATACTCAGACGGGGACGGCCCCCGCCCATAGGGGCTTGAAGAAATATATGGGCTGCATGATGCTTCCACGCAGAGCTGAACCCGGCCCGCACACTAGAACTGGTAAACCGCATAGAGGATCTAAGCCTGTCCAGGAACCGCGGTGCGAGGTGGACCGTCCATGCTAATAAACCCTATTGGTTTCAATGGGCAACAGGGCTTGAGATGTCATTTCATCTCAATGCCGGGTAAAAGTCCCACAAAATTGGAAGCAACGTCTCCAAAATGACTTTTGCAGTGTTGACGGGGACGTTAAACCTCAAATCAAATAAACAAAACTCAGACGGGGTTTAAATATGACATGACATTCATTATCCACTAAATGTGAATTTCAAGGTGAGGCAGCTGCCGTCTTCCAAAGATTACCTGCCTTAAAAGGAGAATGGGGGGGGGGGGGGGGGTGCGCCATTGCGCTACAGCTTGTTTGTAGATATAATTTCTACAAACAAGCTGTATCGCACTTTGTGACAAAGCCTGATAAATTACGCCATCGCGAACAAAAAAAAAAAAAAAAAGGGATGAAAAAAAAACAAAAAAAAAAAAAACAAAAAAAAAAAACTTGCTGCTGCGAATGAAAATAAATTATCCACTTTCGGTCGGTTTCTATGAGCACCCTCCACCGCGCGCCTTTGGTGGTTCCAATTTTAGACCCAGGAATCTCTTTCTTGCGGAGAGTGCCCGGCTAGCACAAAACAGCGGACCAACGTCGGACCGACAGCGATACGACGTATTAAAGTTAGCCCAGCTTGGATTTTTATCTTTTTATTGCACTTTATTTACGTCAGAGTGCAGTCAAATGATTCTTTTTCTCTCTCTCTCTCTTTCTCTCTCTCTCTCTCTCTCTCTCTCTCTCACTCACACACACACACACACACACACACACACACACACACACACAAAACATGGGCCGACGTCGGGCCGACAATGATGTCCCGAAATGCTATGCTACATGATTTGTTGGCTCTCTCTCTCTCTCTCTCTCTCTCTCTCTCTCTCTCTCTCTCGTGATTGAGCAGCAGTGACAACTAAAATAAAGTAGATCATTGAGCAAACGTGATGGAAATGCTTCGAGGTGGATGGGACAAGTTCAAACTGAGGCTGCGCGTGAAATGGCAATTAACAGGGTAAGGGGCTCATTTTGTCTACATTGTTAGTCTATATTGTTAGTTGACCTTGATTATTAGATGAGTATTATAAGGTAGTATTGGTTTTTCGTATATGACGTCAGTACAAATGTATACGTCACATGTTTTTGTTGTTGTTGTTGGCAATACACCTATTATGGCATGGAAGATGCAAATATTGGCAGGCTCTTCGAGGCTATTTTTGACTTAAATGGAAAAATAAATTAAACATCGTGTGTGTATTGGAGTTCAGATTTGCCGTTGAAACCTGATGAACTGCAGGCGGGGTAAACAAATCAGTAGCTGGGGAAATACTTCAGGGTTAGTCCTTTCGTCTCATTATTTTCCTGTGTTTACAGCCATGTTGGATGGCTTTTGTTCCTGTTCAACGACCGGAACTAGTTCAGTTTTTTTTGGAATAAAAAAATGGTCAGACATAGATTTTCCTGAAATTTAACTCAGTTGCAGATTATTCAATTTCCGATTTAATGATTACGGTGAAAAATTTCCAGTTTATCGCTAAATATATTAATTTTTGTCTTTTCTGAACCCACTGACACGACCCAGAATTTTTCCACGTTTACCGCATTTTTGTACACACTTTTTGCTGAGAATCGTGTTTGTTTTGTATTTCATCGGAAAGAAATGCGCACAAAGTTTCATATCTGTCTATTTTTCAAAGATGAATTTTATCAAACAGGCTGTGTCAAAAGCATGAAATTCAGACTCGACAGGCATTTTCATCTTTAAATTATAGTCCCATCGAATTTTGGCACGAGAAAAATGTTTTTAAATCTACCTACGCCGGCCTCTGAGATTCGCTACTGTATATATCTTGGCAAGGTCTGAGTCAGACAAGCTTCCCTGTCTGGCAACAAGTTTTGATAATTTGATGCTGGAGAGGCTGTGTGAGGGGAAGAGTCATGTTCTTACGCTACCTGGGCCCCTAACATTTTGGCTTGCAAGAGGTAAAAGAGGTAAGGGTCTGTTTTTTTTTTTTTTTTTGTTGTTGTTTTTGGTTTTGGTTTTACAGCCCTTTCAAGATTTTTTCACTAATATCGAGCATATCATTAATCAAAGGTGGGTTAAAACCAGAGTACCTGGACTTGAACTACAGCAGTGAGAGACCTTTTTTTTTTTTTTTTTTTTTTTGGTCGGCGCCTCCTCCCCTATCCGACCCCATTTTTTTTTACATACCGTGTAATTTATGTACATTATATTCCGTCTCCGTCACTCAGTGCGTATGTATGTATGTATGTATGTATGTATGTATGTATGTATGTATGTATGTATGTATGTATGTGGCAGTGAGAGACCTTATGATTAAGAGTCAGCACTCTTATCCACTAGACCACGAAGGCCCATCGGTACAGCTCTTTGACTAATCCTTGCATAAAGTGCATTTGTGCACAAGGTTCTAAAGCCATTGTGATCACCCTGCGTTCATCGAACATGTGTCATGCATCATTAACATTTACCTTGTAAGCCCTCTAAAGGTGACAGCTTTACCTCAACCTTTATGTAGTTTTACAAGCAGTGGCACCTTTGCTTTGTGTCCTAAGAAGATACCTGGGTGATTGTGCCCGAATTTCATTTGTAGCATCCATTGGCTTTGGACTGCCATGATTTAATAAAGTATATGGCTGCCAGTGGGCTGTGTCCATCAGCTCTGGTGAGCATAGTGGCCCATGGGCCTCTTGTTTCAGAACACTTATGGCCACTTTTGGACAGTCCCAAAGGTTTGAGGTTAAACGTCCCCGTCAACACTGTATAGGCCATTTGGAGACGTTGCTTGCAATTTTGTGGGACTTTTACCCGACATTGAGATGAAATGACATCTCAAGCCTTGTTGCCCAATGAAACCAATAGGATTTATAAGCATGGACGCTTTGCCTGGGCAGGCTTAGATCCTCTTAGCGGTATACCAGTACTCGTGTGCGGTTGGTTTCAGCCCTGCGTGGAAGCATCATGCAGCATATCTAGTTCTTCCATCCCCAATGGGCGGGGGCCTAAAGTCACAAAGGTGGTCTCTTGCTAGAGGACACTGGTTACATGTATAAAAAGAATAATAGCTGAAACCTTGCAAAATATGATTTTTAAAGAAGAATTAGTCTTGAATTTGTCTGGTTTCAAGGGGAATGGATACACCTGGCAGATGTTTCAACCATTATTCAAAGGAAGACAATTTTGGGAACTTCCTGTTCGCTTTTCACACGGAAATAGGGTTCTACTCGTAAAGGCAAGAGTTTGTTCTCCATGGGCAAATTCTTTCCTTTAAGAGTTGAGTCCTATTGACATGGGAGACAAAAATACTTTTGGAGGAGTTGCCTCCCCTGAAGGTGTATCCTTTTCCCTTAATAGAGGAACGTACTGCGCGGTCGAATTTCAACATGTCTAATGGCTCGATCACCATTGGGACCCTGACAAACTGTTCAAGGAAGGGGTAGTTCCCGTCAATGAGGGTGAATCAAAATGCCAGTTCAGGAATTAAACCTTTCCGATCTTCCTTTTATGGAGAATGGGTACACCTGGCAGATATTTCCGCCATTTTTCAAAGGAATACAACTTTCGGGACTTCCTGTACGTTTTTCAATAAGCCTTGTCCCACTGAAAAAGGGATCTACTCCTAAAGGAAAGAATTTGCTCCTCAGGAGCGGGAGACAAATATACTTTTTCAGGAGTTGCCTCCCCTGAAGGTGTTCCCATTCCCCTTAAGGACAATCAAAATGTCTGCCTATCACGTGGGTTAATGTTGCTCAGAGTCCTTTCAAGAAAAATAACCTACAATGTTCCAGATTATAGCAATAATCATGAAACATGTATATTAAAAATGTGTTTTTGTTGCGTAAATAAAAAAATAAAATAAATCACTTTGTCAGAAAATTACCTTTCAAAATAGCCCATTTTTGAACATCTCTTTCTCCATGCAATTTTTATTATGCAAGTTTTATGATTATTCATATAATTTGTAGGAGATGGCTAGGTGAGGCAAAGATGACGTCCTTGCGTCAATGGGGCGTCCATCTGATATTGGCTTACAGATGAACAAGGTCTGCTGTCCTTGCAGCAGGTAAGGGTAGAGGGGGAATGTTGTTATTTCTTCTGTTTCCACACTTTCATTCATTTTCCTCTTTCTCCTCTATCTCATTTTTATCTCCCCTACTATCTCGTCTATCTCTTTTCCCCATCTCTATATAGGACACGGGCATAAAATGGCCCACAAGGGTTGGCGTGTCGTTAAACCCAAATCATTCAATCAAACAATCAGTTTGTAACATTATGGGTTGTTTTGCTTGAAACTTGTCAATATTCTGAGTCCACACAACAAACATTTTTATGACAAAGCAACAAAATCTCCCTGAATTATGCTTAACTTTATCCTATCTGGATTTACTTGCTATGATCGCACCCGCCAATGGGGCTTGGAGAAAAAGATGGGCTGCATGGTGCTTCCACGCAGAGCTGAAACTGGCCACACAGGAGTACGTGTAAACCGCTTAGAAGAACTAAGCCTGCCCAGACAAAGTGGTGTGAGTCAGACCGTCCAATGCATATAAGCCTGTTGGTTTCAGTGGGCAGCAGGGCTTGAGATGTCATTTCATCTCAATTTCTGGTAAAAGTCCCACAAAATCGGAAGCAACGTCTCTAAAATGACCTAAATAGTGTTGACGGGAACGTTAAACCTCCATTCAAACAAATCAAACAAAATACTCATGATAGGCTTCAAAATTGAACATGCAGAGGATGAAACTCCATCAATGGCATTAAAGATGATAGCGCTAGTCATTTGAAATGGTTAATATAATTTGTTGCTGATTTAGCATTCAGACTTAAGGGGGATGGGAACACCTAGCAGATTTTTCCGCCAGTTTCCAAAGGGAGACAACTTCCGGGACTTCCTGTTCGCATTTCGATAAGCTCTGCCCCTCTGAAAAAGGGGTCTACTCTTAAAGGAAAGAATTTGCTCCTCAGGGAAAAAAATACTTTTGCAAGAGTTGCCTGCCCTGATGGTGTTCCCATGCCCCTTAAATAATTCTTATTCGCATCATATTCAATAAGCATTCTGCCAGATACTTCTTACCCTGTGTCCTGGTATCTGATAGGAGTAACTGTATTTGTTTGTTGGTTTGTTTGATTTGATGTTCAGCAACACTGTAAACACTGTAAAGGCCATTTGGAGACGTTGCTTTCAATTTTGTGGGACTTTTACCCGACATTGAGATGAATTGACATCTCAAGCCCTGCCGCCCAATGAAACCAATAGGGTTTTAAAGCGTGGACGGTCCGACTCGTACCGCTTTGCCTGGGTAGGCTTTCCCTTTGGGGTTAATTGTATCGATTCCTGATCATTGCCATCGATGTGGGTTAATTGTATCGATTCCTGATACTTGCCTTCACTTCTATTTAGTTACTCTCAGTGGTTTACCAGTACTCGTGTGCGGGTCGGTTTCAGCTCTGCCCGGAACCATCACGCAGCCCATTTTCAGCCCCGATGGGCGGAGGCCGCAACTGTATCTGTAATTCAGTGCTTTAAAACATGATGCACGTCCGTGTTATAAACACCCATCTTAAGCAACCTTTTTGTGAGGAAAACTGGGGTTTACAGGGGTATACAATATTTTCTTATTGCTGCTCTAAGACATAAGTTGTGGGTACTCGATAGAACCGCCTCAATGAGCCGGTTCTAACGAGCACCCACAACCTATGTTTTGGCGCATTAATAACAAAAAAATTACAAATTTTCATCATAAAAAGTAACCATTCTGGAGAGACGATAGAATGCATTATGGGCACGGGTGGTTTATTATCGTAATGGTAAATATTCCTATCAAATTTATAGGACTAAGATTTTGTGACAGTGAGTATGAAATACATACAGTATAATTCCGCTATTAAGACCACCTAAATTAAGACAAATTTTGCTTTTAAAGGCATATTTAGAAGATTTAAGCTACAGTTTCTTTGTGTTTTCCACATCCAGTAGTCTCTTGTAGGAGACCACCTTTGGGACTGTTCAAAAGTGGTCTTAAAAACAACTTTTGAACAGTTCCAAAGGTGGTCTTATTATAGGAATTTTACTGTATATAGTGCAGGTGCTTTCCTATGAAAACATCCAGGACACAAGGTATGGATTCATTTTCAGGCAAACAGGGGGTTCGGGCTGTCCTTGGGTTCCTGTATTCACTGCAGATGAATTCTACTCATTTTACTTATATTTCTCACCTTTGATATCAACACAACAAGTAAAGTAAGCAATTTTGCAGTATTCTTCTTATGTTACTCAGTTTACTTACCAACCATCACAGTCGTATAAGTACAGGGTATAGTTCGAACAAATTGACCTGAGACTGGTGAACTCTATTAACATAATTTCACACCCGACTGAATGCATGTATTTATCTCGCCGTCTCTCGAAATGACGATATTGTTATTCAATACATGGGTCGCAATTCACGTGATGCCGAAAATTCACGAGAAGGTTACGAAAGCCGGCGTATTAGGCGATAACACTGACAAATTTATTCCATGCATAAAGGTAAGTCTCAGGTCAATTTGTTCGGACTTATACGAATTCGGTTAACCATCAAATGTCAGTATTTAAACAAACAGTTTAGACACAGGTCAGGCGTTCTGCGGCGTCTAATCAGGGCATGGACTGTTTGTCAATGTCCCAGTACACGAGTCCAGTCCAGGCTTTGCAGATAACCAGGGCGCTCTGACGTCATAGGGAGATGCAGAACACTACTATAAATAATGGTTAACTGGATTATGTACATGTTCAGCGATAGTCACGTCCACAATAGCAGTCAGGAAGCCTCTGATGTTAGTAACTTTGGGTCGATTGATAAACAATTGCCCAATAAACTGAACTGCCACCACACTTAAGCTATTTGAAACACATACCAATACTAGATCTGCACCAATGTGATAAACAATACCTACCGCTTACAAACAGGTCCGTAGGCAGGGTGAGGGGTGGGGGAGGGGGGGGGGGGGGCAATTTGGAAAATTATTTGAAATTAATGCAGTTTTCTCCAGAAATGACGTTTACACCTCTGACGTGGGGCCCCAAATCAAGATTTTCTTAAGATTCGCATCTCCTCAACACCCCCGCCAATCGGGGCTTGAAGAAATATATGGGCTGCATGATGCTTCCACTCAGAGCTGAAACCGACCGCATACGTCTACTGGTAAACCGCTTAGAGGATCTAAGCCTGCCCAGGCAAAGTGGTGTGAGTCGACCCGTCCATGCTTATAAACCCTATTGGTTTCATTGGGCGACAGGGTTTGAGATGTCATTTCATCTCAATGTCGGATAAAGGTCCCACAAAATTGGAAGCAACGTCTCCAAATTGACGGGGGACGTTAAACCTCAAATCAAACAAACAAAACCTGACAAATGTATTATCTAGATTTTGAAAACGAGTTTTTTTTTTCAATTCAGATCTGGGTCTATACTGTACATAAGCCCAGTCTCGATTCTATAAGATGAAATCCTTTTGAATCACACAGCACTGATAAGAATAGCGTTGTTATAATTATAGGTTATTGACTTTATATTGTGAAATATTCGGCACTCGTTCATATGGCGAAGGACGCACGAGCTTGCGAGTCTTCGCCATATGAACGAGTGCCGAATATTTCACAATATAAAGCCAATAACCTTTTTATTATATACCCAAAACTTGAACTGTTTACTGGAATTCAGCATTGCCTGGTATTGAAATCTGAACGTAAAATCTGATTATATATCTTTAAGTGGTTTGAAATGGAAAGCAATGAAGGTCGTTAAGTGTCTCCCAACACGTTGAAAACCACGCACAATGGCGCCAAAGCGAAGACGACGTTAACGTTGGTGGATGTGACGTCACTGAAAACATTGACTATTCCCAACGCAGGACGCCATTTTTACCGAAGTGTTCGTTTTGTTTCTTTCAAAATGCTCATGATTTCTTAGAAGAAAGTATTGAAAATTTACACAGATTGCAGGTAAGTCATATTGGACAGCATATAATGCGCTTTATGCACTTTGTCAGAACCTATATCCGTTTTGTTTTGCGTTCTTTCTGTCGATGCGTACGACAAGATGGCTGCCGATGTTTCATCTTGAATTACATAGATTTGAAAGTAGTACTATTGAGAACGAGACTGCTTATCTACGGGCAACATGAACTTGACAACGGGCAATATGGAAAAAAATTGACCGGTAAGTTCTGTACAAAGTAAATGGGACATTTTCTTGGAATATAAAAATTAACCGTTACCTGGATTTCGAACAAAAATTTAGTGAAAGTCAGGTGGCCGTCAACAACGTTAACCTTTTTTGTAACAAATGGAATCTTCAACATTATACAGTCGAACTGCGATGGCTCGAACACCTTCGGGACTTCGAAAATCTGTTCGAGACAGGGGTAGTTCGTGCCACTGAGGTTACTGTCAGGAGGCATAACGAGATACTTTTAGATATCTTTTCGTGTTCTATAATGAATATGTATGCTGTGTGTACTCATTAGAATCGCCTCATCGAGGCGATTCTAATGAGTACACACAGCATACATTTGCAAGATAAAAGACTAAATTTTCCTTAATTAACCCCCACTTTTCTTATGTAGAGGATTTCGCTAGGGGCTCAAGAATGTGTTCGACTCATCCATGATAAACGAGCCATCGGTGTTCGAGCCATCGAAGTTCTACTGTATATAGCAGGAGTCCATTTCAAACTTTAGGGGTGTCGGGTTGTGTTTTCTTCAAAAACTATTCGGCAAAGGGCTTAACTTTTTGCAAACAGTGTAGGTCCTGATCAGACGCCGCGTTCTGCGGCGTCTGATCTGGGACTGCAGTTTGCGAAGGTACCCCTTAGGGGTTTCTGGTACTAAATGGGTTAAGCTACTGCGTTTGGAACCTTAGGGTCGACTGACAAACAATCGATCCAATCGATCCTGAAAGGTGAACATATTAAACTTTGATTCCTGTTCAGCAACGAATGTGCTCTGGCTACCTTGTTACAAAGTTCTATCTCAAACAATCCAATAATGTTAAAAGGCTCCTTTTGTGACTCCTGAAAAGTTAATTATTTAAAAAATAATATTGCCATTAAAAAGAGATAATTCGAATAATTAATCGATCCGATGCCCAGTAAAATCTACAAAATATAAAATACGCCCAGAGCGAAGACTCAGCTCAGCTTGCGCATGGCGCAGTTGGAACAGACATCGCTGTAAGCATAAGCCTTCGGTAGACTCTGACCGTGCAAATAGCGACAAGCCAAGGTTGTCCTGACATTGATCAATCTGTCTTAATTTGGTGACGGATCAGAGTCTATGCAGGTTACAACCCATTTTGCTGTGAGAGGAGCTCATGCGAACCTGATTCACCAGACAATCTGCAAAATTTATGAATATCGATGCACCATTCTTTGCCATACTGTTCATAACCACTCAGTTATAGTAACATTCTTATATTGGGACCATCTTTGGGACTGTTCAAAAGTGGTTTTACAGACCACTTTTGAACACTCCCGAAGGTGGTCTCTTACTAGAGGAACATAGGCGCAGGAAACACAATATAAGAAAAAGTGAAACTTTTAATATGTTTTTAAAAGAGGGCTAGAGGCGAGTTTAACGAGTACCCACAGTTAATATTTTTTAAACAATAATGAGGAAAATATTGTTTACTCCCTATAAACCCCACTTTTCTCAATAATAAAGTGGAGTTTACAAAGATGTTCATCATACGGACCTGCTTAAGTACTGATTACTGATGAGCCCCCGCCCATAGCGGCTTGAAGAAATATATGGGCTGCATGATGCTTCCACGCAGAGCTGAATCCGGCCCGCACACTAGTCACTGGTAAACCGCTAAGAGGATCTAAGCCTGTCCAGGAACCGCGGTGCGAGACGGAGTGTCCATGCTAATAAACCCTATTGGTTTCATTGGGCGACAGGGCTTGAGATGTCATTTCATCTCAATGTCGGGTAAAAGTCCCACAAAATTGGAAGCAACGTCTCCAAAATGACCTTTACAGTGTTGACGGGGACGTTAAACCTCAAATCAAACAAACAAACTGATTACTGACCGTTTCGAGCTAGAGAATGTCAATGTAATCGATTTGTTATCGTTGTTATAGTGAAACCTCCCACTTACGGTCACTGCTCTAAAGCAGCCACCTAGCCATAATAATCCCCTGTTAACTGTTCTAGCAAGTACAATATTTAATATTCTGGTATATTGCTGGAAAAAATGCGAGTGCAAAAGCTACTCACGTTTTTTTTTTTTTTTTTCAGCAAAAATATTAAAGTATATGCCATATTTATCTTATGACGTAGCGTCTGAGAATGTAATAGCGTCATGCAATAAAATCGATAATCCACTAGTTGATTAAATATGTAAATTAGTTAGATACGCCCCGTAACGTAACATGCACCATTTTCTTAACGACGTGCGTTAACTAATGACGGAATATTAACATTTTTTGTACAAAATTCAAGAATTAAATACGTTTTAACCGTCATATGATAAATAGAATCTTGCATTCGTGACCATGTATTATTGAATTTATTAAACGTTTTGAGGAAAAGGGAAAAAATGCTCGGCAAAGCCTCGCATTTTAACATTTTCCTCAACTCGTTTAATTAATTCAGTAATACATGAACACTCATGTAAGATCCTCTATTCAATGACCAAAATTGAAACGATATGTTTTGGACAACTGGGTCTTGGTGTCAGAGTTTAAGGCGTCGTAGTGCCAATTTTGCATATTACGCATGTGCGTAATGTAAATCACGCATGTGTGTGATGAAACTATTTGCTATCAAAATAAATCCCATAAATAAAAGCATTGTCCATTACATATTATGGAGCTGCCGATTAAGGAAAGATTTTGCTCCAGTGGGCAATGATGGGCTTTGGAAATCCAAGGCTTACTTTCAGGTCATATTATTTTACATAGAGTATACTTTGTTTCTTCTGCACAGAATAATGGAAACCATGAGTCTATGACAGAAAAATCACAGATTCATTTTCAGTTCATTTAAATCTCATGAGAGACTCAACCCCGTCACGATAATTTCAGGTTCACTTTCAGTTCATTAAGTGTCATGCACGACTCAAGCCCGCCACGATAAACTCATGTTAATTTTCAATTCATTTAAGTCTCATGTGACACTCAATCCTGCAACAATAATCTCAGGTTCATTTACAGTTGATTTAAGTTTCATGCGAGACTCAACCCTACCACGATAATCTGAGGTTCATTTTCATTTCATTTACGTCTCATATGAGACTCAACCCCGCCACGATAATCTAAAGTTCAATTTCAGTTCATTTAAGTCTCATGCGTGGCCCAGTCTCATGCGAGACTCGGCCCTCGCCAGGATAACCTCATGTTCATTTTCAGTTCATTAAAGTTTCATGCGAAACTCAACACTGCCACGATAATCTCAGGTTAATTTTCAGTTCAATTAAGTCTCATGTGAGACTCAATCCCGACACGATAATCTCAGGGTTAGCTTCCCCTCATTTAAGTCTCATGCGAGACTCGACCCCACCACGATCTTTTCATTTTCAGTTCATTTAAGTCTCATGCGCGACCCAATCTCGCCAGGTATAATCTCAGCTTCATTTTCAGTTTATTTAAGGCTCACGAGAGACTCAACCCCGCAACGATAATCTCAGATTCATTATAAGTTCATTTAAGTTTCACGCGAGACTCACTCCCACCACAATAATCTCGGACTCATTTTTCCTGCGAGACTCAACCCCTCCACGATAATCTCAGATTCATTTTCAGTTCATTTAAGTCTCATGCGAGACTCAACCCCGACACGATAATCTCAGATTAAAATTCAGTTCATTTAAGACTCATGTGAGTCTCAACCCCGCCACGATAACCTCATGTTCATTTTCCGTTCATTTACTCAAGTCTAATGCGAGACTTAATTCCGCCGCGACAAGCTCATGCTCATTTTCAGTTCATTTACTTTTTATGGGACACTCAACCCCGTCACGATTATCTCTGGCTCATGATCAGTTCATTTAAGTTTCATGCGAGACTCAACCCCATTACGATAATCTCAGGTTCATTTTCAGTTTATTAAAGTCTCATGCGAGACTCAGCTCCGACAATGAAATCTCAGGCTTGTTATCAAGACTTTAGTGGCCGTGTGACATAGTGCATTCTTTCATATCCCCCAAAACGGTAACTTTTTTGATGAAGTTTGTCATGATTTGCTTATTTATACATTAAACATAGGTTTTGGGTGTTCGTTTGAACCGCCTCATTGAGGCGGTTCTAACGAGTACCCATAACCTATGTATTGGTGCAGAAATTAGCAAAATAATGTTTACCCCCTCTAACCTAAGTTTTCTCTATATAAAGTGGGATTTAGAGGGATGTTCATTAAACGGACTTGTTAACATGAAGTTTACTCAAAATTATTGACTGTGTCTACCAGCTGGAACCGCCTCATTTTGTTATGAACCTAGAAACTGTGTTTGTAAAACACTATGCCCCCAAACCATATGCTTGCCCCTAAATGGCAAAATTTTCAAAGAACCATAACTGGATTTTTTTTTTTCAAAAGTTAATCAGGTCATGTGCAAGTCATTCCCTATCAGCTTGTCAAGTTTCAGAGCAAAATATCTTGCTACAAGAAAAGAAAAACACAATTAAATGGCCAGAAATTCCAAAGGGACATAACTCCAAACAAAATTTCAAAACACTAGCATACATGGATCTAAAGTTTTGCTATGCACAAGAAAGCAACACAATTAAATGACCAGAAATTGCCCGGGCCATTACTCTGTCAAAATTCTGTTAAATTGGCGGAAAATTGAATCAGGTGATCTCCTCATCAGTCCCAATCAGTGAACTAAATATGAAGGCTGTAGCTCAAATACTTTTTCAGATATCTTCCTAAAGAGATTTCTGTGTTATTTAATTAAAAGGAAAACAACTCAAAAGGGGAGATAATTCGGATAAGAAAAAAGTACGTTTTTTTTCGTGGGGAATCCATATATGAAATTTCAATCCACTAGCATACATGGTTCTTAAGCTACGCAAGGTACAAGAATGCGTGACGAACGGACAAGCCAGAAGCAATATGCCCCCCCCCCCCCCCCCCCCAAAAAAAAAAAAACAACAAAAAAACAAAGGAACAGTTGGGTTTCCGCTATGGCGGACGCAAAAGTTGACGGATTGACAAACAGACGAACGGACGCACGAACGGATGAATGAAAGGGCAGAAAACAGACTCTAATATCGCGCCATGCTTAAAGCAGGTGAGGCAAAAACATTTATTAAGATATTAAAATCCAAATGAAAACAAGCTTACTTCGCTGTCTGAAATTTTCAACTCCGCTACCAGTTACAAACAATTTAAGACTGTTCCTGAAATTAAAATTTTTAGATGTGTATAAATACACTGGTTGCTTAATTTTGTTAAATATCTAATAAATTCCTTCAATAGTCAAAGTTTTAGCAAACGTTTCTATGAACGTCTGTCACCCGGTGTCACTTCCGAAGCTTTGGAATTTCTGAACAATTATTTCACAAATTTCCTGATATAAATGTCTACCAGTCAATAATTAGACAATAAAATGTACAACGTTCACAACTTTTATGATCACTTTCGTTTACATTGGTGTTCAATGTATAAAAAATCTAAATAAAAGTCATTTTACAGTGAATCCTGCGACAGGCCTACTTAAACTTTGAATATCGTGGGAAGTTGATATTTGCATTTTGATATTAACACTGCTGTTCATTTCAATATTTAGCACTTTGCTGACGTGTATCAACCAATCAAATAATTAGTTCTAGTTCGTAGTAACACGTCAAATATCGTAGCTTTCCGCCTTCTTAGTTCCATGGACGTGGATCGAAAAGTGAAACAGAACAAAAAGGAAAAGCAAAAACCCGGAAAACAGTTATTGATTGCTTTAATTGTTCAGTTTGTTGAAAATAAATTCCACTGTCATACATACATATTTAATAATGTCCTTGGTATCACGTTGCATGTATGGTTCTCTTCAATTTCCAATCAACAACAAAAGGCAAAATGTCAGTGGTGGCACGGGACCCCCCGAATCAATACGCTCATGTGTCGAAATGTCCGTGAAATAAAACCCTAGTAAACCCAACAGTATAACTACAGAGGAAACTATGAAAGGCTTTTGTTATATTGCAACGAAATTGGTAGGTTTTCTTTTTATCTGACAGCGCAAAAGGCAATTATTTTCCATATAATTCGTGAGCAAAAACGTCATCACGAAAACACGTCTATATAATTTTGACCCCCTTGAACACCACTTTTATATAACAAAACTGGGGTTTACAGGGGTAAACCTTATTTTTCTTGTTTCTGCTCTAAGACATAGATTGTGGGTACTCGTTAGAACCACATCGATGAGACGGTTCTAACGAGTGTCCACAATCTATATTTTGAGCAGAAATAAGAAGAATATCGCAATTTTTCATCTTTTTTTTTTTTTTTCGGTGGTAAAATTTACACTGTATTTATATAGGCGTGTTTTCGTAAAGTTGTATTAAAGTGACAATCGGTGTAAATCCTGATCAGATGGCGATCTGGTATGGACCTACACTGTTTGCAAAGGTGGTGGTTATCGTGAACAGCAAAATAAGGGTTAGGCCATGCCTATAATACCTGTTAGTTAACTATATGACATATTTGTATTTAGGCAGCATATTTCTCTGTCATGTATGACATTTGCCCATTAATGTATTAACAGATAAGTTATGATACCTTCCATTTTCATCACGTGAAATGTTTGAAATATTTGTATGTATCCTAGTTATACTATGTGCTCATGGGCCGTAATGGCTTATAGTGCTTTATTTCTTAAATAAACCTTTAAAAACCATATATTAGGCTACCCTCTCGTGCTCGCCTTCGCTGAATTGCGATGTCCGCCATCTTGGATGATGAGAAATAAAAGCAAAAAAAAATCATGCATTACTTAAGGTTATGATCCTGGAAAAGGAGGTTGTGGACCCAGCTTTTAGCCATGTATGAGACAATAGTCACATTTGATTGGATATAATTATGAAACTGATGAGAAATACTTAGCTGTTATTTTTTTTCTTGCAGGGTATTATATGTGCATTAAACACATAAAGGAAACAAAGTGAACTGTCTCCTGAATTTTCTGTTGTGATAATAATTGTACATGTGGTATCTCTGAATTTCCAAGACTGGATTTTCACTTTGAGGCAGGGTTACCTCCCTTAGACAGTTAGAATGCTTGAAATTGCCACATGACACCCTTGTTTTTTGGTATAATTTTGTAGTTGGCAGTTTGTTTACCATGTTTTGGGGTAAGAAAATCCATTTGAAATGCAGATTTATCAGGTACAGGGTCAAACATTAATATGTAAGCTTATGGAAATGTAAATAGAAGACCATAACCTAAACCGAAAGTAGAAAAAATCATCACCTCTCTCCTGTTTTTGGTCATTACATAATATTTTAACAAATGTGTAGGTTCTATCTAATTCTGTGTCATAAATTGGATATTCCTGACATGTATTTTGCTTCAAAAACTGTAAAATGTGTAACTTTAGTGCTAATTTAGGTCTAACTTGGCCATTTGATCTATTTTGTGATTCTGATCCATGTAAATGTGGGGGGTGGGGAGGGGGGGGGGGTTGTTAGGGGTTGGGGATGCTTTGCTCTTAAGCCATGTAAATCAGTGTTGTCATTGATCTTTTTGGAAAAGAGTCTTGCAGTAGGTGTATGAACATAAACATAAGAAAAAGAATCTACTCCATCTGGAATATATGGCATCAGGCTTGGTCCAAAGCAAAATTTCAAAATTATCTCTCCGAACAGCCCGCTGCAATATTGCGACAAGTTTTCTCATCCGTTATAAGTTCTAATTGGTTAGATTCATGTTACTGGATCTGAACAGATATTTTCAGCTGTTTCTCATGGCATGAAGGCATTTATGATCATTTTCATCAATGTTTTGTCTTCAAAATATCCTCAAAATGCCTTTTTTTCTTAAAATAGGGGGTATAGGTGTAGGAACAGTCATAACTTCTACTTAGGAAAGCTATTTAGGCATAATTTAGTGCATTTTAGGACTGAAGTATTCCAAAGACACATGAGAAGAACCACTGATGCAAGCCGGTTTCTGGGTTCCAGTCCAGAAAGAGGTAAACTTTGCGCTTTTTCACAAAATATGGTTTGTCCGGCTTTCATCATAAAATCTGAAGGCAATAACTTTTTTGCAAACTTGAGTGATTCTTTGTCACTGAACAGTTAGTATGCATGACTACATTATTAGATATGATCTAAATTTCTATTTGGCAATTCTTTTGATGGATTATGAAGAAAATGAGGTTTGGTTTAAACCGAAAGTAGAAAAAATCATCACCTCTCTCCTGTTTTTGGTCATTACATAATATTTTAACAAATGTGTAGGTTCTATCTAATTCTGTGTCATAAATTGGATATTCCTGACATGTATTTTGCTTCAAAAACTGTAAAATGTGTAACTTTAGTGCTAATTTAGGTCTAACTTGGCCATTTGATCTATTTTGTGATTCTGATCCATGTAAATGTGGGGGGTGGGGAGGGGGGGGTTGTTAGGGGTTGGGGATGCTTTGCTCTTAAGCCATGTAAATCAGTGTTGTCATTGATCTTTTTGGAAAAGAGTCTTGCAGTAGGTGTATGAACATAAACATAAGAAAAAGAATCTACTCCATCTGGAATATATGGCATCAGGCTTGGTCCAAAGCAAAATTTCAAAATTATCTCTCCGAACAGCCCGCTGCAATATTGCGACAAGTTTTCTCATCCGTTATAAGTTCTAATTGGTTAGATTCATGTTACTGGATCTGAACAGATATTTTCAGCTGTTTCTCATGGCATGAAGGCATTTATGATCATTTTCATCAATGTTTTGTCTTCAAAATATCCTCAAAATGCCTTTTTTTCTTAAAATAGGGGGTATAGGTGTAGGAACAGTCATAACTTCTACTTAGGAAAGCTATTTAGGCATAATTTAGTGCATTTTAGGACTGAAGTATTCCAAAGACACATGAGAAGAACCACTGATGCAAGCCGGTTTCTGGGTTCCAGTCCAGAAAGAGGTAAACTTTGCGCTTTTTCACAAAATATGGTTTGTCCGGCTTTCATCATAAAATCTGAAGGCAATAACTTTTTTGCAAACTTGAGTGATTCTTTGTCACTGAACAGTTAGTATGCATGACTACATTATTAGATATGATCTAAATTTCTATTTGGCAATTCTTTTGATGGATTATGAAGAAAATGAGGTTTGGTTTAAGGTTATGATCCTGGAAAAGGAGGTTGTGGACCCAGCTTTTAGCCATGTATGAGACAATAGTCACATTTGATTGGATATAATTATGAAACTGATGAGAAATACTTAGCTGTTATTTTTTTTCTTGCAGGGTATTATATGTGCATTAAACACATAAAGGAAACAAAGTGAACTGTCTCCTGAATTTTCTGTTGTGATAATAATTGTACATGTGGTATCTCTGAATTTCCAAGACTGGATTTTCACTTTGAGGCAGGGTTACCTCCCTTAGACAGTTAGAATGCTTGAAATTGCCACATGACACCCTTGTTTTTTGGTATAATTTTGTAGTTGGCAGTTTGTTTACCATGTTTTGGGGTAAGAAAATCCATTTGAAATGCAGATTTATCAGGTACAGGGTCAAACATTAATATGTAAGCTTATGGAAATGTAAATAGAAGACCATAACCTAAACCGAAAGTAGAAAAAATCATCACCTCTCTCCTGTTTTTGGTCATTACATAATATTTTAACAAATGTGTAGGTTCTATCTAATTCTGTGTCATAAATTGGATATTCCTGACATGTATTTTGCTTCAAAAACTGTAAAATGTGTAACTTTAGTGCTAATTTAGGTCTAACTTGGCCATTTGATCTATTTTGTGATTCTGATCCATGTAAATGTGGGGGGTGGGGAGGGGGGGGGGGTTGTTAGGGGTTGGGGATGCTTTGCTCTTAAGCCATGTAAATCAGTGTTGTCATTGATCTTTTTGGAAAAGAGTCTTGCAGTAGGTGTATGAACATAAACATAAGAAAAAGAATCTACTCCATCTGGAATATATGGCATCAGGCTTGGTCCAAAGCAAAATTTCAAAATTATCTCTCCGAACAGCCCGCTGCAATATTGCGACAAGTTTTCTCATCCGTTATAAGTTCTAATTGGTTAGATTCATGTTACTGGATCTGAACAGATATTTTCAGCTGTTTCTCATGGCATGAAGGCATTTATGATCATTTTCATCAATGTTTTGTCTTCAAAATATCCTCAAAATGCCTTTTTTTCTTAAAATAGGGGGTATAGGTGTAGGAACAGTCATAACTTCTACTTAGGAAAGCTATTTAGGCATAATTTAGTGCATTTTAGGACTGAAGTATTCCAAAGACACATGAGAAGAACCACTGATGCAAGCCGGTTTCTGGGTTCCAGTCCAGAAAGAGGTAAACTTTGCGCTTTTTCACAAAATATGGTTTGTCCGGCTTTCATCATAAAATCTGAAGGCAATAACTTTTTTGCAAACTTGAGTGATTCTTTGTCACTGAACAGTTAGTATGCATGACTACATTATTAGATATGATCTAAATTTCTATTTGGCAATTCTTTTGATGGATTATGAAGAAAATGAGGTTTGGTTTAAACCGAAAGTAGAAAAAATCATCACCTCTCTCCTGTTTTTGGTCATTACATAATATTTTAACAAATGTGTAGGTTCTATCTAATTCTGTGTCATAAATTGGATATTCCTGACATGTATTTTGCTTCAAAAACTGTAAAATGTGTAACTTTAGTGCTAATTTAGGTCTAACTTGGCCATTTGATCTATTTTGTGATTCTGATCCATGTAAATGTGGGGGGTGGGGAGGGGGGGGGGGGGGTTGTTAGGGGTTGGGGATGCTTTGCTCTTAAGCCATGTAAATCAGTGTTGTCATTGATCTTTTTGGAAAAGAGTCTTGCAGTAGGTGTATGAACATAAACATAAGAAAAAGAATCTACTCCATCTGGAATATATGGCATCAGGCTTGGTCCAAAGCAAAATTTCAAAATTATCTCTCCGAACAGCCCGCTGCAATATTGCGACAAGTTTTCTCATCCGTTATAAGTTCTAATTGGTTAGATTCATGTTACTGGATCTGAACAGATATTTTCAGCTGTTTCTCATGGCATGAAGGCATTTATGATCATTTTCATCAATGTTTTGTCTTCAAAATATCCTCAAAATGCCTTTTTTTCTTAAAATAGGGGGTATAGGTGTAGGAACAGTCATAACTTCTACTTAGGAAAGCTATTTAGGCATAATTTAGTGCATTTTAGGACTGAAGTATTCCAAAGACACATGAGAAGAACCACTGATGCAAGCCGGTTTCTGGGTTCCAGTCCAGAAAGAGGTAAACTTTGCGCTTTTTCACAAAATATGGTTTGTCCGGCTTTCATCATAAAATCTGAAGGCAATAACTTTTTTGCAAACTTGAGTGATTCTTTGTCACTGAACAGTTAGTATGCATGACTACATTATTAGATATGATCTAAATTTCTATTTGGCAATTCTTTTGATGGATTATGAAGAAAATGAGGTTTGGTTTAAGGTTATGATCCTGGAAAAGGAGGTTGTGGACCCAGCTTTTAGCCATGTATGAGACAATAGTCACATTTGATTGGATATAATTATGAAACTGATGAGAAATACTTAGCTGTTATTTTTTTTCTTGCAGGGTATTATATGTGCATTAAACACATAAAGGAAACAAAGTGAACTGTCTCCTGAATTTTCTGTTGTGATAATAATTGTACATGTGGTATCTCTGAATTTCCAAGACTGGATTTTCACTTTGAGGCAGGGTTACCTCCCTTAGACAGTTAGAATGCTTGAAATTGCCACATGACACCCTTGTTTTTTGGTATAATTTTGTAGTTGGCAGTTTGTTTACCATGTTTTGGGGTAAGAAAATCCATTTGAAATGCAGATTTATCAGGTACAGGGTCAAACATTAATATGTAAGCTTATGGAAATGTAAATAGAAGACCATAACCTAAACCGAAAGTAGAAAAAATCATCACCTCTCTCCTGTTTTTGGTCATTACATAATATTTTAACAAATGTGTAGGTTCTATCTAATTCTGTGTCATAAATTGGATATTCCTGACATGTATTTTGCTTCAAAAACTGTAAAATGTGTAACTTTAGTGCTAATTTAGGTCTAACTTGGCCATTTGATCTATTTTGTGATTCTGATCCATGTAAATGTGGGGGGTGGGGAGGGGGGGGGGGTTGTTAGGGGTTGGGGATGCTTTGCTCTTAAGCCATGTAAATCAGTGTTGTCATTGATCTTTTTGGAAAAGAGTCTTGCAGTAGGTGTATGAACATAAACATAAGAAAAAGAATCTACTCCATCTGGAATATATGGCATCAGGCTTGGTCCAAAGCAAAATTTCAAAATTATCTCTCCGAACAGCCCGCTGCAATATTGCGACAAGTTTTCTCATCCGTTATAAGTTCTAATTGGTTAGATTCATGTTACTGGATCTGAACAGATATTTTCAGCTGTTTCTCATGGCATGAAGGCATTTATGATCATTTTCATCAATGTTTTGTCTTCAAAATATCCTCAAAATGCCTTTTTTTCTTAAAATAGGGGGTATAGGTGTAGGAACAGTCATAACTTCTACTTAGGAAAGCTATTTAGGCATAATTTAGTGCATTTTAGGACTGAAGTATTCCAAAGACACATGAGAAGAACCACTGATGCAAGCCGGTTTCTGGGTTCCAGTCCAGAAAGAGGTAAACTTTGCGCTTTTTCACAAAATATGGTTTGTCCGGCTTTCATCATAAAATCTGAAGGCAATAACTTTTTTGCAAACTTGAGTGATTCTTTGTCACTGAACAGTTAGTATGCATGACTACATTATTAGATATGATCTAAATTTCTATTTGGCAATTCTTTTGATGGATTATGAAGAAAATGAGGTTTGGTTTAAACCGAAAGTAGAAAAAATCATCACCTCTCTCCTGTTTTTGGTCATTACATAATATTTTAACAAATGTGTAGGTTCTATCTAATTCTGTGTCATAAATTGGATATTCCTGACATGTATTTTGCTTCAAAAACTGTAAAATGTGTAACTTTAGTGCTAATTTAGGTCTAACTTGGCCATTTGATCTATTTTGTGATTCTGATCCATGTAAATGTGGGGGGTGGGGAGGGGGGGGGTTGTTAGGGGTTGGGGATGCTTTGCTCTTAAGCCATGTAAATCAGTGTTGTCATTGATCTTTTTGGAAAAGAGTCTTGCAGTAGGTGTATGAACATAAACATAAGAAAAAGAATCTACTCCATCTGGAATATATGGCATCAGGCTTGGTCCAAAGCAAAATTTCAAAATTATCTCTCCGAACAGCCCGCTGCAATATTGCGACAAGTTTTCTCATCCGTTATAAGTTCTAATTGGTTAGATTCATGTTACTGGATCTGAACAGATATTTTCAGCTGTTTCTCATGGCATGAAGGCATTTATGATCATTTTCATCAATGTTTTGTCTTCAAAATATCCTCAAAATGCCTTTTTTTCTTAAAATAGGGGGTATAGGTGTAGGAACAGTCATAACTTCTACTTAGGAAAGCTATTTAGGCATAATTTAGTGCATTTTAGGACTGAAGTATTCCAAAGACACATGAGAAGAACCACTGATGCAAGCCGGTTTCTGGGTTCCAGTCCAGAAAGAGGTAAACTTTGCGCTTTTTCACAAAATATGGTTTGTCCGGCTTTCATCATAAAATCTGAAGGCAATAACTTTTTTGCAAACTTGAGTGATTCTTTGTCACTGAACAGTTAGTATGCATGACTACATTATTAGATATGATCTAAATTTCTATTTGGCAATTCTTTTGATGGATTATGAAGAAAATGAGGTTTGGTTTAAGGTTATGATCCTGGAAAAGGAGGTTGTGGACCCAGCTTTTAGCCATGTATGAGACAATAGTCACATTTGATTGGATATAATTATGAAACTGATGAGAAATACTTAGCTGTTATTTTTTTTCTTGCAGGGTATTATATGTGCATTAAACACATAAAGGAAACAAAGTGAACTGTCTCCTGAATTTTCTGTTGTGATAATAATTGTACATGTGGTATCTCTGAATTTCCAAGACTGGATTTTCACTTTGAGGCAGGGTTACCTCCCTTAGACAGTTAGAATGCTTGAAATTGCCACATGACACCCTTGTTTTTTGGTATAATTTTGTAGTTGGCAGTTTGTTTACCATGTTTTGGGGTAAGAAAATCCATTTGAAATGCAGATTTATCAGGTACAGGGTCAAACATTAATATGTAAGCTTATGGAAATGTAAATAGAAGACCATAACCTAAACCGAAAGTAGAAAAAATCATCACCTCTCTCCTGTTTTTGGTCATTACATAATATTTTAACAAATGTGTAGGTTCTATCTAATTCTGTGTCATAAATTGGATATTCCTGACATGTATTTTGCTTCAAAAACTGTAAAATGTGTAACTTTAGTGCTAATTTAGGTCTAACTTGGCCATTTGATCTATTTTGTGATTCTGATCCATGTAAATGTGGGGGGTGGGGAGGGGGGGGGGTTGTTAGGGGTTGGGGATGCTTTGCTCTTAAGCCATGTAAATCAGTGTTGTCATTGATCTTTTTGGAAAAGAGTCTTGCAGTAGGTGTATGAACATAAACATAAGAAAAAGAATCTACTCCATCTGGAATATATGGCATCAGGCTTGGTCCAAAGCAAAATTTCAAAATTATCTCTCCGAACAGCCCGCTGCAATATTGCGACAAGTTTTCTCATCCGTTATAAGTTCTAATTGGTTAGATTCATGTTACTGGATCTGAACAGATATTTTCAGCTGTTTCTCATGGCATGAAGGCATTTATGATCATTTTCATCAATGTTTTGTCTTCAAAATATCCTCAAAATGCCTTTTTTTCTTAAAATAGGGGGTATAGGTGTAGGAACAGTCATAACTTCTACTTAGGAAAGCTATTTAGGCATAATTTAGTGCATTTTAGGACTGAAGTATTCCAAAGACACATGAGAAGAACCACTGATGCAAGCCGGTTTCTGGGTTCCAGTCCAGAAAGAGGTAAACTTTGCGCTTTTTCACAAAATATGGTTTGTCCGGCTTTCATCATAAAATCTGAAGGCAATAACTTTTTTGCAAACTTGAGTGATTCTTTGTCACTGAACAGTTAGTATGCATGACTACATTATTAGATATGATCTAAATTTCTATTTGGCAATTCTTTTGATGGATTATGAAGAAAATGAGGTTTGGTTTAAACCGAAAGTAGAAAAAATCATCACCTCTCTCCTGTTTTTGGTCATTACATAATATTTTAACAAATGTGTAGGTTCTATCTAATTCTGTGTCATAAATTGGATATTCCTGACATGTATTTTGCTTCAAAAACTGTAAAATGTGTAACTTTAGTGCTAATTTAGGTCTAACTTGGCCATTTGATCTATTTTGTGATTCTGATCCATGTAAATGTGGGGGGTGGGGAGGGGGGGGGTTGTTAGGGGTTGGGGATGCTTTGCTCTTAAGCCATGTAAATCAGTGTTGTCATTGATCTTTTTGGAAAAGAGTCTTGCAGTAGGTGTATGAACATAAACATAAGAAAAAGAATCTACTCCATCTGGAATATATGGCATCAGGCTTGGTCCAAAGCAAAATTTCAAAATTATCTCTCCGAACAGCCCGCTGCAATATTGCGACAAGTTTTCTCATCCGTTATAAGTTCTAATTGGTTAGATTCATGTTACTGGATCTGAACAGATATTTTCAGCTGTTTCTCATGGCATGAAGGCATTTATGATCATTTTCATCAATGTTTTGTCTTCAAAATATCCTCAAAATGCCTTTTTTTCTTAAAATAGGGGGTATAGGTGTAGGAACAGTCATAACTTCTACTTAGGAAAGCTATTTAGGCATAATTTAGTGCATTTTAGGACTGAAGTATTCCAAAGACACATGAGAAGAACCACTGATGCAAGCCGGTTTCTGGGTTCCAGTCCAGAAAGAGGTAAACTTTGCGCTTTTTCACAAAATATGGTTTGTCCGGCTTTCATCATAAAATCTGAAGGCAATAACTTTTTTGCAAACTTGAGTGATTCTTTGTCACTGAACAGTTAGTATGCATGACTACATTATTAGATATGATCTAAATTTCTATTTGGCAATTCTTTTGATGGATTATGAAGAAAATGAGGTTTGGTTTAAGGTTATGATCCTGGAAAAGGAGGTTGTGGACCCAGCTTTTAGCCATGTATGAGACAATAGTCACATTTGATTGGATATAATTATGAAACTGATGAGAAATACTTAGCTGTTATTTTTTTTCTTGCAGGGTATTATATGTGCATTAAACACATAAAGGAAACAAAGTGAACTGTCTCCTGAATTTTCTGTTGTGATAATAATTGTACATGTGGTATCTCTGAATTTCCAAGACTGGATTTTCACTTTGAGGCAGGGTTACCTCCCTTAGACAGTTAGAATGCTTGAAATTGCCACATGACACCCTTGTTTTTTGGTATAATTTTGTAGTTGGCAGTTTGTTTACCATGTTTTGGGGTAAGAAAATCCATTTGAAATGCAGATTTATCAGGTACAGGGTCAAACATTAATATGTAAGCTTATGGAAATGTAAATAGAAGACCATAACCTAAATGTAATGTTCAGTTTATAAATAAGTAAATATATAAACCTTGGATTGTTTAATTCAGTCGGTGCTGTATTTCATTGTTTTCCGTTATCAAACTCTCATAAGGCACCCGCCCATCGGGCTTGAAGAAATAGATGGGCGGCATGAACGAGTGTTAAGTTGGTTCCTTATTCCTTGTTCCTTGTTCCCTATTCCTTGTTCCTTATTTGACTTTGAACTTCATGGTACATTGCGACGCGGTGTAATTAAGGCGTAGCTATACCAAATTTAGTGACACAGACGCCTTTCTGATATTTAATCTTCATCAGTGTGTCTCAACTCCAAAGTTATGAAACCGAAACGGACGATTGGCAAGACCCGGCAAACACAGCACATCCCCCTCCGAGCACACACCGACCGACGTAGCTCATGCAAGAGACCCCCACCCGCGGACTTTTAGGCGTCCCCCACCGAGCCAACATCAGCAAACATGGCCCACGCTCCACGGAAGTCCCGGGCATCAGGAAGGGAAAGTAGCGAGACTTGCAAAATTTAAAATATAACAAAACGTGGCAACCAAATCCGCTAAGATACATGTCTCACCTGACAAGTTAGTCTTAGTTTTAGAAAAAATAGAATTTTATACTGCAAAAATTAAAGATATAATACAGCTATTTAAATCAGTACTTGAGTACTGACGTCAACACCGTAGTATCAACCTCAGTACTAAGGATCTGATACTGAGCTGATGATATCCTCGGGGTAACAGAACATTTGCGTACAGCGCATGCATCATCATTTCTACTTCTAAGCATAATGGTATAGGTTTCGAAATCCAGCAAGTTTCAATTGCTAATAAGGAATAAGGAACAAATCAAAATTTTCCTTATTCCTTATTCGATTTTAAACTTCATAATACTTTGCGACGCGGTGTAACAGAACATTTGCGTATAGCGCATGCATCATCATTTTTATTTCTAAGCATAATGGTATAGGTTTCGAAATCCAGCAAGTTTCAATTGCGAATAAGGGACAAATCCAAATTTTCCTTATTCCTTATTTGATTTTCAGCTTCATAGTACTTTGCGACGCGGTGTAACAGAACATTTTCGTATGGCGCATTCATCATTAACTTTACTTCTTAGCATAATGGTGTACGTTTCGAATCCAGCAAGTATCAATAGCGAATAAGGAATAAGGAATAAATTAAACAGTTTCTTATTCCTTATTCGATTTTCAGCTTCATAGATCTTTTGGACGCGGTGTAACAGAATATTTGCGTATGTCGCATTCATCATCATTTTTACTTCTAAGCATAATGCTATAGGTTTCGAAATCCAGCAAGTATCATCTGCGAATAAGGAATAAGGAACAAATCCAAATTTTCCTTATTCCTTATTCGATTTTGAACTTAATTGCACTTTGCGACGTGGTGCAACAGAACATTTGCGTATAGTGGAATCATCATCAATTCTACTTCTAAGCATAATAGTATAGGATTCGAAATCCAGCAGGTATCAATTGCGAATAAGGAATAAATCAAAATTTTCCTTATTCCTTATTCGATTTTCAGCTTCATAGATCTTTCCGAAGCGGTGTGAAAGAACATTTGCGTATGTCGCATCATCCTAATTTTTACTTCTAAGCATAATGGTATCGGTTTCGAAATCCAACAAGTATCAACTGCGAATAAGGAATAAGGAACAAATGAAAATTTTCCTTATTCCTTATTCGATTTTCAGCTTCAGAGAACTTTACGACGAGGTGCAACAAAACATTTTTCTTATTCCTTATTCGATGTTCAGCTTCAGAGAACTTTGCGACGAGGTGCAACAGAACATTTGCGTATCGTACATTCATCATATTTTCACTTATAAGCATAATGGTATAGGTTTCGAAATCCAGCAAGTTTCAATTGCTAATAAGGAATAAGGAACAAATCCATATATTCCTTATTCGATTTTGAACTTCATACTACAGTCCAACCTGTATTAAGCAAGCACCTATGGGATATTCAAAAATTGCTTGCTTAAGACAGGTGCTTGCTTAACACAGGTGAATTTTAATGCATTTCCTTTTATGGGAACTGAATGCCTGGTTGCTTACGACAGGTTGCTTGCTTAATAGAGGTGGCCACTAAGACAGGTTTGACAGTACTATGCGACGCGGTGTAACAGAACATTAGCGTATAGTGGATTCATCATCATTTTTACTTCAAAGCATAATGCTATAGGTTTAGAAATCCAGTAAGTTTCAATTGCGAATAAGGATTAACGAACAAATCCAAAGTTTCCGAATTCCTTATTCGATTTTGAACTTCATAGTACTTTGCGACGCGGGGTAACAGAACATTTACTTATGGTGCATTCATCATCAATTTTACTTCTAAGCATAATGGTATGGGTTTCCAAATCCAGCAAGTATCATTTGCGAATAAGGTATAAGGAATAAATCAAAATTTTCGTTCTTCCTTATTCGATTTTCAGCTTCATAGATCTTTGCAACGCGGTGTAATAGAACATTTGCATATGTCGCATTAATCATCATTTTCTCTTCCAAGGATAATGGTATAGGTTTCGAAATCCAGCAAGTATCAGCTGCGAATAAGGAATATGGAACAATTCGAAATCCAGCAAGTATCAACTGCGAGTAAGGAATAAAGAACCATTCAAAGTTTTCATTATTCGATTTTGAACTTCATAGTACTTTGCAACGCGGTGTAATAGAACATTTGCGTATAGTGGATTTATCATCATTTTTACTTCTAAGCATAATGGTATAGGTTTCGAAATCCAGCAAATATCAATTGCGAATAAGGAATAAGGAACATTTTGATTTATTCCTTATTCCTTATTCGCAATTGATACTTGCTGGATTCCGAAACCTAAAACATTATGCTTAAAAGTAAAATTGATGATAAATGCGACATACGCAAATGTTCTCTTACACCGCGTCGGAAAGTACTATGAAGCTGAAAATCGAATAAGGAATAAGGAAAATTTCGGTTTATTCCTTATTCCGTATTCGCAATAGATACTTGCTGGATTTCAAAACCTATACCACTATGCTTAGAAGTAAATTTGATGATGAATTCGCCATACGCAAATGTTCTGTTACACCGCGTCGCAAAGTACTATGAAGTTCAAAATCGAATAAGGAATAAGTAAAATTTGGATTTGTTCCTTATTCCTTATTCGCAATTGAAACTTGCTGGATTTCGAAACTTGCACCATTATACTTAGAAGTGAAAATGTTGACGAATCCACTATACCCAAATGTTCTGTTACACCGCGTCGCAAAGTACTTTGAAGTTCAAAATCGAATAAGGAATAAGGACAATTTGGATTTGTTCCTTATTCCTTTTTCGCAGTTGATACTTGCTGGATTTCGGAACCTATACCATTATGCTTAGAAGTGAAAATGATGATGCATGCGCTATACGCAAATGTTCTGTTACACCGCGTCGCAAAGTAATATGGAGTTCAAAATCGAATAAGGAACAAGGAATAAGGGACAAGGAATAAGGAATAAGGAACCAACTTAACACTTGTGCGGCACGATGCTTCCACGCAGAGCTGAAACCGACCGCACACGAGTACTGAGGATCTAAACCTGCCCAGGCAAAGCGGTGCGAGTCAGACAGTCCATGCTTATAAACCTTATTGGTTTCATTGGGTGACAGGGCTTGAGAAGACATTTCATCTCAATGTCAGGTTAAAACTCCCACAAAATTGGAAGCAACGTCTCCAAAATGACCTATACAGTGTTGATGGGGACGTTTAACATCAAATAAAAAAAAAAAACAAACGAACAAAACTCTCATTCTTGCATAAATATCTATATGCATGGCTGTTTGAAGACATCATAGTGTAGTTTATATTTTCTTGTCCTTTGGGATCATTGATTCCATTGTGGAATTTTGAAAATATTTGAAGGGTCACTGATGAGGCCTAATTGGCCGAAACTAGCTAGTCTTGCCCAGAAAACATGTACACGTCATATTTTCCAGTTCTGTGGTGTATTCCTTGCTTCCAAAGGAAAACCCTTTTATAGAACATATTTAACGTCACTACAGCTGGTGTCTGGGAATGTGTTGCGGCCGTAAAAAGTTTCCCTACCCTACACCATAGTGTAGTTTATATTTTCTTGTCCTTTGGGATCATTGATTCCATTGTGGAATTTTGAAAATATTTGAGGGTCACTAATGAGGCCTGATTGGCCGAAACTAGCTAGTCTGGCCCAGAAAACATGCACACGTCATATTTTCCAGTTCTGTGGTGTATTCCTTGCTTCCAAAGGATAACCCTTTTATAGAACATATTGTCAAATGGACCGAAAGCCGTGCTCAAACTGTAAAAACCATGAAATTCGCGTGCTGTTTGAACATGGATTTGAGCTTTTAATATCACAAGACGGGCCTTGCTTTGTTACCTTACGTTTAGCGACGTTACGTTATCGCCCTGAACGTAGCGTTTTAGAGTTCTATGATGACGCCAGATGGTTACTGCGTAACAATGTCATTGTAGACAACATTCTGAACTGACCGTTGGTTCGCCGGTCGCATTAGAAGTTTATATGGAGTTTATATGGAGCTTTTGGGCGTTTTCGTCAAAATTTGCTGTCGGAATCGTAAGTTCTATGCAAGAACAACGATCATCCATGGTTGTTTCATTCCAATAATATTTGCCGGATCCCTCGGAAGATATTTGAACACTCGGCTTGGCGGCCTCATGTTCAAACAGCTTCCTCGGGAACCGGCGAATGTTAATGCATGAAAAAAACATGGTAGATCCCTATATTCTGACACGACGTTGTTCGTGCAAAAGCGCGCTTGATGACGACACGTGTAAACGTGTACATCCCGCGACGTCCAATACAAAGATATTTTTTAGAAAACATTGAAACAATGCACAAAATGTCATGAAAACTTTGCAGCATTACAAATTCCTTATTTTGATTCTTGACTTCTTGACGGAGAACGTGTGATCAAATCCCCCGTCTGAAAAGGAAAGCTTTCAAGCGGGAAATGTGAACCCATGTTCCCCATCAATGATGGAAATAACTATTCTAACACAGCGCGCCTATATAAGCAAAGGAAAATAATTGTGCTTTATTCTACAAAAAAAATCACGGAAAGGAAGAGCGTGACGAGGGACGTCATTAAAAACTGCTAATTTATGACATTACTAGTCTATTTTCTTGACGTTGGACGGTGCAACGTCATTTTCTCGCATCGAAAACGTTAGAAAAGGATATAAATGCATGTGTTGCAGTCGATAATTTTAGTGGGATTTCTTCTAACAATGGCGAAAAGCTGTGAGATTTTGAAGGAAACAACAGCATTATTGCCGAATTTCAGCCTGTTAGAATGTAAGTAGACAAATCAAGCGCGCTACGCGCTCGTGATTTGATATACTTTACAACTGACCTCCAAACTGTTTATTCAACATACGAGGACTGTTCAAATATGAATGCAACTAAGCACATAAAAAGGATTCCGTGATAGATTTCGATGAAAAATTTATCCCCTCAAAGTATTCCCCTTTAACAGATATACAAACTTTCAGTCTTCTGATCCAATCATTGAATGCATTTTGGTAGTCTTTTTGAGGTATACTATGAAGGCACTGGATATTTGCAGAACCGAGGTGTTTGCGCTGTACAAATTTTCGACCAGAAAGGTATTTTTTCAGCCGCGGGAACAAAAAAAAAGTCACACGGGGCAAGGTCAGGGGAATACGGGGGTGAGGGAGTTCAACAACCTTTTCCTGCTTCAGATAGTCTTGCACAATGAACGCCTTGTGCGATGACGCATTGTCATGTAGCAATCTGACACTAGCCAAACCAGTTGCGGGTCTTCGTTCTTTGAAATATTTCTTCAATTTTCGAAACTTCGCATTTACAGATTTGCCTAAAGGCACAGCAACCTGAATAGCAGGGCCCTGATTTGAAAAGAATATGGCATACATTACCTTCTTGACGCTCATGGTCCGCTTTGCAATGCATGGTCTTTTGCAATACTTTGTTGCCCATATTTTGTTCTGAATCTTTCGTTTTGGCTAAAAAAAGTGAACCCATGTCTAGTCACCTGTGACGACATTAGCGAAAGACCGTGCATTGTAATTTGGAAACTTTTTAAGCAACTTCTTGGCGCACTGAACGCGTGCCTTTTTCTGCTCAATTGTCAACAGATGGGGAATCCATCTAGCACAGATCTTTCTCATTTTCAAATCCCGTTTCGGAATTGTATGAGCTGCTCCTAATGAGATGCCAACCATACTAGCTATTTGCCTAGTGGTGTATCATGCATCGGTAGCAACTATTTCTTTCACTCTAGCAACCATCTTGGCAGATGTTGCTCTTTTTGGCCGAAGATCATGTGGTGCATCTTCTGTTGAGCCTAGCCCACAGCTCAATTTCTTACACCAACGAAAAACTGTCGGAAAAGACATTTCATTATGCCCATAAACCGAACATATTTCATCAAAAATGTCTTTGCACCGTATACCAAGAATACAACGATTCTTAATATAGGACCGTATTTCAACGGCGTACTCTGACCTTCTTCCAACCATGTTTTGTATTAGTATACAAGAGTAGACAGTGTTTATCGAACGATATACATGGCTAAAGTGCACGGATTTCAATAATTTTGGTATCAATGTATAGGAAAAATGTTTTTCTACGGTGTGATATTTATTTTCAGGTGATTTCGCAATAGTGCATGAGAAAACGTTCTACTTGCATTCATATTTGAACAGTCCTCGTACCACAGTTAGAGCTGGTATATTTCTTAAATATCATTATGTGTTTTACGTAAATAATTTCTGCTCTACAATTACCTGCGGTCGAACTTCAGTGGCTTGGACATCTTCGGGGCCATGGAAACTTGTTTGAGACAGGGGTTGTTTGAGTGTTTGTTTGATTGTTTGTTTCAATTCAAACGGAAAGGAACCCACAGATCTGTAACAATCACCGTGGCATCTCTTTACTGTCAATTGCTGGGAAAGTCCTTGCAAGAGCCCTACTTAACCGACTAAACATCTTGAACATTCAGGGCTTCTTCCAGAGAGCTAGTGTGGGTTTAGAAAGGACGGAGAAACAAATGACATGATCTTCACAGCAAGGCATCTGCAAGAGAGAATGCCAGGAACAGAACATGGACCTATATATGACCTTTGTTGACCTCACAAAAGCATTTGACACAGTCAGTCGTGAGGGCCTTTGGAAGATCATAGTAAAGTATTAATGTCCAACCAAGTTCATGGCAATGGTGAGACAGTTCCGCACGGGTCCAACATGATGTTGAGTTTTCAGATCCATCCCCTGTGTCAAACGGAGTCAAGCAAGGTTGTGTGTTAGCCCCAACACTGTTCAGCATGATGTTTTCTGCCATGCTCACAGATGCTTTCCAGGATGGCGACAGTGGCATTATTATTAGGTATCGCTTTGATGGGAAGCTTTTCAATCTCAGAGGGTTGCAAGCCAAATCCAAGGTGAGACAGAGGTGCTCGGCGAGTCCCTCTTTGCTGATGACATGGCAAAAGGTGCGCCTACAGAAGAGAATATCCAAAAAGGTTTAGATCAAGTATCCGGCTCCTGTGATAGCTATATTATCACAATCAGCATAAAAAAGACTGAAGTAGTCTATCAGCCAGCACCTGGTAAGCCTTACAAAGAATCCACCATCACAGTGAAAGGTCAAAGATTGCAAGTGGTAGACAAGTTTACCTACCTTGGGAGCACCATCACAGTGAAGGTCAAAGATTGCAAGTGGTAGACAAGTTCACCTACCTTGGGAGCACATTGCCAGGAGCCGTGCACATTGATGATGAAGCCAATGCCAGGTTTATCAAAGCTAGTGCAGCATTTGTCCGACCGCGTGGTAGTGTCTGGGATCGAAGTGGAATCAGACTTGACACAGAACTGAAAGTCTATAGAGTTGTCAAACAGAAGTGAAAGCAATGCAATTAACCCACAACTCCCATCAGAGACACCAAAGGGAAAGAAACACAAACATGAAACAACCACATCCTAATTTAATGGAAACATCAATAGCGGAGAGCCAAAAGGACATGTACTTTCCCACAAAATGGCCAATTGGCTATCCAAAATAAAATAATACAAGCGACACAAACCGTCGCGATTTAGACAAATTATTTGTTCAGTCCGCATGATGGCCTCCTAACTCATCAGTGCAACATCTCAATGAACACAAAATATCAAACAACCACAGAGATGAAACAACGGTGAGGACTCGACAGCAAGAAAACACTGAAATGCTGGAGCAATTGAAAACCAACAATTAGACTCCGATGGGCCCGATCAGAGGCAAAAATATGAGGCAAAAAGCATTGATCAGTGAAGCTGGCCAGAAACGCGCACAACGCAAAGCCAGAGCTAAGGCATCACCAACAGAGCTGTATTTTTCTAGCCTTCGTTGCTCTATTTGCAACAGCCAGCTCTCTCACCAGCCATCTTAGAACACACAAATATTAACATTTTCTCAAATATCATTAAGATTGGTCTTTGCCAGTAATGACGAACTTTTAGTATTGTTTGTTTCAATTGAGGTTCAACGTCCCCGTCAACACTATTTAGATCATTTTGGAGACGTTGCTTCCATTTTCGAGGGACTTTTACCCGACATTGAGATTAAATGACATCTCAAGCCCTGCCGCCCAAGAAACCCAAAGGGTTTTATATGCATTGGGCTGTCTGACTCACCTCACTTTGCCTGGGCAGGCTTAGTCCCAAGCTGTTTACTAGTACTCATGTATGGTCAGTTTCAGCTCTGCGTGGAAGCACCTTGCAGCCCAATCTATTCCCCCAAGATCCGATGGTTGGGGGCGAAGCCATCGAGGGCCAGATGAGGAGGCATGATAAGGGTATCTTTCCGATTTTCCTTGAAATAAAAGTACATACAATCACCTTATGGAGGTCGAGGTGATTCTAATGAGTACAATCGACATATATTTTAAGAGAAGATAAGCAAACTATCCCAAATTCACCGTACATGGATATCTGCAATTAAGGGATTTTTTTTCCTAAGGACTGTATAACGAGTTCCAAGCCCGTACGCAGACTTTGAAAAAAGGGTGCGCGAATTTCAGGTATTTTGCAGAAAGGCCGGGGGTGCGTATGTTAAGAAATTCTTGATTTTGGGACCCAAAGTTAGTGGTGTAAACTTGATTTCTGGTGAACAACTGCATAAATTTGAGATAATTTTCAAAAAAGAGGGTGCATTTGCACCCATCGCACTCCCGACCCTGCGTATGGGCCTGAGTTCGAAACACCGTGGTAAACGAGCGATAATCGAAAAGTCCCTGCATCTTCTATGGAGTCTGTTATCAAGGGTCATAATATCACAGTTGGAACACGTCCAATGGAGAAGTGCTTTTTAAGCACTCACAATCTATATTTGTGTCTGAAATAAGAATATGTAATTACAAGGAGTTTGTGCCTCGCCCAACGGGGCTTGGAAAAATAGATTGGTGCTTCCAAACAGAACTGAAACCTACCGCACATGAGTACTGGTGAACCGGTTAGAAGGTCTAAGCCTGTCAAGGCAAAGAGGTGCGAGTCGGACGCCAATGTCATGGTTTCATTGGTCGGCAGGGCTTGCGATGTCATTTCATCTCAAAATCGGGTAAAAGTCGTAGGCATTGGACAAACGACATAACATGTACCTGTACCTGCATATAAACCCTATGGGTTTCATTGGGCGACAAGGCTTGGGAGTCCCACAAAATTGGAGGCAACGTCTCCAAAATGATCCAAATAGTGTTGACGGGGACGTAAAAACCTCAATTCAAACAAACGCATTACGAAAACACGCCTATTCAAATATAGTGAAAATTTTGCCACCAAAAATGAAAATTTTCCGATAAAACATTCCGATATTTTTCATATATCTGCTCTAAACATAGATGTGGGTAAACGTTAGGCGGTTCTAACGAGTACGCACAATCTATGTTTTAGAGCAGAAATAAGAAAAATGTTGTATACCCCTGTAAACCATGAAAGTGGGGATTAAGGGGGTAAAAATTATGTAGGTGTGTTTTCGTGTTGCTCTTGAGGCCCTTAGAAATTCTATCCATAGTTGCATAGAGAATACTAGGTGAGAGTATTTTGATACAAGGCTTCGAGAACGCTTGTAGAATCGCGAGGCTTGCCGAGCGATTCTACATGCGTTCTCGAAGCCGAGCCTGATAAACTTGATATCAAATGACACGAATCTGGTATTTTAATTATCAGTTTATCCCCCTTATACACACTTAAATTAGCAATTGCATGACCCGCAGAAAAAGCGACCGACTGAAGTCGGATGATTTTCTGAGTGCCCTAAAATCACCGTGTCATTCTGTCATTCGGTCATCCTGTCGGTCTGTCAGTCTGTCTGTCCGTCCGTAACCCGTTTGTGAAAATTGGTGATAGTGACTTAACCGCTTGGAATATGTAAACAATTTTTGGCATACTGATAGATATCAATGGGATCTAACCAATGAACTTGCGAAATATTACATTCCATTTAGTATAGCCTCGCCGAGGCGAAAAATGTGAAAATTTTCGAACTGCTTCTCCTCGGAAACCGTTGGGCCGATTGAAGTCAAATTTCATACGGAGCCTCTATGGGATGGGGGAAACCAAAATTTGCTCATGGGGCCCAGGTCACTTGACCAAAATGGCCACCAAGCCATATATGGTCTGTCTGTCTGTCCGTCCGTCCGTAACCCGTTTGTGAAAATTGGTGATAGTGACTTAACCGCTTGGAATATTTAAACAATTTTTGGCATACTGATAGATATCAATGAGATCTAACCATTGAACTTGCGAAATATTACATTCCATTTAGTAAAGCCTCGCCGAGGCGAAAAATGTGAAAATTTTCGAACTGCTTCTTCTCGGAAACCGTTGAACCGATTGAAGTCAAATTTTATATGGAGCCTCTATGGGATGGGGGAAACCAAAATTTGCTCATGGGGTCCAGGTCACATGACCAAAATGGCCGCCAAGCCATATATGGTAAAAACCCTTCAAAAATAGTCTTCTCCAGAACCACTGGGCAGATTTCCACGAAACTTGATAAATGGCATCTGGGACGTATATAGGCCGATCATAAATTGCTAAAATGGTGACCCTGGGTTGACCTTGACCTTCTTTGTGCCTAGGTCAAACTTTGACACATATGCTTTTGTATTGGAAAAGTGAGAATGCATTTTATCCTGCAAACGATTCAGAATACAGTACTAAAGTATAAGATATATTTTTGCTCCTTACGATAAGGCGCATTTATTGGGGAACCGTTTTAGGTCCCGGTCACATGACCAAAATGGCCGCCATACCCATATATGGTAACACTCAAAGCATCCGGCGGGTCGTGCACTTCAGCTGAAGCACTGGTTTACGATCAGTTATCGATGGTCCTCAGTGCGTCCCAACATTCCGGCGGTCGATTTAATTAGTATCAGCTGACCATCCTTTTCCCTTTGATATTTTTTTCATCTATTTTGTTTTTCTTTTTTTTTTTTCTAGTAATAATAACATTTTTGCCAATTTTTCTAGTTGACCGGTTAATAAAAATGCAATATCACGTTGGCCTGATAAAGCTCACTTGTCCTGAGATAGCATATTTTGATCAAGTCAATGTACTACAATACAATTCATATAGGAGGTATTTTTTGTTTGATTTGAGGTTTAACGTCCCCGTCAACACTGTAAAGGTCATTTTGGAGACGTTGCTTCCAATTTTGTGGGACTTTTACCCGACATTGAGATGAAATGACATCTCAGGCCCTGTCGCCCAATGAAACCAATATGGTGTATTAGCATGGACGGTCCGCCTCGCACTGCGGTTCCTGGACAGGCTTATATCCTCTAAGCGGTTTACCAGTACTAGTGTGCGGGCCGGATTCAGCTCTGCGTGGAAGCATCGGAGGTAACTGATATGGAATATTGACGGACAATTTAGAAGATTTTCGTCTCATCTCTCTCTCTCTCTCTCTCTCTCTCTCTCTCTCTCTCTCTCTCTTCTCATATCTCTCTCTCTCTCTCTCTCTCTCTCTCTCTCTCTCTCTCTCTCTCTCTCTCTCTCTCTCTCTCTCTCTCTCTCTCTCTCTCTCTCAGCCCGGCTGCATGATGCTTCCACGCAGAACTGAAATCGATCCGCACACGAGTACTGGTAAACAGCTTAGAGGATCTAAGCCTACCCAGGTAAAGCGGTGCGAGTCGGCCCGTCCATGCCTATAAATCCTATTAGTTTCATTGTGCGACAGGGCTTTCTCAATGTCGGGTAAAAGTCCCACGAAATTGGAAGTAACGTCTCCAAAATGACCTTTACAGTGTTGACGGGGACGTTAAACCTCAAATCAAATAAACAAACAAAACTCTCTCAGCCCGGAACTATGGTTCCCGTTTGGGTCTATACCCATCTAATATGCAGATATCTCTATTTAAAATACAAGATATCTGTATTTGATAGATATCTCTATTTGGTTATTTAATAGAAATATCTGATTTTCAATTACAGATATATCTACATTTCAATTACAGATATCTGAATTTAACATTACTTAGAGATCACTGTTACTGAAATGCAGATATCTCTATTTTTGAGCCTGGTTATTTTTACTTTAATTTTCAACAAATAATTAATACTCCCTTACTCAAAAATGTTTCTTGGTAATATTAGCATAAAAAGTATTGAAACTAAAAATCTATTGCTTTGATAAGGCAATAGACAGATACACATATCTTTAGGGACCATCTCGGCAAACTAGGCCTATTTTACAGTAGAAATGGAATAGAAAATATTAATGTTAAAGTTAAAAAGAATTAAAGTGTTATGTATAATTATATGAAAACATAAGAATATTAGGTGTTGAGTTTGTTTGAGCCAACAGCTAAAGACATACAGAGACGGTACCTCGGTTTAAAGAATCGAGCCCACGACCCCTGGTTTATGAGGCAAGTAGCATAACCTCTACGCTACGGGGGATCCTAGAATATTAAAAGGAATAACTGAAGCTGTCTACATAAAAACCGGAGGACATTGGATAAAACCTAAAAGATCGCGATTTTGGTAGAGACGTATAAGCACTCCCTTTCAGGGAAGCCGTAATGAGCTGTGTTGTCGGTCCGGTCAAGTTAAAGTCTTTCAAAACACAGTGAGACGTGACTGCACTTTTAATTTTGGACTAGTCCGTGTTTTAGGTAAGTCGCCTTCAGTTGGGATTTTAGTTTGGGAGATATAGTTTACCTGAGATTCGCACTGCATCATACTAACCACTTTGCCACGACTTCTACATAATGGCATTATCAAAAAACTTATTTATATTTTTAAAATCCTTTGAAAAAAGAAATCCGAAACCTGCTTCCCCTAAAACATGGAATAGTCTTGCCACGCTTGAACGTTGAACTCTCAAAGGTCGTTGATAAACTATAGTCAGGAACACATCAAGGTAATGTTTTGAAAGTCTGATCACAGAGCCCTGAAGGACATTCGAAATCGTGGATGCAGGCTCACTAATGGACATCAAAATGAATTGGTTCAGTGAGGGAGCATTGACGCAGGCACTCAACGCCAAATCAACGCCGAAAAAACGCTGAAAACATTGTTTCAACGTCGATTCAACACTTGAGTCGACGCCGCGTGCCCGTGAGGTAGTTTTGAGCCATATTGGTATGTAATGTAACAAGTATAGCTTTTACAAAAAGCTAGGACTACGCGTAGCACATATAAATTGTGAATGTCTAGAATTATATCCCAGAAATTTGTTTTATACAGGCAATATTCTAATATTGCCAGTCTGCACCCAGGATCCAACCGACTGAAGTATAACATCTGAAATGTCAAAGTTGCAAATTCTGTAATTCTGTCAAAAGTACTTTTTCTTAGGCATATGTTTAACTTCAATGTTTCAACGTTATTTCAACGTTGAGTGCCTGCTGGGATAACATCTCCTGAACTCGAATGATTGAAAACTGTTGGAGAAGTTAAGTAGACAACTTTCCTACACTTTATAGAAGACTAATTGAAGATTAACCTAAAAAGTTTGCTAACGACGAGGCAAGGTTTTTAGCTCACCAGAGCCGAAGGCTCCTGGTGAGCTTATAGGGTCATGGTCGAGAGTTTGTAGATGTATATTTTGTATTTGCCTGTACTCATGTGACAGCAAATATGGGCATGTACAAATGTGATAGCAGTTATGTGCCAGAGCTCTACCGTGTACCTCTTTTTTGTGTGGACGCGTATACTTGTTATGTATTGTCTTTCTTCTTCTTGCGAAAGCTTATACTTGCTATTGCCTTACCCGCAGTGTGGAAACCTAATGGTTGAACTTCCGTGTTAAACCCTACGTCTACGTCTACGCATTGGCGTAGACAATAATCGGCATTTTGTTTCAACGTAGTCCCGCACTGCATGACCTAATCGAGCCGCCAACTGAGCGAGCGAGGGGAGGTAACTGCCAGACTAGGTTTCAATTTTAAATTAAGATTTCTGACTGGAATGCAGATATCTATATTTCAAATGTAGATATCTGTATTTAACTATGTGATTCAGATATCTGCAATTCAAATACAGATATCTGCATCTCAATTACAGATATCTCTAATTACATGAAAATACAGATATTTGTATTTAAAATGCAGATATCTGCATTTCATAGGTTTAAACACAAACGACGGCCCCCGCCCATAGGGGCTTGAAGAAATATATGGGCTGCATGATGCTTCCACACAGAGCTAAATCCGGCCCGCACACTAGTACTGGTAAACCGCTTAGAGGATCTAAGCCTGTCCAGGAACCGCGGTGCGAAGCGGACCGTCCATGCTTATAAACCCTATTGGTTTCATTGGGCGACAGGGCTTGAGATGTCATTTCATCTCCATGTCGGGTAAAAGTCCAACAAAATTGGAAGCAACGTCTCCAAAATGAGCTTTGCAGTGTTGACGGGGACGTTAAACCTCAAATCAAACAAACACATTAAACACAAACGGGAACTTATATTTGTATGTTTGTGTGAATGCTAATAAACAAAGTACACTTTGATGAGGACTTGTGACACTGATGTATGTGTAGACTTTGTTTCCGGTTGATCGCGTATAAAAGGAAAGCCCCAATAATCTATTTATACTCGTTTTAACTGAACCATGGTGTTTATCAGGAAAATTGTGTTTTGATAAAACGTGCGCAATATACAGCGACAATGAGATATATGCGATTATTATCCCTCCTCTCTCTGTTCATATGTAAGTAACATAAACTCTCTCTCTCTCTCTCTCTCTCTCTCTCTCTCTCTCTCTCTCTCTCTCTCAGCCTGGAGCTAGTCGCATTAGTGATCATGGGTTCGATTCCGGGCTTCTCCAAGGTCCCGGTCTCCATATGATCCTAGTTATTGATGGCGTGAAACTCCTATATACTATGTACGGGACTGATCTTTTTTTCGATTGATTGAAGAGGTTCCAGAGAAAAATGCCATTGTACTGGTGTGTGTACATAAGCCTGCGCAGGAACCAGGAAAAGTGTGGTTAGGTAAACTGACCGGCTCGACATGACCTAAATTGTGTTGACTGGGTAGTCAAGATCCAAATACAAGAAACATGTCAGTTTGCGAAACACAAAAGATAGAATAATTTCGAGTGAAGTCTGGGCTAAGAAAACAATGCGGGTCAGTAATTAGTTTTATTCTAATAAAACTAGCTTTATTGATATGTTTAGAAAAGACATGTTTAAATGTGACACTTCTTGGCAGTTGATAACGAATTTCAGTATTTAAAATTTGACTGACCTATATATCTTTATTTATATTTTCGAAATAATCACCATAGCTCCAGATAAGGTGTTTTTTCATCCGAAAAGCACCCGGATATTTTTCTTATTTCTGCATGAAAGCATATGTTGTGGGTACTCATTAGAAGCGCCCCGGAAAAATAAGAAAAATAAATTGTGGATACCTCCTCTTATCTGGGCTATATACAGTATAACTTCGATGGCTCGAACACCGATGGCTCGTTTACCATGGATGTGTCGAACCCATTCTTGAGCCCCTAGGGAAATCCTCTACATAAGAAATAAGTGGGGATAATTATGGAATTTTAGTCTTTTATCTTGCAAATGTATGTTGTGTATACTCATTAGAATCGCCTCGATGAGGCGATTCTAATGAGTACACACAACATGCATTTTCATAAAAAGAACACCGAAAAGATGTCTAAAAGTATCTCGTTATGCCTCCTGACAGTAACCTCAGTGGCTCGAACTACCGCTGTCTCGAACAAATTTTCATGGTCCCAAAGGTGTTCGAGCCATTGAAGTTCGACTGTATATGAATCATAATACTTGACCCATTTTTCACCGGGAACAAACAAAAAAAAAAAAAACTTAAAAAAAAAAAAAAAAAAACACAAAAAAAAACGAGACACTGGCAAACAGTGGTGACCTGATCAGACTCTGTGTACGATTGGACCATCACTGTTTGCAAAAGACAAAACAATAACTTAAGGGGAATGGGGACACCTGGCAGATTTTTCCGCCATTTTTCAAAAGGTGACAACTTTCGTAACTGCATGTTCGCTTTTCTATAAGACCTGTCCCACGGAAAAAGGGATAAACTCTTAAGGGAAAGAATTTGCTTCTCAGGAGCAAAATCTTTCCTGTAAGGGTTGACTCCTATTGACATTGGAGACAAAAAATCATTTTAAGTTGCCTCCCCTGAAGGTGTACCCATTTCACTTAATATGACACCCACTCTTGCTATATAATTATATAAATTCTACTCCATTGAAAATTGGTAATTTGTATATAACACAACTTACAATCATTTGTTTGTTTTGAGGTTTTACGTCCCCGCCAACACTATTTAGGTCATTTTGGTTTGGTTGATAGCTAGATGTCTGACCACTAGGCATCACAAGTGAGACACCATCGTTTCTCAACTCACGTGTGATGGCTCTGTTGAACCGTAAGTTTCTCGTTTCGTAAATTTCAGAAAGAGAATTGGTACCAATATGTCACATTTGCCCAATGTAACATTTACGTATGGTCAATTTCGATAAATTTTGGGGTCTTAAATTGGTGCTAAAATTTCTCATGTTGATAATTTCTGGCGTGTGAAGAATTGGTACCTGTGAAGAACTAAAGCGACTTTTTTTCGGTTGTGAGGAATTGGTACCAATTCCTCACACATGTGAAGAATTGATACCAATTCCTCACGCATGTGAAGAATTCGTTGATAATTTCTGATGTGTAAAGAATTGGTAAGTATTCATCACACCTGCAGTGACCTGTTGAAGGTATTGCTACGACGAATCAGCCTCTTCCGCTGCATCCAGTAGAGATGGAGAAAGAATTTTCACTAAGTACTGGTTAACTGGTATACAGGAACAGTGTTGTTAGATCAATTGACCAGCTTTTGTTTGATTTGAGGTTTAACGTCCCCGTCAACACTGTAAAGGTCATTTTGGAGACGTTGCTTCCAATTTTGTGGGACTTTTACCCGACATTGAGATGAAATGACATATCAAGCCCTGTAGCCCAATGAAACCAATAGGGTTTATTAGCATGGACTGTCCGCCTCGCACCGCGGTTCCTGGACATGCTTAGATCCTCTAAGCGATTTACCAGTACTAGTGTGCGGGCTTGCTTCAGCTCTGCGTGGAAGCATCATGCAGCCCATATATTTCTTCAAGCCCCTATGGACGGGGGCCGTCAATTGACCAGCTGTTGGTCGTAAACGTCAAACACTAAATTAAACAAACAAATAAAAAAAATGCGCAGAATAGATCCGTTACCACTCAGAAAAAATCAGCGCAATTGTTTTTCTTGCACTGATTGAAGAATATACCAAGTTTCTAAATAGTTATATGGATGACCCAGGGAGTGGCACAATAAAACAACGCAGCCTATCCCACATTACGAAAACACGCCTATACAAATGTATTGTAGACTTTACCACCGAAAAAAAAACGAAAATTTTTAGATGAAAAATGGTGATATTTTTTATTATTTCTGCTCAAAATATAGATTGTGGGTACTCGTTAGAACCGCCTCATCGAGGCGGTTCTAACGAGTACCCACAATCTATATTTAAGAGCAGAAATACGAAAAATAAAGTTTACCCCTGTAAACCCCGGTTTTTCTATATAAAAGTGGGGTTCAAAGGGGCCAAAAATATATAGGCGTGTTTTCATGATGAATACCAAGAGGAAGCGGTTACCCCTCCGAACAGAAACCACATAATTAGAAATGAGGTATAGTTACACAGGCTGGCGGGTCCAGTAAAGGTTTTCTCGCGACTCGTATCGTCTTAAGCATTCTAACTCTTGTCCCAGAAGTTCAAACAGTAAAACATTGGAATTTTCTTCCACGTTTATAAAATTATGGTATGTTTGAGAAGAATTGGAATCGAATGCAAAAATTACGGAAAGTTCTCAAGGTGTCCGAATTTGTAGAATTTTTACGGTATTAGATTCTTTAAAGCGGCAAATTCTCTATAACGGTAAAATACTGTCGTTATAACGAGGCTTCCGGGCCCTGTATTTGTTGCTTCCCATGGAAATTTCAGTTTAATGGTTCATTATTTCGCAATTTCAGAGAGATCAACATGCTACTGTGCCAACATGAAACATGAGGTTCCGCGGTCACTGGACGTGAAATATCTGGACGCAAAGAAGCTGAAAATATCAATGATTGGAAATATGGCGGTAGGGAAGAGTTGCCTTGCACTCAGATTCGTACAAAATAAATTTATGGACAGACATCAGCCAACTATTACAGGTATGAAATGTGCTTCATTTAAGGTATTTTGACAGTCTTGGTCTTCACATAATAGACAGTATAATACGTCGTCAATCCAGAGAAATATGCCAAATATACCATGTAAATAGAGGATCTTACATGTGTTCATGTATTACGAGTTGAGGAAAAGGGATAAAATGCGAGGCGAAATAAACGAGTTGAGGAAAAGGGATAAAATGCGAGGCGAAATAAACGAGTTGAGGAAAAGGGATAAAATGCGAGGCGAAATAAACGAGTTGAGGAAAAGGGATAAAATGCGAGGCTTCGCCGAGCATTTTATCCTTTTACCTCAACTCGTTTTATAAATTCAATAATACATGAGAACGAATGCAAGATCCTATTTAGCACTTGAAATTTAAAACGCATATTTGTCACGATTGTTTAACATAAATGTCAATACTCCACCATTAGTAAACGCGACGTCGTTATATAAAGGGCATCTTTCAAGATTATTTTACTCATATCGATCGAGCCAATCGTATCAGAAGTGGGCGAAAACCGGAATACCCGGCGAAAAACCAACTGACATTCCGTTGCTGAACTTGACGCCTCACGTGACCCGAGCCAGGCTCGAACCACAGCGGTGAGAGACCTAAGTCAGAGCTCTTACTCATTAGGCAACGGAGGCCCGTACTTTCCTTTGAAATTGCATGTAGCAGACCCGTTGATTTCAATAAAAAGAGAGGGAAGCATGAGTTTGTTATCGGATTTCGCCGTGTAATTAAAATGCAAATTGAAGCAATATATACCTTAATGAAAGGAAAATTATTTTTTTTTACATCAGCATAACCGGAGCAAATTGTCTTGCCTTAATGATAAATAAGGTATTAAATATTTTCCTTCTAAATTGTTCATATCGGTGCAAGTACATGTAATGAAGATTGTCAAATGCTTACGAAAACTGATAAGTGTTCGGTAATTTCCGTCGAACGAAGATAAAAGTTCAACATGTTTAATATGTTTTTTCCCTCATGAACTTTTGTTATACTGGAAACCTCAACGTGGTACACTGATTATTTTGCAGGCTCGCCAGAGTCTTTGCTGGTCGCTTGTAATAAATTTGTACCTTTTCATCATCTCGCTAATTTTATTGGTCGACTGTTTGTCAGTCGAACCAAAAGAAAACTAAGCACAGAAGCTTTTCGTTGTTGATGTCCACGTGACTGTCACTGATTTGTAGGAATCCAGGTAACTGTTATTTATAGAAAAATAGTCGTGCTATTCTTATCACTGTGAGGTCTGAGGCGATCTGTAGAAACTGGACCGGAATCATGAGTTGGGTTTGGCAAACAGTGAAGACCCAGATCAGACGCCGCAGAACGCGGCGTCTGATCAGGGTCTACACTGTTTGTTTACACTGCAAGAATTTAAGGTTTAAACGAAACAGTCTGTTCAAGTTCAGGACCGTTTTTCTAGCCTACCCAGCAGGGACTTGACGTAATTGTGACGTCACACCAACGTCGGTACAACGTCACGACGTTTATGCAACGTCAAATTTACGTCGGTGCAACGTCACGTCGGTGCAACGTGACGTTGCACCGACGTTGATGTGACGTTGCCCTAGTGACGTTTGCCTGCTGGGTGCACTCAGAGATAACAAAAGTGACCCACCAGTTCTGCTAGTACTTCGATTTTATCTAGATGTGGAGTCAAAAGCAGTGAAAATCAATGGAGATGATGTGATATTTCAAGTCTGGGATACGGCTGGCCAAGAAAGGTTTAGATCTTTGTTACCACTTTACATGAAGGCGATCCACGGAGCGGTCGTAGTTTACGACATCACAGACAAGGTAATATTTAGCCTCTTCTCGCGCCCTTTGCATTATGTACAGGTATCGGGTCCACTGAGGACATATTCTGCTTTGAGCTATCGTATAGGCACTATGAGAGATTGATTGTGCCCCCCACCCACCGGAGCTTGAAGAAATAGCTTGGGCTGCATGGGGCTTCCACGCAGAGCTGAAACCTACAACTCTTGAGTACTGGTAAACCGCTCACAAAGCCTGTCAAGGAAAAGTGGTGCGAGTCGGACTTCTCCTTTAACCTCAGCGGTTTCTTTGGGCTTGAGTTGTTATTATGTCCCCCCAACGGAGGGGAGGGGGACATTGTTTTTGATGCGGATCCGGTTTCTGTTGGCGTCGGCGTCAGCGTCGGCGTAGCCTATTAGAAGCATTATATATCTCCTGGACCTATGAATGGATTTTGACCAAGCTTGCATAGACACATCACTAGGATAAGGGAAAACAGTCATTAGGTCATGATCACCTTGACCTCATATTCAATGTCACGGCGACCCAAAAATAGTCATTTTTGGGCCAAAAATGGCTTGTCTGCACTCTATCATTAACGAATTGATTAATTTTAATCAAACTTGGCACAATATATCATTACAACAAACCGCAGATTTGATTAGATTTTGGTGACCTTGACCTCATTTCCAAGGTCAAAGCTACCCACAAACAGTCCTTTTTAGGCGAAAAATGGTTTGTCTGCACGCTGCCTCATTAACGAATTGATTAATTTTAATCAATCTTGGTGCAATATATCATTAGAACAAACCGCAGATTTGGTTAGTAATTGGTGACCTTGACCTCATTTGCAAGGTCACAACGACCCAAAACAGCCATTTTGGGGCCAAAAATGGCTTGTCTGCACTCTATCTCATTAATGAATTGATTAATTTTAAACAAACTTGGTGCAATATATCATTGCAACATACCACAGATGTGATTAGATTTTGGTGACCTTGACCTCATTTCCAAGGTCACAGATACCCAAAAACTGTCATTTTTGGGCCAAAAATGGCTTTTCTGCACTCTAACTCATTGACCAATTGATTAATTTTAATCACACATGGTACAATATATCAATACAACATACCACAGATTTTATTAGATTTTGGTGACCTTGACCTCATCATCAAGGTCACAGCGACCCCAAAACTGTCATTTTTGGCCAAAAATGGCTTCTCTGCACTCTGTCTCATTAACAAATAGATCAACTTTCGTCAAACTTGGTACAATATATCATTACAACATACCACAGATTTGGTTAGTAATTGGTGACCTTGACCTCATTTTCAAGGTCACAGCGACCCAAAACAGCCATTTTGGGGCCAAAAATGGCTTGTCTGCACTCTATCTCATTAATGAATTGATTAATTTTAGTCAAACTTGGTACAATATATCATTACAACATACCACAGATGTGATTAGATTTTCGTGACCTTGACCTCATTTTTAAGGTCACAGCGACCCAAAAACAGTCACTTTTGGACCAAAAACGGCTTGTCTGCACTCTATCTCATTAACGAATTGACAAAATTTCGTCAAACATCGTACAATATATTATTACAACAAACTACAGATTTGGTTAGATTTGGTGACCTTGACCTCATTTTCAAGGTCACAGCGACCCTAAGACAGTCAGTTTTGGTCAAAAATGGCTTGTCTGCACTATCTCATTGACGAATTGATTGATTTTCATCAAACTTGGTACAATATATCATTACCACAAACCGCTGATTTTGTTAGATTTTGGTGACCGTGATCTTTTTACAAAGTCATAGCGCCCCAAAGACAGTCAATTTTGAGCGAAAAATGGTTTGTCCGCACTCTACCTCATTAACGAATCGATTAATTATAGCCAAACTTGGTACAATATATCAACACAACATACTACAGACTTAATTAGATTTTGGTGACCTTGACCTTTTTTCAAGGTCACATGCCCCCCAAAAGAGTCAATTTTGGGCCAAAAATGGATTGTCTTCACTCTAAGGCCAAGGTCTCCCGAAACCTTTTCTTTTGGGGCCAAAAAATGGCTTATCTGTAACCTATATCATTTAAGAATTTATCAATGCTCGTCAAAATCGGTACAATATTTCATTACATTCTACCAAATTTGTCTGGTGATCTGAGTTTTTTAATGACTGTTTGTTTTTTTAGGTCACAGGCTCCCGAGAAAACTATCAGTTTTTTTTGGCCAAAATTGGCTTGTTTGCAGCTTACATTTTGGTGACTTTAACCCAGTTATTAAAGTCAAATGGGTGTTTTAAGATATATTTATGGTGGCGAGGGAGGTGGGGGGGGACATTGTTTTCCTCTGAAAACTTTTCTAGTTTCATCTCATGTCGGTAAAAGTTCCACGAGTCACCGAAATTGCCTAAATAGTGTTGACGCAGATGTTAAACCTCAACACAAACACTCTGTATGCAAAATGACTTTTTAAGGGGTCCCCTTTTTAAGTTTCAAGCAGACGACACTTGTTGTGATTGGCATCTTATCTGTCTAGCAATCAATTAAAGGGACATTTTTGGTAATTCGTGTAGATCCTGATAAGATGCCACATAATGCGGCATCTTATCTGGTTTTCTCCACTGTCTGTTTGACACAAACAAACCTGACACCACTGTAACTGGAAATTGAAACGGTCCAAAACTATCAGGTAGAAGCACAATGGGTATTTTTTTCAGCAGACCACATTTGAATTTTTTTTTTTTTTTTTTTCAGAAAGCAGGATTTGACATTTCATGCAAATTGTCTCCCAAAGACAATTTGCATGAGATGTCAAATACTGTTTTCTGGGATTTTTTTTAAAATATCATTTTTCGTCTGCTGAATTTACCCAGAGAATGGTAAATGTTAAGCAGCCAACACAGGGAAACTCAAAGAGTGACTTTGATCAATGGCTTGATAAAGGAAATATACCGATAACTATAAATAAAAATAAAAAATGAGTTCCTTTAAGAGCAATGAAAACATTCAAAAGAAAGAAGATGGGTCATACTACGTAGTTTCGGCTAATAAAGCCTCATCAGTGACCCTGTAATGATCCGGCAAAGAAAGCCAGAGGAAACATACTGCAATTTTACGAATTTCGAATAGGCAGTCGATTCAAAGACTGATATAAATCAAAATGGGGTCCAAATAATTAAAAACCTGTGTAGAATATGAGTCTAAACCAATAATTTATTTCCGATTTCTCAGAATATTCACGCTGATCTCAAAGGACCAAAAGTAAAATATAAACTGCACTATGGTTGATGTACGGGGAGACGTTTTACGGCCGCCACACGGCACAACACCAGCTGCAGTGAAGGCAAATAAAAATAAAAAATGAGTTCCTTTAAGAGCAATGAAAATATTCAAAAGAAAGAAGATGGGTCATACTACGTAGTTTCGGCTAATAAAGCCTCATCAGTGACCCTGTAATGATCCGGTAAAGAAAGCCAGAGGAAACATACTGCAATTTTACGAATTTCGAATAGGCAGTCGATTCAAAGACTGATATAAATCAAAATGGGGTCCAAATAATTAAAAACCTGTGTAGAATATGAGTCTAAACCAAGAATTTATTTCCGATTTCTCAGAATATTCACGCTGATCTCAAAGGACCAAAAGTTAAATATAAACTGCACTATAAAGCCTCACTATGAACGTACAAAAAGAAAAAATAATGATGGAGTGGTGTCAGATGACACCAGTCACCTCTCCACCATGCAGTTCTTTTCATTTACCTACTTATTATTTCTACTGATATTAAAACAGTAAATTTGAGATGAATAGAAATTATTCCTATTTTTGCTTGCAAGTTTTGATTATTGATTTAACTCTGGCTGTTTAATAAAGGGAATTTAGTTTTAGTAAAGTACTGCTTGCCTGGGGAGAGAGGTGGCTGCTCAGCAGAGATAAAATATATAATGGAACGCTTTGGGGGGATGGTTGTGTCTACTGAAGAGAGTTGACCATTAGTTAAGTTTAAACTGTATAAGTACTTATATTTTATAGGCGTCGTTTATTGCAATACCAGATTGGATCGCAGAAGTTCGGAAGAATGCCCCAGATGATGCAGTTATTATGTTGGTGGGCAATAAGGTGGACCTTGAAAAGGAGGAAGAGAACCTGAGACAGGTCACACAGGAGGTAAGGGACGGCGTTGTTGTCGCATTCTATATAATAATATCCCCAAAATAGCTACTTTTCCGATAATATCCCCAAAATGGCTACTATTCCGATGAAAATTTGTGATATTTTTCATATTTAAACTCAAAACATAGATAATTGTGTGTACTCGTTAGAACCGCCTCATTGAGGCGGTTCTAACGAGTACCCACAACCTATATCTTTGAGCAATAATAAGCAAAATAATGTATACCCCGCCTGTAAACTCGAGTTTTCTCTATATAAAGTGGGCTTTAGGGGGTGTTCATTTTACGGACTTGTTCATGTAAGTGAGTGTTTGAGTTTTACGTCCCACCAACAGCTTAGGTCATATGGAGACGGGACCACCGAGGGTATAAAGACTCATCTGAAAGTCTGGAGAAGCCCGGGATCGATCCTGAGTCCCCTGGTTTACAAGGCGAGCAGCGTAACCACTACACCACGGAAGGTTCTAACTGGTTCATGTGATGAGAATACAAATCATTCTGATCAGAGTCATCACTGAGCCATATTGACATTTAGTTTGCCAAAGGTGCTGCAGTTTTGCATTTTCTCCCTTCCATTAGTTCAAGAAGAGCTGTTGGATTGCAGGCCACCACGCCGAAGAAGAAACAAAATGGTATTTACTAAAGTATTCATCATTTCACTCATTTTTGCTCAGATACGTGGACTGGACTTTTGTTGACCTGTGATGGGGTGGATGGGTGAGCCAAAGGTATGGTGATTTGCGGCACTGGGGCGGCCAACTGATATTGACCTACTGTCCTTGCAGCAGGTGCAAGAAGACGGGGAGTCGTTGTTTCTTCCGTTTCTACACTTCCATTTATTTTCCTCTTTTTCCCATGTCCCCCACTTTCATCTCATCTACTATCTCTTTCTTTCTCTAGGAGACCCACACAAAGTGACGCACAATTAACATTTATAACAAAAATATCAAAGATGTTCATCAGAAATGTAGCCATTTTGAAGATGTGACCTGTCGTTAAACCCCAACACAATCAATCAAATTCTTCATTACGGTGCCACACCCGTGCGACATAGTGCATTTTTTCACATCTCCAAAATGGCTACATTTCTGATGAACATCAGTCTTTGATATTTTTGTTATAAATGTTCAAAACATATGTCGAGGGTGCTCGTTAGAACCGCCTCAGTGAGGCGGTTCTAACGAGTACCCAAAACCTATGTTTTGGAGCAGACATAAGAAAAATAATGTTTACCCCCGTAAACCCCAGTTTTCACTATATATAGTGGGGTTTAGTGGGGTCTTCATTTCACGGACTTGTTCACTGATGTTGACCTGTGAAGACTTTTATAGCTGCTCTTCGCACACTTATCTTGCTTTGACAAATTTATGTTTTAGGAGGGACAACAATTTGCAGCTGAGTATGATCTGCTCTTCACAGAGGCGTCAGCTAAAACTGGAGAGAATGTTGAAAAACTCTACCTTAATCTAGGTAAACATGCTTTTATAAAGTGTTTTACTAACTAGTATCTGAAATATATCTAAATTTTCTGGCCATTTTGATGTGATTTATGTATATATCAATTGCGACCATTAGGCATTACGAAAACACGCCCCTACAAAGGGTGAGAGTAATACTTTGACCAAATCACTCTGACCACTCTGACTTTGACCAGTCCAAGTAAGTCCAACTTGGACCAACTGGGGTGTAAAACTCTGACCATTTACCTGTCTGACCATGATAGATAATGCATATAATCACCCTGAATAAACATTTTAATAGCCTTTTTACAGGTAATAAATGGGTAGTTTTAAGCAATTTCACTTTAAGGACTTTAAATAAGAATGAACAAAATTTAATTACTTATCATCATTAATTATTTTAAAATTATAAAACTGGGCTTTATCGAACATAATGAATATAATATATATGTTAAAGGTGCATTATTGAGCTATCTGGAAAAATGCTTCCAAATATAAAATACATATAGCCGGTATTTTGCTTTAAAACAATACAAATGAATGCATTTTATACAAAATACGAACAATTATGACAGGTAAACGAGTTTGAGAGGGATTCCCTAACTAGGTTTCGAACACTAGTTAGATCTATTTTTAGTTCGTGACAAAAATAGAATCCCCATATATGACGTTATGCGACGTTCATTTTTGGCCTTGTTTGCTTAGGCCATGCCTGAATCGGAAAAAAATTTGACGCTGAATACCATGCCATAAGTAACGACACTCAGAGACGATACTGTCGCCATGTATGTGTAAAGTGACAGATTTATTTTTAGAACAGAAATTCCGAACACATGTTCAAAGCGAAGGGTAAACACGAATGAAAACGACCATTTTCACAAAGTTCTGAAGCTGTATTTGGCTCCAAAAGTGTAGACATGACAAAGGAGTAAGCATTGAAGATAAAAACCAGAAAAAAAAATTGAGACCCAGTAGCTCAATAATGCACCTTTAACCCTTATCTCGCTGTTCACGACCCCTATCTTTGCAAATAGTGTAGGTCCAGATCAGATGGCTTCTGATCAGGATCTACATTGTCTGGCATTCAGTTCATGAATTTGTAGCAATAAATTACATCAAGTAATTTGATTGGCTGATAGACAGAAATGGGTGTGGCTTAAATGAATACATTGAATTCAGCAAGATAAGGGTTAAGTAGATCTATCCTTATCAATCAAGACTCAGTGTGTAGAATTTTTTTCTCTACATAAAAGGGGTGACCTGTTTAATCATCTCCAAAAATTACATAAATATACAAAAATCAAATAAAAAAAAAAAAAAAAAAAAAAATACCAATATCAAAATTGACCCTTTCCTGCTCTGACACGGTTCGGCATATTGACAAGCAAAAAATTATAACGTCGAGTAGAAGACAAAATGGACTGACTGCAGCGGACTTACGATAGACACGGACGGACGGGGCTGGAGCCGTGGAATGGGGATACCACCGAACGGCTACGGTGTAGTGCCAGAATGGATTCGTTCCCTGGGACCCCACAAGCTGACGACCTGTGACACGGGGAAACTGGAAACAACAACAACAAATCATCTCCAATCCAGCTGACGACCCGTGACACGGGGAAACTGGAAACAACAATCATCTCCAATAAATAATTCCTCCTGACCATAGTGTACTTCAAAGGCGTATCTTATCTAAGTGATTAAGAGGTGATTTTGAGCAGAGATTCTCTGCATAATTATTTATGACTTGGTAGGAGAAAGATCAAATTTTACTGTATGGGTGTGTAGAACGGTGAGTCGAAAAACCCAAATCTACCCAAATCCACTGTATTTACCCAAATCCACCCAAATCCACCTGATAATTACCCATATCCACCTATACCTGGCCCATTTAAAGTCATATAAGTTGTTTTTAATGTTTACATGATAGAATATATCACTTTGGACAAATAAATAATCAAATTTAGTAACTTGTAACAATTTAACACGCACTATACATCGCGTGTAGTGTAACGAAACATCTTTCAGTTGGTTGCCTAGGGTTACCACTGTAATAATCATAGTTCACACACGTCTATTATAAATAATGTTAGATAATTGTAAACCTCTAAAAATATTTATTTATTTATTTATTTATTTATTTATTTATTAAGAAAGGAAAGGAAAATAAATAGACCAGTGAATGTTTGACGGTTGAGTAAAAAAAAACACACAAATACATGCAGAAAATACCGCAGAATATACGACCTTATTAAACACAACTTTTTATAAAGTAAGGCTTTGGTTTACAGGGGAACATATTATTTTCATTAGTTCTGCTAAAAATACAACTTTTTATAAAGCAAGGCTTTGGTTTACAGGGGAACATATTATTTTTTATTAGTTCTGCTAAAAAAAAACAACAAACAAACATATATCGTAGACATAGACTGTGGGTATTTTTTGGACCCCCTCCCCCCTCCCACAATCCATGCTGAAAGAAACTGATTGGGCTGCACCTCTGAAATGCTTCCACGCTGAGCTGAAACGGAACCCGCGATAAACCTCCATTCAAGCAAACAAACACTCTAATTTAGAACCGCCTCATCGAGGCGGTGAGGCGGTTCTAACGAGCTGCAAAAATCCATGCTTTGAGCCGATATGAAAAAAAAATAAATAAATAAATAAATAAATAAAAATAATTTTTAGTAGAAAATTTCATTGTGATGAATATATTTCGGCCCATAAGTTTCAATATGTGTGTTTTCGAACGAAAGATGGAAGAAAAAGAAAGAAAGAAAGAAAGGAAGAAAGAAAGGACCAACCAACTAACCAACCCATTACGAAAACACACCTATTAAATATACTGGAAATTGTATCCACCAAAATGAAAATTTCCAGAAAAAAAAATCCGATATTTTAATTTTTCTTCTCAAAACCCCGTTAGCCCAAATCCACCGTAAAAAAAAAAAAAAAAAAAAAAAAAAACAAATCTACCATAATATTGGAGTCATTGCTTCCAATTCTGTGGGACTTTTACCCGACACATTGAAATGAAATGACATCTCAAGCCCTGCCGCCCAATTAAACCAATTGGATTTATGTGCATGGACAGTCCGACTCTCACCACTTTTCTTGGGTAGGCTTATAGCCTCTAAGCGGTCGGTTTCAGCTCTGCGTGGAAGCATCATGTAGCGCTATCTATTTTTCAAGACCCGATGGGCGCGGGGGGCGGGGGGGGGGGGCAGACAATATTGATAAGCGTCTATCTATATTTATTATCATCATTATTTGTGATGACGAATGGGTACTTTGTCAGAATCACCAGAATAATTCTTGCCTGACTCAGAAAAAAATGGAAAGGAACTTACCTGCTGGGGCATAGACAGTAGCAGTTATATGCAGGCTGAGTAAATGCAATGCACACAAATGTGTTTTATGTGTGAAACTTTTTGGAAATGTATAATAACATTTCTGTCTAAACGTATTAAATCTTGGGGAGTCTGCATAACTGCTACTGTCAGTCAGTCATCGACGAAAATGTATCTATTAAACCTGGCATTGCGAAAACACGCAACATGCCTATATAATTTTAACCCCCTTAAACTCCCCTTTATCCATTAAAACTGGTGTTTACATGGATAATGATCATTTTTCCTATTTCCGGTAAATACACATTGTGGGTACTCTTTAGAACGGCCACGCCGAGGCGGTTCTAACGAGTTCCAACAATCCATGTTTCGAGCAGAAATATGAAAAATATACATTTTATCAGAGAAGTTTCATTTTTGTTGGTACATTTACAATTTATTTGAATAGGCGTATTTTCGTAATGCAAGCCTTACTGAAAAAAAAAATCTCGTTGATGTCCAGCTCCTGTCGCTTGCAAGCCACCCCAGAGAGGAGCCGCACGTGAGTCAGGCTTACAAATTTAAAAAAAAAATTGATAATAATAATAATAATTCACAAATTAAATCAAGTACAACATTAAAACAAAAAGAACCATCATCACGTGTCCATTTTTCATCTTATAATATTTAATTATAATAGCAATATCGTCAAAGCCAGACCTGAACAGCGGGCCAACGTCGGGCCGACAGAGATACGACGTTGCCATCTATTGATATCGGCCCGACATTGATCCGACACTCTTTGCACATGTGTCGTACAGTATCTATTACTTCCGAAAAGAATTTGATAAACTCGAACATATTAATTAAAATGCAAACAAATTAATTTTTGAGAAAATGGTATGAAAAAATGAAATTTGAAAATAAAAATTATGAATAAATAAATAAAAATCACCTGACCGGAGATCATGACATTAATATTTGACGAAGAATTAGAATAGTGACAATGCAATTGGTCGTAGCCCAGAAGTATGCTCGAAACACAGCGGTCGGAGACCAAGTGATTAGAGTCAGCGTTCTTACCCACAAGGTCACAGAGGCCAAGGGTATACGCAAAAAAAAAAAAAAAAAAAAAACTTTTAAAATGTATGTTGAAGCACCGGTCAAGCACATTCTGCTCTTCGCAATCTAATTTATGTTCATAACAAAATGGATATTAACGCAGTCGGAGATCACCCATTCATTCATTTAAGATAAAAGCGGCCCAGGCAAAGTGGTGCGAGTCGGACTGTCCATGCATATAAACCCTACTGCTTTCATTGGGTGGATTTGTTTGTTTGAGTTGAGGTTTAACGTCCGACGGTCCCCGTCAACACTGTAAAGGTAATTTTGGAGACGTTGCTTCTAATTTTGTGGGACTTTTACCCGACATTGAGATGAAATGACATCTCAAGCCCCGTCGCCCAATGAAATTAGCATGGACGGTCCGCCTCGCACCGCGGTTCCTGGACAGGCTTAGATCCTCTAAGCGGTTTACCAGTACTAGTGTGCGGGCCGGATTCAGCTCTGCGTGGAAGCATCGTGCAGCCCATATATTTCTTCAAGCCCTATGGGCGGGGGCCATTTCATTGGGTGGAAGGGTGGTTGTCATTTAATCCCAATGTCGGGTAAATGTCCAACAAAATTGGAAGCAACGTCTCCAAAATGGCATTAACAGTGTTAACGGGGACATTAAACCTCGAATCTAACAAACAAACCCATACAACAATGTACCGATCGTTTATTTTGACATACCGGTAATTGATATTGACGGATGTACTTTTCCAGCTGGCATACAACGTCGGAAAATCATTAAAACCACATTCATCCAACGTCATGACATTGAATTGAAGTCTGTTCATCAACGGTCGACTGGGCTTTATTAAAAACATTGAAAAAAAATTGGTTCCTCTCCAGTATGGATAATTTCGACCATTGTGTAGAAGACTGTGAAACTTATCGCCCCTACCCAAAAGGGCTTCCCAATATTAGGAAACGGTACACGCCTCATTTCACAGTCTTCAGCAGAATGGTGAGACACAAATCTTTGAGGACTGTTCTAACACGCGCCTACAACCCGTATTGCTATATAGCATAAATGAGCGACATATTACACAAGTTCCTAAAATTAACTATACATACTGTGTTTTCGTAAAGAGACCTGCGCTTAGCGAATGCTTTGTTCAAGCTGCGTGTCTGCGCAGTCTGGTCATGGCCTTCACTATTCACTTATGGAAAATGACTGAACGTTTTGCAGGCCACATGTGAAAACTCAGATTCTGAGTGCGTTGAATGCGCTATCACTTGGCACAGATTTTAATTGATTTTAAACACACACACACACACACACACACACACACACACACACACACACACACACACACACACACACACACACATGGCGTCCAACATGGTGTCAGATAGTACAAATAATAAGTTAAAATTGTAATATCTTTATATATTTTGCTTTCAACATAGATTGTGGGTGCTCGTTAGAATCGCCTCAATGTATACCCCCGTAAACCCCATTTTCCTCTATATAAAGTGGGGTTTAGAGGGGTCTTAGTTTCACGGACTTGTTATCGTGATGTGCATAATGCTTCCACGCAGAGCTGAAACCAACCGCACAGGAATACTGGAAAACCGCTTAACGGTTCTAAAACTGCTCAGGGAGCGTGGTGCATGCATATCAGCCATATTGGTTTAATTGGATGGCATGGTTTGGGATGTAATTTAACCCCAATGCGGAGGCAAAAGTAGTAGGGGGGTCACTTGGGCATCATGGACTGCGCATGCGCAGCATTTGTATCACTTCCGGTGAAACGTAAGCGAAACGATTAGATGACGAAACTACCCTAAATATCGGACGAGTGTTCGAATGACGTAAATTACCGTAATTACGCCGTAAGTATCCTAAATTTTGAGGCGAAAGATGTTCCCGCGGATTGGCAAAGTTCGCCGTCCCCGATCAGGTCGGGGGTGATCGGGGTCTACCCCGTTCGCTCGAGCTCTCCTATCCCAATATTTAGGGAGATACTACCCGGTATAGTAGCGATGAAATTAAGTCTCACCCGCAAACCAATTATCGCCTCGAAAACCGGGAAAACAATGGAAGGTGTTGGAAGAGCTCGACTCGATGCGAGAAACTAGTAATGGACCGCGTCCCGGAAAAAAAAAAGTTTGGTTCGTTCGATTTTAGGTTTAACGTCCCCGTCAACGCCGTATAGGTCATTTTGGGGGGCGTTGCTCCCAGTCGCGCGAGACCTTTACCGGACATATCTACGACATTTGTATCTCGGAGAATCTTTCTCGGCTACGGAATTTATACGGATATCGCGGGGGCGTAGCCAGTATGCATTATGAGAGTGGAGCGTAAAATGAGAAGCAAATGATGATAGGATTTTTGATCAGCTGTAATTACCCTAAAAATTGGGGCACCTGAAGGGAGGTCACCGTAAATATCCTAAAGTTTGATCTCAAGCGATGTAGCAAACGTGTTCTGGTGGAATAGTGGAATGACAAACAGTGCAGACCCTGGTCAGAGTGATCGGGATCTACACCGTTTTTTCTGTCCCAATATTTAGGGTAATACTACCCGGTGCAGTCCTGCGATATTGACAAATCGATTGTCTCCGACACTCAGTGCGAAACGCTTATCGCCTTTAAACTAGAAAACAATGAAACTCGCTGGAAGATAGCGTTTAGAAGGCTGATGTTGTCGTTTAAATTTCTAAACACGCTCGCTTCTGAATGGGCTGCGTCCCGGGAAAAGAAAGTTTTGTTTGTTCGATTTGAGGTTTCACGTCCCCGTCAACGCCGTATAGATCATTTTGGGGACGTTGCTTCCAGTCGCGCGAGACCTTTACCGGACATATCTACATCATTTGTATCTCGGAGAATCTTTCTCGGCTACGGAATTTATACGGATATCGCGGGGGCGTAGCCGGAGCAAAAAAAAAAAAGTATTGATCAATACAGAGCGAGTTTGGTCATGTCTAAATTATCTCATCTGATTGGTTGGAGCAATGAGTTAAACCTTTCTGCGTGCTGGTCAAGACCTCAGTTTCAAAATGAATTCGTGTTGTAAAGTGTCAAACCACGCGATAGAAAAACATCTTTACTCCGAGAGTATGGGAGCTTCTGTCTTCAAATTATCTCCCTTTGGGTAATCTTTAAATGGCTCTATTTCCCTTATGACTGAACCGATTTGGGTGATCTGGGTATCAAACGAATTGTCTAAAGGAGACCTACGCGACGCAATCATCGGACCTTGGCGTAATTATCTTCCTTGACGGTTCAAATTATCTCCCTTTGGGTAACCTTTAAATGGCTCTATTTCCCTTATGCCTGAACCGATTTGGGTGATCTGGGTATCAAACGAATCGTCTTAAGGAGATGAAATCATCAAACCGTGGCCAAAATGCGGGAAATCGCTTTTAACTCCCTATAGAATGGCTCGAAATTGAAAGGTATACTAAGTATTGGTGATGAACTCAAAGATCGCATCACGTGAACACCCCCACTAAACCCCACTTTTTACGGAGAAATCTGGGTGTACATTATTTTTCTTATTTCTGCTCCAAGACCACAAAGAGGCGGTTCTAACGAGTACCCACAACCTATGTTTGCAGTATAAAAAAGAAAAATATCATGGATTTTCATAAAAATGTCGCCATATTTGGAGATGTGAAAAATGTCGCACGGGTATGTTATCGTATTGCGAAAAATGAATCAGCATCACACACTCACACACACACACACACACACACACACACACACACACACACACACACACACGCAAGAACACACACACACACACATACATAATAAACACACACACACACACGCAAGAACACACGCACACGCACATACATACATACATACATACATACATACATACATGACTCACATAAACAGCAGGCGTTTTAAAATTACGGGAATTAAACAAGGAGCCAGAAAACGCATAAGTTTACATGTTTATTGAACCGCAAGGCATGCATAAGTACATAAAAAGAATACAAGAGAACGCGATAGTGCAATACAGTGATACATACGTGTTAGATGAGGCAAATATATGCTTTTTTCATACTTTAAATCCATTTATCACATCTACATCGCCATTGTCTATATATATATATATATATATATATATATATATATATATATATATATATATATATATATATATATATATATATATATATATATATATATATATATATATATATATATACTGACTTTTTACGATCGCAATGTAATTACAACTGATCTTTCAGCATCGGGAATGTATATGTTAACCAGTCTTTATATACACGGTACATCTTTGTCATTTGTGCACTGGAATCCTTTAAAAGAACGGGTTGATAGTAGGCGTCCGTGTCCATTTTATATATCCTCCATACATTCCATCCAAATGGTGGGTTTCCAACGGTTTCCGTTTCTCGAAACAAGTGGTCCACTTTCGCCCATTGACTATTGCTTAGATAAACGACGATTGGACCTTTCCTTTGATCATTCTGGAGTACACTAGCGTCCAAATCACTTTCAATGTCTTGATCCGAAGAACATGGGCCACTGGTCCGAGGCTCTATTGAAATACGATCACCTGCTATCCGATGTTTTGTTCCTGAAAGAGCGTACGAGACACAAACGCCAAACACATCACTGACGATTTGTCTGTCTGACAAGGTATCGGCTTTGTTGTCGACTAGGACGTACGAATACGGTTTTGACGTAATGTCATTGTAAATCTTCATGAACGTGGGTTTGCTTTTATCAAATATCCTGTCCGCCATTATTCCTATCTGTCGTCTGTCGGCTGGACTTCGATATAAAGCCATATACTGGGCATTTCTACTGATACTAGTGTTATGTTTACCCTTAGGGAAAGCGTTTTGTAACAACAAGATAACGCTGGCGTTCCTATGTCTGCCTTGAGTAAATAATTTGGAAATGATCGGACTGTCTACGGCGAGATCCATTAAGTCGTCCAAGACAACGATGTTATTATATCTCGTGTCTAAATCACTCAGGTTGTTTTGAAATTCTGGAAGGCCTTCTCGAAAGGTAATTTCCTGTTTCAATGTTCGTTTCATTTCTTTGAACATATCTTGATACTGACCATAAAACCACTGTATTTTACGAGGTTTGTTGCCCACTTCGTATTCAATATAATCCCTTTCTAGAAGTTGTTTGACGAAATAGCTTTTTCCCGACATACTTGGCCCCACCACCATAAGAGAGAATTTGTGACGGAATCGAAACATCGGGTATGGCTCTGGTAAAATGTCGAGTCTTCTCTCTGTGGACTTGTGAGATTGTTCTAGTATCTGACGGTCATGCTTACGCCTGATTTTGTTCGCTTTGTTTTTTACTGCTAAGCTTGGCAACCTTGTTTGTAGCGTAGGAGCGGGAGGACATAATACTGCACACTTGAGATAATCAGCGCGTTCTCTCGCATCGTTGAGCTGATGTACCATTTGCAGATGACTGCTTAAATTAATAACACCTGGCCTTTGACACACTGGACACACGCGTGTATATTTGTACGGCATGATTAACTTTTTATTCACTCGTTCCATTCTTACGTCCTTGGTCTCTGAGCATTCAATAAGTCAGGGTATAGTGGGATACAGTGAGGATACAGCGGGGGGTACAGTCAGGATACAATGGGGATACAGTCAGGATACAGTCAGGATACAGTGTGGGTATAGTCAGGATACAGTCAGGATACAAAGGAGATACAGTCAGAAGCTGACCATGACACCGCGCCAGCGTTTGACAGTAGTTATATCCTAAATGTTGGACTGGAAGATCGCTGCTGCCGTGCACTGGCACACGTCGCGCGTACAACGTTAAAACGACGTCGTTTCGTTTAACACGCGCAAGAATTCGCGTGAACGGCTGACCGACTGCCCCTGACCACAATAGATACCACCACAGAAACCACCACCACCAATACCCAGTGCCTCTCCTCTTTAACCATTCGAGAATACAACTGGTCCTAAATGTTCGATTTGCGAAAATCGCTTTCTTTTTTTTCACGTTATGTCTAATCAGATACGGCTAAGCTAAGGGTCTCATCTCTCAGATATTCTGTTACAAAAGCGAGCAAGTCTTTGAACCACTTTTCGTAAAACTCAATATCTTTCAAATGCATGGGACTTTTCTCTCCGGACGTAGGTATCGAATACAGCTCTCCAGTCCTCAGCTTATATCTGATGGGGTTGTCGTCGCTATCCGGCGGTGGAGTTCTTGCGGGTGGGAAGAAATAACACTGGCCACTCCTTAGCTTTCGCTTTAGCCGTTTCCAGTAGTGCTTTACCGTATCGTAGATCTGCTTTCTTGTGTAGATCGTGTTGCCTTCCCCGTCATGGTGAGAAGTTACACGGTAAAAATTGAGTCGGGGTTCCTGGCCATAGTGAAATTTATAGTTGTCCTCGATCCAATTACATAGACCCCTTTCGTTGAAATTCCAGTTGATTTCGTTAATTACGCGCGTGTCCTTTTCGATGCACTCCTCTCCGCCGCAAGCCCGATATAATGTTAGAAACCTTCCCATCCTACCTGGAACGCAACGCTTGGTGTTTTCTCTTTGCGGATTCGTTTGAGAATGAAGTTATTTACTACAACCTTTACGTATTCTTCGGCGATTTCAAAACGAGGCTGTCGTCTCCCATTGGCCGATGCTCGACACATTCGGAATGTTGTTTGGCAACTAGTTTTTGGTTATTGATAAACGCCGCCATTATAATGGTCAAGGCGTTGTTATTATGATGTAACGCGGGAACTAATTAAGATGACTTTCTCTGCGACTGTACCTGTCAGTAGTAATATCCTAAATGTTGGGATGGAAGACTGCTGCTGCCGTGCACTGGCACACGCCGCGCGTACAACGTTAAAACGACGTCGTTTCGTTTAACACGCGCAACAATTCGCGTTAACGACGGACCGACTACCCCTGACCAAACGGAGCTAACCCCGATCGAGCGCGTCTATTTCCGCTATGCCCTCAGTCAACCCACTTTATACCGACATTCGTATAGCGGCACACTCTTTATAACGATAATTTAAATGGAAGAAATCCTCAAAACTAAGCATTGATCTGATCAGCTTGATAGGAAATGCTTGTATAAATTACATAGCCAAGAAAAAAATTCTCCGAGATACAAATGTTGTAGATATGTCCGGTAAAGGTCTCGCGCGACTGGAAGCAACGTCCCCAAAATGATCTATACGGCGTTGACGGGGACGTGAAACCTCAAATCGAACAAACAAAACTTTCTTTTCCCGGGACGCGGCCCATTCAGAAGCGAGCGTGTTTAGAAATTTAAACGACAACATCAGCCTTCTAAACGCTATCTTCCAGCGAGTTTCATTGTTTTCTAGTTTAAAGGCGATAAGCGTTTCGCACTGAGTGTCGGAGACAATCGATTTGTCAATATCGCAGGACTGCACCGGGTAGTATTACCCTAAATATTGGGACAGAATAAACGGTGTAGATCCCGATCACCCTGACCAGGGTCTGCACTGTTTGTCATTCCACTATTCCACCAGAACACGTTTGCTACATCGCTTGAGATCAAACTTTAGGATATTTACGGTGACCTCCCTTCAGGTGCCCCAATTTTTAGGGTAATTACAGCTGATCAAAAATCCTATCATCATTTGCTTCTCATTTTACGCTCCACTCTCATAATGCATACTGGCTACGCCCCCGCGATATCCGTATAAATTCCGTAGCCTAGAAAGATTCTCCGAGATACAAATGTTGTAGATATGTCCGGTAAAGGTCTCGCGCGACTGGAAGCAACGTCCCCAAAATGATCTATACGGCGTTGACGGGGACGTGAAACCTCAAATCGAACGAACCAAACTTTTTTTTTCCGGGACGCGGTCCATTCTTCGTAATCGAAGTTCATCGAGTCGAGCTCTTCCAACACCTTCCATTGTTTCCCGGTTTTCGAGGCGATAATTGGTTTGCGGGTGAGAGACTTAATTTCATCAATACTATACGGGGTAGTATCTCCCTAAATATTGGGATAGGAGAGCTCGAGCGAACGGGGTAGACCCCGATCACCCCCGACCTGATCGGGGACGGCGAACTTTGCCAATCCGCGGGAACATCTTTCGCCTCAAAATTTAGGATACTTACGACGTAATTACGGTAATTTACGTCATTCGAACACTCGTCCGATATTTAGGGTAGTTTCGTCATCTAATCGTTTCGCTTACGTTTCACCGGAAGTGATACAAATGCTGCGCATGCGCAGTCCATGATGCCCAAGTGACCCCCTTACTACTGGCAAAGTCCCACTAAAAGGAAGCCTCGCCTTTAAAATGACCTCTAAAGTGTTGACGGGGACGTTAAACCGCGAGTCAAACAAACAAAACCTGGGCCTCGGTGTTCAGTCCAATAAAACAATAGCGCATCACAAAAGCACGCCTGTTCAAATTCAGTTATATTGAGGATACTGCAACAATAACAAAGAAAGGGGGAAAATACGATAAAAATAAAGTGTTTTTCATACTTTTTTGCGTGGATGGGGGTGCAAAATTATAAGGGTGTGTTACCGTGATAAAAACACACACCCTATCGAATTCCACTCCCATTGAGTACCCTTTTTATACACTAAATTCGAGTTTTACAGTAGTTAACATTACTTTTCTTAGATCTTACCAAAATGTAGAATATGGGTGTTCGTTATAGAACCAACTGGCTGAGGCGACCCTAACGTGTAATCAAACAATCTACATGTATATTTTAGAGCAGAAATAGGAGATCTTTTCCAATTTTTCAGCATATAAGTTTCGCTTTTTCTTTTTTGTTTTGTATTTTATTATTTTTTTTTTATCATTATTATTTTATTTATTTATTTTGCGTTTATATAGGCATGATTTCGTAATGCAGTCGCCATCACGTATAAAAGTCCGTGAAATGACCCCAAAACCCCACTCCATATGAAAAAACGGGGGTTTCCGGGGGTACACACTATTTTTCTTATTTCTGCGTCAAGACAGGTTGGCGGTACCCGTTAGAACCGCCTCAATGAGGCGGTTCTAACTAGCATCCACAACCTTGTTTTGAGCAGATCACGGATTTTCATCAGGCAAGAAGCCATTTTGGAGATATGAAAAATGTACTTATGTCGCACGGATAAGTTATCATAATGGCGCTTGTCTCGCGACGGCATGACACCTTGGCGAAACGCTCCTTAGTGCAAAGCCCATGAGCCGCAAAAACAGCGTAACGCCTCAGCACATCCGTCACTGGTCCAAACACGCCCGAGTAAGTAATTTTGGGCTCAGGATTTCTCTTTTATTGCCTATGCTCGGGTTATATGAACTGCTGCTGCTGCTGAGTGGGTGAGGGATATCTCAGACGCTATCAAAAATTATTAATAAAATATTAAATTAAGAGGAACGGGTAATTCACATTCACTTAAACTGTTAGTCTATTGGCCCCTGCAGTGCCAGCGGGGCGTGACTTGACACATTTGCTTTGGATATGAAGCGTTCTGATTGGCGAGGATTTTTGTTCGAATAAACACAGCGCTTGACAACTGGACGTGACTTAAAGCTTTCTAAAGGTTTTTGTCTGAATAAACAGGCGTTTTATAAAAAAAAAAAATAAATAAATAAATTAATATAAAAAAATAAATAAATAAAACGATAATAATGTTTTTTAATACTACTTCTACTACTACCAATAATAATAATATTTATAATATATTTTTTTCTTGACTATAGACGAATCTTAGTTTTATGTCTTAGCCTTACTGTTCAAGTGACAAATTTTGTTGACTTGGATGGAAAACCAAAACGCACAGAAGCGAGTAAATACTATTGCTTTTTTCAACCTTTCTATTCTTCCTGTCTTTCTCTCGTATAACGGCTAAAACGTAGATTGTGGGTACTCATTAGAACCGACTCGGCGAGGCAGTTCTTTGGTGAGTCACAATCAATGTTTTTGATCAGAACTAAAAAAATAATCTGTGTTCTTGTGAACCCCAATTTTACTTTATCATAGTGGGGCCCTAGCGGACAAAATTACATAGCCATGTTTCCGTGATGCTTTCGATAATCTTCTTTCTTTCTTTCTTTCTTCCTTTCTTTCTTTCTTTCTTTCTACCATCATACAATATTGTTGACGAGGATGCGGAACTAAAAGAATGGGGCAGGTTTACTTTCTTTCTGTTTCTTTCCTTCTTTCTTTCTTTCTTTCTTTCTTTCTTTCTTTCTTTATTTCTTTCTTTCTTTCTTTCGTATTTGCTTGGTTATAATCTAAAATAAAGAAATAAATAGACAGGTAATGGTGATCGCTGTGCGTGCTATGATCATAGGACAGCCTAAGGCAATCTGTGTATTCTGACTTGAAGATGTTTTGTCGCACTACACCTACCTAGTAGGTGCGCATCTTAAAAAAAGATAACACGGATAAATGGCATTTTATTAATTTAATCGTCAATAGAATATCAAATTGAATTTGTAATGTTTAGGACCTGTTAGGACACATTGAGTTCAAACCCTTTCCATATCAGCAACAGAAAATTGATTCATATGAGTGAGGGGTGTGAGAGGTATGTGCGGTAAATAGTTATTGTGTAATTATCATCCATACAAATATCAACGTTACTAAATTTGATTATTTATTTGTCCTAAGTGATATATTCTATCATATAAACATTAAAAACAACTTAAATGACTTTAAATAGGCCAGCTATAGGTGGATATGGGTAATTATCAGGTGGATTTGGGTAAATACAGTGGATTTGGGTAAATACAGTGGATTTGGGTAGATTTGGGTTTTTCGACTCACCCGTGTAGAATCCTAATGAGTTAACTACACCTGGTTATACCATATCTCTAAAAAAATACCATTATGAAAACAAGACCTATACAAATGTATTGAAAATTTAACCAAGAAAAAATGGAACATTTTCTGATAAAAATTCTGATTTTTGATTTTTTTTTTTTTTATTTCTACTCAAAACATAGATTGTGGGAACTCGATAGAACCACTCCGATGAGGTGGTTCTATCAAGTACCCACAATCTATATTTTTAACAGAAAAAAGAAAAATAATGTTTGCCCCCTTAAACCCCAGTTTTACTATATAAAAGTGGGGTTCAAGGGGGTTAAGATTGTATAGGCATGTTTTTTTGTGATGTTAGGTTTAACGATCCCGTCAACTCTGTAAAGGTCATTTTTGAGACGTTGCTTCCGATTTTGTGGGACTTTTAAGCCCTGCCGCCCAATGAAACCAATAGGGTTTATAAGCATGGATGGGCCGACTCGCACCGCTTTGCCTGGGCAGGCTTTGATCCTCTAAGCGGTTTACCAGACTCGTGTGCGGGTCGGTTTCAGCTCTGCATGGAAGCATCATGCAACCGATCTATTTCTTCAAGCCCCGATGGGCGGGGGCGTTTTTTTTTGTGATGTATTTTCACAGAGAAGAACATGGTTAATATGTTCAATCACCCATTTAAAGAAATTAACAAAGAAAGAAAGAAAACTTTAAACCTCTGGCCACTCTGACTTTGCCCGGTCAAAGTAAGTCCAGCTTGGACCAACTGGGGTGTAAAACTCTGACCATTTACCTGTCTGACCAAAACATTCTTGTAAGTAAATTGTTTTATAGAAATAAATATTTTCAGGGATTATGATATTTAAAACATCCTGTATTTCAGTAGGTTAGGTAAGTATTTTTCAAGAAACATTTAATTTTAAGCGGAATTCTTACATTATTTAATAATTCCAATTTTTCCCTTGTGTGCAAAAAGAAAGCCACTTATTCCACTTACGTAAATTCAGTTGTACTCAGCACTTTGTTCATTTAAATGCATTTTTTTTCTGTCAGATCAAATGTAGTTTGACATGTATATTACCTGGTATGTGTATTAACTACATAATATACAAATACATTTTCAATTTTTTGCCGAAAAATGGAAATTTTAAGTTGAAAAATTGTGATTATCCGTAACAAGTCCGTGAAATGAACACCCCCCTAAACCCCACTTTATATAGGGAAAACTGGGGTTTATGGGGGTAGACATTATTTTTACTATTTCTGCTCCGAGACATAGATTGTGGGTTTATAAGCATTAATAGGCATTTTACACCATTTTTAAATCAGAAGACAAAATCCTTTGGAAGCAAGGAATACACCAAATAAACGAAAATAGCAGACTCAGTTTTATTGAGACTGGTCGTGACCAGTACTGAGATGTGCAACACTCCGTCGGTAACCCGTTTGTGAAAATTGGTGATAGTGACTTAACCGCTTGGAATATTTAAACAATTTTTGGCATACTGATAGATATCAATGAGATCTAACCAATGAACTTACGAAATATTACATTCCATTTAGTATAGCCTCGCCGAGGCGAAAAATGTGAAAATTTTCGAACTGCTTCTCCTCGGAAACCGTTGGGCCGATTGAAGTCCAATTTCATATGGAGCCTCTATGGGATAGGGAAACCAAAATTTGCTCATGGGGTCCAGGTCACATGACCAAAATGGCCGCCAAGCCATATATGGTAAAAACCCTTCAAAAATAGTCTTCTCCAGAACCACTGGACAGATTTCCACGAAACTTTATAAATAGCATCTGGGATGTAGGCCTATCATAAATTGCTAAAATGGTGACCCTGGGTTGACCTTGACCTTCTTTGGGTCCGTCCGTAACCCGTTTGTGAAAATTGGTGATAGTGACTTAACCGCTTGGAATATTTAAACAATTTTTGGCATACTGATAGATATCAATGAGATCTAACCAATGAACTTACGAAATATTACATTCCATTTAGTATAGCCTCGCAGAGGCGAAAAATGTGAAAATTTTCTAGCATTTTTGAACTGCTTCTCCTCGGAAACCGTTGGGCCGATTGAAGTCAAATTTCATATGGAGCCTCTATGGGATGGGGGAAACCAAAATTTGCTCATGGGGTCAAGGTCACATGACCAAAATGGCCGCCAAGCCATATATGGTTTGTCTGTCTGTCCGTCCGTAACACGTTTGTGAAAATTGGTGATAGTGACTGAACCGCTTGGAATATTTAAACAATTTTTGGCATACTGATAGATATCAATGAGATCTAACCAATGAACTTGCGAAATATTACATTCCATTTAGTATAGCTTAGCCGAGGCGAAATATGTGAAAATTTTCGAACTGCTTCTCCTCGGAAACCGTTGGGCCGATTGAAATCAAATTTCAAATGGAGCCTCTATGGGATGGGGGAAACCAAAAATTGCTCATGGGGTCCAGGACACATGACCAAAATGGCCGCCAAGCCATATATGGTCTGTCTATCTGTCCGTCCGTAACCCGTTTGTGAAAATTGGTGATAGTGACTTAACCGCTTGGAATATTTAAACAATTTTTGGCATAATGATAAATATCAATGAGATCTTATCAATGAACTTGCGAAATATTACATTCCATTTATTACAGCCTCGCCGAGGCGAAAAATGTGAAAATTTTCGAACTGCTTCTCCTCGGAAATCGTTGGGCCGATTGAAGTCAAATTTCATATGGAGCCTCTACGGGATGGGGGAAACCAAAATTTCCTCATGGGGTCCAGGTCACATGACCAAAATGGCCGCCAAGCAATATTTGGTAAAAACCCTTCAAAAATAGTCTTCTCCAGAACCACTGTGCAGATTTCAACGAAACTTGATAAATAGCATCTGGAACGTAGGCCCATCATAAATTGCTAAAATGGTGACCCTGGGTTGACCTTGACCTTCTTTGTGCCTAGGTCAAACTTTGACACATATGCTTTTGTGTTGGATTTTATCCTGCAAACGATTCAGAATACAGTACTAAAGTATAAGATATATTTTTGCTCCTTACGATAAGGCGCATTTATTGGGGGAACCGTTTTATGTCCAGGTCACATGACCAAAATGGCCGCCATACCCATATATGGTAACACTCATAAAGCTAAAAGCATCCGGCGGGTCGTGCACTTCAGCTGAAGCACTGGTTATTGTCCTTAAGTTAGCTTTTCACTTATTATTAAGCTATTTATTAACACTTTTTGTACCAAATGGAATCTTCCTCCTTATATATACCAGGAGTCAATTCCAAAATTAAGGGGTGTTAGGTTTTGTTTTCTTCAAAATTAGTTATGAAAATGGCTGAACGTTTTGCAAACAGTGTAGGCCCTGATCAGACGCCACGTTCTGAATATCCGTTTAGGGGTTTCTGGTACTAAATGGGTTAAATGAAAACATGTCTAGACAAAGATATTGAAAAGTGAAGAAATTTTAAAAGACAGAAAAAAGAAAAAAATGGTATTTTCCTTTTTTTCTCAAAATAGTGATTAATTGTGGGTACCACATCGGCAAGTATCATCAACACTCCTTGTCTTTAAACAGAAAAATCGATTATAATCCCCCCGGACAAAATCACCCCTTTTTGTAAAGGCGGACAAAATCCCCCCCCCCCCCCAACATTTGTTCAGGTGGACAACCCCCCCCCCCCCCCCCCCGACATAATCCCCCCTGCTGTTTATAAAGGTGGACAGTATCCCACACACCTCCACATGCACAATTACTGGTTTTTGAAAATCAGTCTGTCGTTTTGAAAACTGCAGATTCCATATCAGATTTGGTGCAGTACTATCAAAGCTATATTGGTGCTCATGGAGAAATTATTGCCCGTCAACACTGTATAGGTCATTTTGGAGACGTTGCTTGTAAGATCAAAGTAAAAAGGGCATACTTGTATTAATTTTTTGTAATTGTACATGTATGCTTTGGGGTTTTATGGACCTCTCAACCCATTTGAGAGTTCCAGGCACACCTAGATTCCAGATCTTAGATTCCTGATCTTTATTGATTCCTGATCATTGCCTTCACTTCTATTTTAGAAACTCTACCATTACAAAAAACGCCTATTCAAATATATTGAAAATTGACATATTCCAATAATCGATTCCAATATTTTTTATATTTCTGCTCAAAAACATAGATTGTGGGTAGTGGAAGGATAATTAACTAGAACAATTTAGAGCAAGGGTAATTTTTTTTTGGGGGGGGGGGGGATTTTGTCCAACCTGACATACAGTGAGGGGGATTTTGTCCGGGGGTCGGGGATTATGTCCGGGGGGGATTTTGTCCGGCTACCATCATAATCATGTGTACCCCTGTAAAGCCGATTTTTTTTACTATATTAAAGGGGAGTTTAAGGGGGGTGGAAATACATAGACATATTTTTATAATGTTAATTCTAAACTCAGTTGAAGCCCCCACCCATAGGGGCTTGAAGAAATATATGGGCTGCACGATGCTTCCACGCAGAGCTGATTCCGGCCCGCACACTAGTACTGGTAAACGCTTAGCGGATCTAAGCCTGTCCAGGAACCGTGGTGCAAGGCGGACCGTCCATGCTAATAAACCCTATTGGTTTCATTGGGCGACAGGGCTTGAGATGTTATTTCATCTCAATGTTGGGTAAAAGTCCCACAAAATTGGAAGCAACGTCTCCAAAATGACCTTTACAGTGTTGACGGGGACGTTAAACCTCAAATCAAACAAACAAAACTAAACTCAGTTGAGCAAATACTGAGTCTTGATTCATAGATGGATAGATCTACATAACATACATTTTATATTTCTTATGTTTGTTATAGCCTAGTTCATAATTTTAAAATAATTAATGATGATAAGCAATTGATTTTGGTTAATTCTTATTTAAAGTCCTTAAAGTGAAATTGCTTAAAACTACCCATTTATTACCTGTAAAAAGGCTATTAAAGTGTTTATTCAGGGTGATTATATGCATTATCTATCACGGTCAGACAGGTAAATGGTCAGAGTTTTACACCCCAGTTGGTCCAAGTTGAACTTACTTGGACTGGTCAAAGTCAGAGTGGTCAGAGTGGTTTGGTCAAAGTATTACACCTACCCCTATACAAATACAATGTAAACTTTACCGCCGAAAAAACTAAAATTTTAAGATGAAAAATTGTGATATTTTCCTTATTTCTGCTCAAAATATAGACTGTGGGTCGGCCCCCGCCCATCGGGGCTTGAAGAAATATATGGGCTGCATGATGCTTCCACGCAGAGCTGAATCCGACCCACACACGAGTACTGGTAAACCGCTTAGAGGATCTAAGCCTGCCCAGGCAAATCGGCGTGAGTGTCCATGCTTATAAACCCTATTGGTTTCATTGGGCGAAAGGGCTTGAGATGTCATTTCATCTCAGTTTGGGGTAAAAGTCCCACAAAATTGGAAGCAATGTCTCCAAAATGACCTTTACAGTGTTGAAGGGGGTGTTAAACCTCAAATAAAACAAAACAAATTAGACTGTGGGTACTCGTTAGAACGGCCTCAATCAGATGGTTCAGACGAGTACCCATAATCTATATTTTAGAGCAGAAATAATCGGCCCCAGCCCATAGGGGCTTAAAGAAATATATGGGCTGCATGATGCTTCCACCCAGAGCTGATTCCCGCCCGGACACTAGTAATGGTAAACCGCTTAGAGGATCAAAGCCTGTCCAGGAACCGCGGTGCGAGGCGGACCATCAATGCTAATAAACCCTATTGGTTTCATTGGGTGACAGGGCTTGAGATGTCATTTCATCTCAATGTCGGGTAAAAGTCCCACAAAATTGTAAGCAACGTCTCCGAAATGCCCTTAACAATGTTGACGGGGACTTGAAACCTCAAATCACACAAACAAAGAGCAGAAATAAGAAAAATAAGGTTTACTCCTGTAAATCCCAGTTTTACTATACAAAAGTGGAGTTCAAGGGGGTCAAATTTATAAAGACGTGTTTTCGTGATGGTGAAGGGCCGTAACGTATGGTGTGAGAACTTATTGCAAACCCCCATTGCTTGTTATACCCCCGGCACACGAAGTATGTCAGGGGGTATATAGTTTTCGTCTTTCTGTCCGTTCGTCCATTCGTTGTTTCGTTTGTTCGTACTTCCGTCTGTCCCGCCGTTCGTCAACCTTTACGTCAAAGTTTTGCGTTTAACCTTTTTGACAGCTCATATCTCTGTAACCACATTTTAAATGCTCTTCATATTTTGTAAAGGATATCACTATAGCATTACCTTTCATATGGAATATCTAAGCCCCTGTGTCAAGCCCCTGGGTGGGCTGTCTGTCTCTCTGTCTGTCTGTCTGTTCATCTACTTTTACGTCAAAGTTTTGTGTTAAACCTTTTTCATTGCTGATATCTCTGTTACCACACGTTAGATTCTCTTCATGTTTGGTACAGGATATCTCTATAGCATTACCTTTCATATGGAATATCTAAGCCCCTGGGTCAAGCCCCTGGGTGGGCTGTCTGTCTGTCCGTTTGTCTGTCTGTTCATCTACTTTTACGTCAAAGTTTTGTGTTAAACCTTTTTCATTGCTGATATCTCCGTAACCACATGTTAGATTCTCTTCATGTTTGGTAAAGGATATCGCTATAGCATTACCTTTCATATGGAGTATCTAAGACCATGGGTCAAGCCCCTGTGTGGGGTCTGTCTGTCAGTCTGTTCATTTACTTTTACGTCAAAGTTTTGTGTTAAACCTTTTTGATTGCTCATATCGTTGGATTCTCTTCATAGTTAATACATGATATCTCTATAGCGTTACCTTTCATTTGGAATATCTAAGCCCGGGGTTCAAGCCCCTAGGTGGGCTGTCCATCCGTCAGTCTGTCCGTCTTTTCAAAACATTAACGCCAGTGTTTTGCGTTAAACCTTTTTGATTGCTCATATCTCTGTAACAACATGTTAGATTCTCTTAATATCTCTATAGCATTACCTTTCATATAGAATATCTAAGTCCCTGAGTCAAGCCCCTGGGTGAGCTGTCCGCCCGGTTGTAAACTTTGACATCAAAGTTTTGTGTTAAACCTTTTTGATGGCTTATATCTCTGTAACCACATGTTAGATTCTCTTCATAATTGGTAAAAGATATCTCTATAGCATTACCTTTCATATGGAATATCTAAGCCTCTGGGTCAAGCCCCTGGGTGGGCTGTCTGTCAGTTTGTCATTTTTTACGTCAAGGGTTTGTGTTAAACCTTTTTGATTGCTCATATCTCTTTAACCTCATGTTAGATTCTCTTCATATTTGGTACAGAATATAGCTGTAGTATTAACTTTCATATGGAATATCTAAGCTCCTTGGTCAATCCCCTTGGGTGGGGCTAGGGGTCAATAATTAAGACGTAGGCATTTTGATTATGTCCAAGTTTTGTGTTAACTGCTTTCATTATACTCCTTGTTGTTGAAATGGAATAGTTATTCTCAGTGGACTAAATGGTTATATGGAAAGGTTCAGTGCTACAGAGAAATTGTCATTTCCACTAAAAGGGGATGGCACTGGTCGGGGGTATACGTGGCCCACTGGGCACTTACTCTAGTTTTACACTAAAATGTTATTTAACACCTGCTCAGTAGGATAACACTACATGTGACATAGTGCATCTTTTTATACCTCAAAAATGCTTATTTTGCAGACGAAAAGTTGTGATTTGTTCTTATTTTTAACTTCGACCATAGGTGGTGGTGCTCATTAGAACTACTGCTCCCTGCCCATCGGGACTTGAAGAAATAGATTGGGCTGCATGATGCTTCCACGCAGAACTGAAACCGCTGCACATGAGTACTGGCGAGAGGTTCTAAGCCTGCCCCGGAGAGTGTTGTGAGTCTTACCGTACATGCATATAAACTCTATATGTTTAATTGGGCGGCAGGGCTTGAGAAGCAATTTCTTCTCAATGTCGGGTAAAAGTCCCACAGAATTGGAAGCAATGTCTCCAAAATGACAGTGTTGATAGGAAGATAAACCTCGAAACAAACACACAGAACAAGGCAGTTCCAACGAGTACCCACAACTTTTGTCTTGGAGTAAAATAAGGATATTAATAATAATATGATAATAATCATAACTCTGTTTTGCCTACCTTTGGAGCATTGAAAATAGCCATTTCTACCATGTACTCCTGTCCACTCTGCAAGTTGAAAACCATTTGCGATATTTTCATCACATTTCTCACAATTTTGTATGTAAACCACCATGGTAGAATAGAAGAAACATAAGTTTGGTTATCTACATTTGGAGTTACGGCCCTTTGAACATAGTAAATATGGAAAATAGCCATTTCTATCATGTGCTCTTGTCTGCTCTGTATGTTAGAAACTGTCTCAGTTATTTTGATGAAACTTCACACAAATGTTTAACAGCATGAGACAAGGTGCAGAACATAAGAACCATAACTCTGGTAAACCAACCTCTGGAGTTATGGCCCTTTAAACATTGAAAATAGTGACTTCTGTAATATATTTTTGTCTGCTCTGTAACTTGAAAACTGTTTTGATATATTTTCTTGAACTTTTATGCAAATATATATCACCACGATACATTGTGCAGAACTCAAGAACTATAACTCAGAATTACCTGCTTTTGGAGGTACCGCTTTAGACCATTGTAAACAGTGACCCTAGTCATATACTTGTGCCCTTTCTATATCTTGAAAACAGTTTCTGAGATTATCTTGAAGCCTTGCAATAATGTTAAGCAACATACGTAAGATGACCGTATGGTGTAGCTTGCAGCGCTTATGACATGTATTTTTGTTTGGATATAACACAGTTGTTTGACTAACATGGTTTAATTCTGCTTTGGACCCGATTAACATAAATTATAGAGGTTGTGATATACTAACAGGAAGCACCCAAAGACACTAGGATCTGCTTCTTTCTACCAAGAATAAACAACTTACAAAATACATAATGTTTATGGAATTCTGTAATTTACCCTTTTTGACATTACATATTTCTCTGTCTTCAGGAAAAAAGATAATACTAAATGAGTTAAAGTCCCGGATGAACTACAGTGGTTGTGTTGACATTAATGCTAGTGGAGGAGTCAACAAGAGAAAATGCTGTGGATCTTCATGACACTGATGCAGCAACAAGAGAAAATGCTGTGTGTCTTCATAATATTTATGCGGCAAGAAAGAAAAAATTTGTGGTGTGTCTTCATGACGTCAATTCAAAACTGTTTGAATGCAATGCCAGTATTACATTTAGCCTGTTATTTATTTGACATAGATGCTTCCTGTGTTAAAATTGGATACTGTATGGTATCATAGGGTAATCTAGTCTAAATAGACAATAAATTATGAATACCTGTATTTGTAGCTTTAAGGTATCTAATGATAACCAACTTTGATAAGGTTAAATGCATGCTATCATTAAGCAAACACGCCTATACAAATACATTGCCACCTTTATCGCCGAAAAAATGAAAATTTTATGATGATAAATTGTGATATTTTTATTATTTCTGCTCAAAATATAGATTGTGGGCACTCGTTAGAACCGCCTCATTGAGCCGGTTCTAACGAGTATCCACAATCTATATTTAAGAGCAGAAATAAGAAAAATAAGGTGATGAGGCGGTTCTAACGAGTGCCCACAATCTATATTTTGAGCAGAAATAAGAAGAATAAGGTTTACCCCCGGAAACCCCAGTTTTACTATATAAAAGTGGGGTTCAAGGGGGTCAAAATTATATAGGTGTGTTTTCGTGATGTGACTTAATTTAGAGGATAACTGTATTCAAAATAGTCATTAAGGGGAATGGGAACATCTAAACTCCGTTCAGAAAATCTGAATCATCGATTTTTTCGTTTCTTCCGTTTAAGTCTCATTTTAGCTCATATATCTCTATTGGAAAGTTTTAGACCTAACTCTCCGCCGACTTCTCCAGCAAGTCATATGCCTCTGCGACAGTCAGGAAAGGCTATGCTTATTTGGAGAAAATTGCAAAACAAAGAAATGAGACCACAGACTAAGTCCATTTGATGATGATTGTCAGGTAAAATAAATATTCAAATCCATGTGCTGCACTTTATAAATAGATATGCAATTACGACACACCTTACATTCGAATGGCTAGATAGAAGCTCACTAGGAACGGGGAGCCACTAGCGCGATGTGCTGTCTACAGTGGTCAAAATGAACTACACCGATACCAAATGTGGTGTCACAGCTAATAATTTTCCTTGAAGTGATCGTGCAAATAAAATATAGACGCCCTTGTAATTTACAAGAGCAGTGACCACTTCCATATATGGTTTAAAAGGGTGTGTCGAACCTATCAGAATGTCTTAGTCTGTGAAAGGAAATTTAGATTTTGCAATTTTCTCCAAATAATCACAGCCTTTTCTGGCTGTCGCAGAGGCATACAACTTGCTGGAGAAATTGGCGGAGGGTGAGGTCTACAACTTTCCCATAGTGATATATGGGCTAAAATGAGTATTGAAAGCAAGAAACGAAAAAATCGATGATTCAGATTTGCTGAACGGAGTTTAGCACATTTTTCTGCCATTTTTCAAAGGGAGATTCCTGTTCGCGTTTCTATAAGACCTGTCAGACTGGAAAAGGGGTCTACTCTTAAAGGAAAGAATTTGCAAGTTCTTTCCTTTAAGAGTTGACCCCTATTTACATGGGAGACATAAATACTTTTGCAGGAGTTGCCTCCCCTGAAGGTTTTCCCATTCCTCTTAAATGATCAAAAAATTTATCTGGTGGTAACATGCCAGCAGAGCCACAAAACATATTTTGTGACATTAATAAAACCAACAACCTAACACCCCCACCAGCCAACCAAATGATGATTTTAATGTGGCTATCCCAATTCCATTGCACTAGTCCATTTGTAAAGAGAAAAATTGTAATTCTAAAGCATTTGCATATATATGTAATGTGACGTCTGATTGGATAACATTAAAAAAATTGCGTAAGTAATTTTTATACGCCCGTTTTGAAAAAAACAGTCGTATTATGTTATGGGGTCGGCGTCCGTCCGTAAACTTTTCGTTTCCGGATAACTCCTCCTACAGTTTTCATCCGATCATGCTGAAACTTGGTAGGTAGTAAGACCATGATGTGTAGATGTGCGTAAAGTTTCGAGAATCAACGTCCGCCAAATATTAACAGTGTAATGCCCCTTTGAAATTTTTGTAAACATTTTCGTTTCCGGAAAACTCCTCCTACAGTTTTCATCCGATCAAGCTGAAACTTGGTAGTTAGTAAGACCATGATGTGTAGATGTGCGTAAAGTTTCGAGAATCAACGTCCGCCAAATATTAACAGAGTTATGCCCCTTTGAAATTTTTGTAAACATTTTCGTTTCCGGATAACTCCTCCTACAGTTTTCATCCGATCAAGTTGAAACTTGGTAGGTAGTAAGACCATGATGTGTAGATGTGCATACAGTTTCGAGAATCAACGTCCGCCAAATATTAAACAGAGTTATGCCCCTTTGAAATTTTTGTAAACATTTTCGTTTCCGGAAAACTCCTCCTACAGTTTTCATCCGATCAAGCTGAAACTTGGTAGTTAGTAAGACCATGATGTGTAGATGTGCGTAAAGTTTCGAGAATCAACGTCCGCCAAATATTAACAGAGTTATGCCCCTTTGAAATTTTTGTAAACATTTTCGTTTCCGGATAACTCATCCTACAGTTTTCATCCGATCAAGCTGAAACTTGGTAGGTAGTAAGACCATGATGTGTAGATGTGTGTAAAGTTTCGAGAATTATCGTCCGCCAAATATTAAGAGAGTAATTTCCCTTTGAAATTTTTGTAAACATTTTCGTTTCCGGATAACTCCTGCTACAGTTTTCATCAGATCAAGCTGAAACTTGGTGGGTAGTAAGACCATGGTGTGTAGATGTGCGTAAAGTTTCGAGAATTAATGTCTGCCAAATATTAACAGAGTTATGCCCCTTTGAAATTTTTGTAAACATTTTCGTTTCTGGATTACTCCTACAGTTTTCATCCGATCAAGCTTAAACTCGGTAGGTAGTAAAACCATGATATGTAGATGTGCGTAAAGTTTCGAGAATTACCGTCATCCAAATATTATCAGATTTATGCCCCTTTGAAATTTTTTAAAACATTTTCGTTTCCAGATAACTCCTACAGTTTTCATCCGATAAAGCTGAAACCTGGTAGGTAGTTAGACCATGATATGTAGATGTGCGTAAAGTACACTTGGTATATAGCAAGACTGTGGTCTGAAGATGTGTGTAAATTTTCGAGGTTAACCGTCCACCAAATATTAATAGAGTTATGACCCTTTGAAAATTTCTGTAAACAACATTTTCATTTGGGTGTACTTATTCTGAGGTAGATACTGCTGTTTAGAAAAAAAAAGTCTCAATTTGTTATGGGCTGGTGTCTGTCTGCCGTTGGGCAGGGTTTGTAGGTACCTTTTTTTCTGATATTTTGAGGTAGATATGCCTTTTCTAAAAAAAGAGAAGAAAAAAAACACTTAATGTTATGGTGTTGGTGTCCGTCCATCCGTCTTTCAGTAAACAGCTTGGTTTCCAGATAACTCAGCTTAGATCAAGATGAGACTCCAGTGGTGTTTATATTTGAAGTAGCATCTTTTGAGTTTTTTTTTTCAGATGGGCTCTTATTCTGAGATTGATTTTACATTACATATGTGTTGTAAATAACTGATGAGATTAATTCTAGTTCTAAGCTGTCTGCTGTGGAAAGAGCAATACAGGGAAAAGGAAGAAAGCTCTGTGATGCCCTAGCTCTGGCTTGGCACTGTGCATGCTCTTCTTGCATTTGCTGTCACCCATTGAAACTTGAAAAATAGTTCCACCATCAATGAATACTGTTTTCAGGTTTCAGTCTACCAAATATGAATTTGCCACGGGCGTATAATGCCCCGCTTGCGGAACTCTTGTTTAAGATATACTGTTGGAAGTTTGACGTCATCGTTTAACGTCGCTTTTTATTAGTTGACATTTTTTTCGCAGCTCACTGTGTTTGCTGTTTTGGGCAAAAAAACAACATTTTTTTAACAAAACAAATCAAGTAAATTAGAAAGGGGATAACAGTTACTGTATTGAAAATTATCATTTGGGAAGGTAAATCTTTGGTTTTAGGGTTGCATATTCTTACGATATAACGCCGAATTACATCCCCAAATAACAATTTTGAACACCGTTGTCCCCTAAATGTTTTCCAAAAACAGTAAGTGGTGTCATTTGCATGAAACCTATTGTCAGCCAATGAAAAGTGAAGTTCTGCAAAAATAAGAAAATAATCACTGACTTTCATCAGAAAACTGTAGCCATTTTGGAGATGTGAAAAAAAATGCTCTGTCGCACAGGTGTATTATCTTAATGAGCATACTGCTGAATATAACGGCAAAATTTTTATGTCACTCCAATCAGAAGTCGCAAACATTACATTTTCAAGTGCATTAGAATTATTTTGTTATGTTTGTGTCGCCGCCGCGGGTTTTGGGTCGGGTAGGCTTCGTGGAGCAGGGTGCCAATTTAGGATCCCTGCCTCTTCTTTGGCCCAGGCCTTGTATGAGCGCTCTCACTTGGCAGATTGGGGAATTAAGCTAAAGACGGGAGCATACAAGACCAGAGGTTAATTTGATCCCCTAACCAAATATGTTCTAGAAACGGTTATCCTTTGGAAGCAAGGAATACACCAGAGAACTGGAAAACATAGTGTATAGGTTTTCTGGACCAGACTAGCTAGTTTCGGCCAATAAGGCCTCATCAGTGACCCTCAAAATTTTTCAAAATTCCACAATGGAATCAATGATCCCAAAGGACAAGAAAATATAGACCACACTAATATGTAGGGCAGGGAGACTTTTTACAGCAGCCACACATTCCCAGACACCAGATATTTTGACGTTAAATATGTTCTAGAAAGGGTTATCCTTTAGAAGCAAGGAATACACCGCAGAACTGGAAAACATGGAGTGTAAAGGTTTTCTGGGCCAGACTAGCTAGTTTCAGCCAATTAGGCCTCATCAGTGACCCTAAATTTTTTTCAAAATTCCACAATGGGACGAATGATCTGAAATGACAAGAAAATATAAACCACACTCTGATGTAGGGCAGGGAGACTTTTTACGGCCACCACACATTCCCAGACACAAGCTATAGTGATCTTAAATGTGTTCTAGAAACCTTCTGAGTGACCTAAGGAGCACACAAGACACAAAGGCTGATGTGATGTAGAGCATAAAGTCAAAAACAATACTTTTCCAAAAATTGTATATTGTAAATATTTTCTTCTAATTTAATTTAAAAGTTCCAGGTTTTCTTACAAAATTGCTTGCAAAATTTTTGATAAACGCAATGATTTTGATTTTGAGATTATAAATTTTCATTTCTTAGTGGTGATGTTCCTCGTGCGGCATCCTATTGCATTTATATATGGCTTTTTATTCGATTTTCCAGAGAGTCCAGTCATGTAACTGACTTCAACACTCATAATAAATAGTTAACTGCTAAACTTCTTAATCAAGGTTATCGGTATCATAAACTAGGCAAAGCCTTTTCAAAATTTTATAGTAGTCATTCCGATTTAATTTCAAAATTCAGTGTTGGACTTACTTCTGCAACAAGTTCTATAGGAACCTGAATTTTATGGTGACTAATTAGTATATAAATTCAGAAAAATATATAATTGCAATGACTATAGCACCCAATTTCGTAAAATCATGCTTTGATATAAAAATATTAGGTACAACATAAATGTTATATGAGAGACTGCATGCATGGTAGTTAACCAAACCACAGTTGACAACTTTGCTTTGAGATCGGCGTGAATATTCTGAGAAATCGGAAATGCATTATTGGTTTAGACTCGTATTCTAGTCAGATTTTTAATTATTTTGGCCCCGTTTTGGTTTGTGTCAGTCTTTGGGTCGGCTGCCTGTTCGAGAGTCGCAAAATTGCAGTATGTTTCCTCTGGCTTTCTTTGCCGGATCATTGCGGGGTCAATGATGAGGCTTTATTAGCCGAAACTACGTAGTATGACCCATCTTCTTTCTTATGAATGTTTTCATTGCTCTTAAAGGAACTCATTTTTGATTTTTATTTGCTGCCCTTTTTAATTGGAAGCCAGTGGGTCAGGCCTCAGATTCTATGATGGTTCCAGTGTAAAGGCTAACTGAGAATAAGAGAGAATCTAATTTTATGTAATGTTGGTTAGTGCCTGATGCTCTGTCTCTGTACGGGCCCATCAGAGTCTGACTGTTGGTTTTCTTTTGCACCAGCATTTCAGTGGTTTCTTGCTGTCGAGTCCTCACCGTTGTCTCACCTCTGTGGTTCTTTGATTTTTGTGTTCACGGAGTTGTTGCACTGATGAGTTAGGAGGCCTTCATGTGGACTGAGCAGATTATTTGTCTAAATCACGACGGAAGTAAGGGCAAGGAAATCGATTATTTAAGCCCTCAAGTGGAATTTGTTCCACCAACCGTTCAAAGGCGGTTCTTCTGTCGTGGTTTATTTTTGTTATGGCGTGTCTCTGGATGTGGGTGTGTCGCTTATATTATTTTGTTTTGGATAGCCAATTGGCCATGTTGTGGGAAAGTAACTGTCCTTTTTTAGCTTTCCGCTATTGATGTTTCCATTAGGGTCTTGTTGTTTCATGTTTTTGTTTTTTTCCCTTTGGTGTCTCTGATGGGAGCTGTGGATTAATAGTATCAATTCCTGATCATTGCCTTCACTTCTATTTTGAATAAAACACAATCAATGCAGACTTTTTTCTTTATTTCAATGTCCTTCTCTTTATCGAAATGTGCTTAATGTCACTATTCATTTTTCACACAATTTTCTTTTATTCACATGAAATGTCAAGTCCCAAACAAGTCCTGAAATGGCAAGTTCCTAAACCCCAATTGTTAATGTCCTTAATGCGATATCACCAGCAAATAATTTTCCCAAAATTTAATGCCTCATCAAAATACTTGTATCAAATATCTTGCAGTTATCTCCCTTACTAGAGTTTTTTAATTTCTTTATTTACTAAGGTTGTAAATTTCAGTGTGTTACTAAGATTCAGCAAAGATTTGTAATATCTACACAGAACTTTGAATCAATCAGTCTGTGCAGGGTCTAAATGCAAAAACCAAGGTAACAGTTCAATGTCCAGATCCCATCTTCCTAGTTTGTCTCCATCTGAATGTTTTTTTTTTTTTGTCCTTAATGTTCCATGGGCGTTCCATGGGCTCATCAGTTCTGAACTAATATCCAAGAGTTCTTTTGTCTCAAATCACCCAATGAACCGGATTCTTTCATCCAACCAATAGATTCATATTTTAGAAGTGTTACCAATCAGCTATCAAGCCTCAAAGTTGTCATAAAGATTTTTGCTCAACATTATGGACAAAAACCTGAGAAAAGAAACAATTATCTAAAAATTAAATTTGCCTTTGAACAATAAAAATTTTCTTTCTCAGGGTGACTACTGTTTTTCCTGATTACTAATTTGGCTGTCTACTAAGTTTCAGTTTGAAAGCCAGAGTGACACTTGTTTCCTTAGTTGATTGAATCTTATTGTTTCATTTGATGGCATCCCAGCTCAAACATTGTAAAATAGAAGTAGAGGCAATGATCAGGAATCGATACAATTAACCCGCAGCTCCCAGCAGTGACACCAAAGGGAAAGAAACACAAACATGAAACAACTAGACCCTAATGGAAACAACAATAGCGGAAAGCTAAAACGACAATTGGTCAATTGGCTATCGAAAGGTGATACACACTCAAAGACAAACCATAACAAAAATTAACCAGGACTGAAGAACCACTTTTACGGTAGAAGCCTCCGTGGTCGAGTGGTTACGCTACTCGCCTTGTAAACCAGGGGTCGCAGGTTCGATCCCGGGCTTCTCCAGACTTTCGGATGAGTCTTTAAACCGAGGTCCCGTCTCCGTATGACCTTAGCTGTTGGTGGGACGCAAAAACTGAAACACTCACTCACCACTTTTACGCAGCCGCAGTCCTTACAACCGTCCCGATTTTGACAAATAATTTGTTCAGTCCGCATTTAGGCCTCCTAACTCATTGGTGCAATATCTCCGAGAACACAAAAATCAAACAACCACAGAGATGACACAAAGGCGAGGACTCGACTCGACTCGACAAATCACTGAAATGCTGGAGCTAAAGAAAACCTGACCTAGAAAAAAGGTGCGAGTATGACCGTCCCTTAAACCCTAGTAGTTTCCTTGGTAGATAGGACTTACCTGTCAGTTCATCTCAATGGCCAGTAAGAGTCCTCCAAAATGGAAGCGAAGTCTCAAAGATGACCCAAAAGGTGTTGACATGGGTGTTAAACCTCAACAGTAACAATCAAATAGACGCCGCCAAAAATCTGGAGGTCACTATCAAATCCATAATATATAAGTGAAGGCAATGATCAGGAATCGACCAAAGGGAAAGAAACACAAACATGAAACAACAAACCCTAATGGAAACATCAATAGCGGAAAGCCAAAATGATAGTTATTGCCCAACAAAATGGCCAAGTGGCTATACAAAACAAAATAATATAAGCGATACAAACACTCAAAGACAAACCATAACAAAAACAAATGTGACAGAAGAACGGCCTTTGAATAGTCAGTGAAACGAATCCCAATGGTGTGGGGGGGGGGGGGGGGCACAATCCTCGACTTTACTTCTGTCGCGATTTAGACAAATAATATTAGTAACATTACGTCAGCTATCTGAAAGTTTTGGCCAATTAACTAAGAACTAGCTATGCAATCGTTCTGCCCACATTGTCAGTCATTTTGAAAACCTGTTTAGAAGCACATGACAGAAAGTTCAACACAGAGCGACAGAGCTTCTGGTGCATCTTTGATTTTTGTTGTGCACAAATAGCATCAAACATGTGATGGGGAGAAGTCTTATTGCTAAGCTGCTGGTTGCATAGTTGTATTCCAATTTTTTTCCATGAATGGAAAACAGTATGGATCCTGATCAGCTGGCTTCTCGGAAGCCAGCTGATCTGGATATATAATGTTTTCAAAGGTTTCGGAATAGTGATGGTTATGAAATGTAAATAACTTTTAATGTTCATTAAAATATGAACATCAATGATTCATGAGCAAAGTAAGTGAACCACTAAAGAGGTTCATGTAAACATTGCTCCTCACCAGATTTTGGTAATACTTGAATAAATGTTAAATAAATTACCTTTACCACTTAGGTTTTAATCATTTTCCATCCATATTTGTTGAAAAAATCAGGTTCAAAGGCAAAACTGAAACAAGAAAACTTTTGCACACAGCAGAACAAAGTGTAAGTATGAACATATGTCCCAATAGTTTGCATAGGTTTTTCTATGAACATAGTCCATATGTCCCAACAGTTAATGGTGTAGGTTTTTCAATAAACATAGTCCCAGTTTCCCAATAGTTAACTGTTGTTTTTCTATAAACATAGTCCCAATGACCCATCAGCTAACTGTGTAGGTTTTTCTATGAACATAGTCCCAATAGTTAACTGTGTAAGTTGTTCTATAAACATAGTTCCAATGACCCATTAGTTATCTGTGTAAGGTTAACTGTGTCAGTTTTTCTGTAAATGTGCTATGTAAATATTGAAGCATGAATATAGAGAATACCAGGTTGGTGTCTTTTGATATCAAGTTTATCAGGCAAGGCTTCGAGAATGCTTGTAGAATCGCTAGGCTTGCCGAGCGATTCTACATGCATTCTCGAAGCCGAGCCTGATAAACTTGATATCTAATGACACAAATCTGTTATTTTATTTATCAGTTTATCCCCTAATGCTAATTTACTCTTAAGTTAGCGATTTACGATAAGTCCTCAGTGCGTCCAAGCATTCTGGTGGCCGATATATTTAGTCTTAGCTGACCATGTTTTTCCTATGATATTTTTTTTTCAAGTAATTTTGCCATATTTCCCAGTTACAATAACATTTTTGTCATTTTCCAGAAGTCTGGTTCATTCATAAAGGTGCAATGTCATGTTGACGTGATAAAGCTCACTTGTCCTGAGATAGCATATCTTTATCAGGTCAATACGTTACAATGCAAAATATACAGGGTGTAACTGATAAAACATGATATCCCAATAGTTACCCTTTTCCTCAAACGCACTGAAAATGGAAATATTAAAACTCAACACTCTGTATAGTTTTGTATTTTCTTTTATTGTAGTCAAGAATAGAAACATAAATAAACAGATTCCTATGTAACAGTGAGTGTAAGCACATTGCATTTACCTACTAAAGATAAAAATCCAAAGAAGAATGGGAAATTCTGAAGAGGGATTTGCTAGGTATGTCTAGGAACATATGACACAGAAAACATGGAAATATTGATGATAAAATTGAGCAGTTTGTATAAAAGCATTTGGAGTGAAAGTAGTTACTATATGAAGATGCAAGCTTATGCAGGCCTTCCTTTCAGCAGTAATTATAGTAACTGATCCAATATACACAGACTAGTCACTACACTGACACTATTTATCGGGAAATACTGGCGTGGCTGAGCCTGAAAATTTTTTGCAAGATACAATTTCAATGCCTCAGATATCCATTATTTCAACAAAATTTTATTATTTTTCTTTAAAAAGTAATAGTTGAATGTTCTGCTTGTAGAAATGTAACGTTTTATTGAAAACCTTTTTGTAAACTTTAACGAGAAACCCAGACACCTATTATAGGTATTTTCTGCACATTTGGCATAAATTCATCAAATTTAGAGGCTTTAAGCTGCTTTCAATTCAATTTTAATCAATACACTATTAAAATATTTCAACAACATTAACACGTTAAAATTGACAACTAACATTAAATTACTGATTAAAGTAATTTTCATTAATTTTCATTGACATTAATAATTAAAACGGCTGTATGGTCAAGATATGACAACATATTTCGGCAACTCAGTCAGTTACTAGTCTGCGTATATTGGGTTGAGTTATTTTAAAGGAGCCATGTCATGATAAAACCTGTTTTTGCCATTTGCAAACATCAAAGGTGCAGATTTGCCTGCACAAGTGCGCAGGCTAATCTGCACCTTTGTGTTTGATACTTGGATAGTAAAATATCTTTTGTCGTTACGAAAACACACCTATTCAAATAAATTGAAAATTTTGCCACCAAAAAATGCAAAGTTTCTGATAAAAAATTCCGATATTTTTACAGATTTCTGATCTAAACATAGATTGTTCTGCCTCAGTACAAACAATCTATGTTTTTGAGCATAAATAAAATAAAAGTGGAGGCAATGATCAGGAATCGATACAATTAACCCACAGCTCCCATCAGAGACATCAAAGGGAAAGAAACAAAAACATGAAACAACAGACCCTAATTGAAACATCAATAGTGGAAAGCCAAAAGGACAGTTTCTTTCCCACAGAATGGCCAATAGGCTATCCAAAATAAAATAATATAAGCGACACAAACACCCAAAGACAAACCATAACAAAAATAAACCGTGACAGATAATGTATACCCTTGTAAATCCGAGTTTTACTATATAAAAGTGGGTTCAAGGGGTCAAAATTATATAGGCGTGCTTTCATGATGCTCTATATCTAAAATTTCAAGAATCTTGCTAGTCTGTGTGGCTGAGCAGGTCAGTTTTTGTCTTACCTGGTCGGACACCCTGAAAACTGGTTTTCTTGGGACAGGGCTCTGACACTACTGGCACTCTAAACAAGGAGATGAAATCGATGAGCATGGATTGGTATATTGTCAAACAAGAGGGCCATGATGGCCCTGGATCGCTCACCTGATCCATAGTGTAACAAGTGGGCCCCAGAGAGGGCCATTATTGGCCCCAGGGCTTTAATGTACATAATGTTGAGGGAGGTCTTAAAGGTGAAGCTTCATACCAAACATCAACAAAGGCTAAAATTTGAACAATCTTGTCAAAGGTCCACTAGATGAAGCTACACATCAAATATCAAAGACCTGGGCCTAGCGGTTTCAGAGAAGAAGATTTTTAAAGATTTTGCCTATATAAGCCTATGTAAAATCAAAGGGCCCCGGGACAGGGGCATTTTTTGCCCCAGCACTATAGTTTGAACAATCTTGGTAGGGGTCCACTAGATGAAGCTTCATACCAAATATCAAAGTTCTGGGCCTTGTGGTTTCAGAGAAGAAGATTTTTAAAGATTTTCCCTATATAAGCCTATGTAAAACCAAAGGGCCCCGTGGCAGGGGGGGATTTTTTGTCCCAGCACTATAATTTGAACAATCTTGGTAGGGGTCCACTAGACGAAGCTTCATACCAAATATCAAAGTCCTGGGCCTTGTGGTTTCAGAGAAGAAGATTTTTAAAGATTTTCCCTATATAAGCCTATGTAAAACCAAAGGGCCCCGGGGCAGGGGCATTTTTGGCCCCAGCACTAAAATTGGAACAATCTTGGTAGGGGTCCACTAGATGAAGCTTCATACCAAATATCAAAGTCCTGGGCCTTGTGGTTTTAGAGAAGAAAATTTTTAAAGATTTTCCCTATATAAGCCTATGTAAAACCAAAGGGCCCCGTGGCGGGGGCATTTTTGGCCCCAGCACTATAATTTGAACAATCTTGGTAGGGGTCCACTAGATGAAGCTTCATACCAAATATATAAGACCTGGGCCTTGTGGTTTCAGAGAAGAAGATTTTTAAAAATTTTCCCTATATAAGCCAATGTAAAAGCAAAGGGCCCCGTGGCGGGGGCATTTTTGTCCCAGCACTAAAATTTGAACAATCTTGGTAGGGGTCCACTAGATGAAGCTTCATACCAAATATCAAAGTCCTGGGCCTTGTGGTTTCAGAAAAGAAAATTTTTAAAGATTTTCCCTATATAAGCCCATGTAAAACCAAAGGGCCCCGTGGCGGGGGCATTTTTTGTCCCAGCACTAAAATTTGAACAATCTTGGTAGGGGTCCACTAGATGAAGCTTCATACCAAATATCAAAGACCTGGGCCTTGTGGTTTCAGAGAAGAAGATTTTTTAAGATTTTCCCTATATAAGCCTATGTAAAACCAAAGGGCCCCGGGGCGGGGGCATTTTTGGCCCCAGCACTGTAATTTGAACAATCTTGGTAGGGGTCAACTAGATGAAGCTTCATACCAAATATCAAAGACCTGGGCCTTGTGGTTTCAGAGAAGAAGATTTTTAAAGATTTTCCCTATATAAGCCAATGTAAAACCAAAGGGCCCCGGGGCGGGGGCATTTTTTGTCCCAGCACTATAATTTGAACAATCTTGGTAGGGGTCCACTAGATGAAGCTTCATACCAAATATCAAAGTCCTGGGCCTTGTGGTTTCAGAGTAGAAGATTTTTGAAGATTTTCCCTATATAAGCCTATGTAAAACCAAAGGGCCCTGGGGCGGGGGCATTTTTGGCCCCAGCACTATAATTTGAACAATCTTGGTAGGGGTCCACTAGATGAAGCTTCATACCAAATATCAAAGACCTGGGCCTTGTGGTTTCAGAGAAGAAGATTTTTAAAGATTTTCCCTATATAAGCCAATGTAAAACCAAAGGGCCCCGTGGCGGGGGCATTTTTCGTCCCAGCACTCAAATTTGAACAATCTTGGTAGGGGTCCACTAGATGAAGCTTCATACCAAATATCAAAGTCCTGGGCCTTGTGGTTTCAGAGAAGAAGATTTTTAAAGATTTTCCCTATATAAGCCTATGTAAAACCAAAGGGCCCCCGTGCGGGGGCATTTTTGGCCCCAGCACTATAATTTGAACAATCTTGGTAGGGGTCCACTAGATGAAGCTTCATACCAAATAACAAAGACCTGGGCCTTGTGGTTTCAGAGAAGAAGATTTTTTAAGTTTTTGGTGAAAAAAATCTGTTTTTGGCTCCTGTGACCTAGATGTGCAACGGACCGGAACCATTTGACCCATATTCAAACTTGACCGAGATATTGTCATGATGATCATTCTGAGCAAGTTTGATTAAGATTGGACCAAAATTGTGGCCCCTAGGGTGTTCACAAGGTTTTTATATGATTTGACCCGCTGACCTACTTTTTAACCCGATATGACCCATATTCGAACTGGACTGAAATATTGTCACAATGGTCATTCTGAGCAAGTTTCATGATAATTGGACCAAAACAGTGGCCTTCAGAGTGTTCACAAGGTTTTTCTATGATTTGACCTACTGACCTACTTTTTGACCGGACATGACCCATATTCGAACTTGACCAAGATATTGTCATGATGATCATTCTGAGCAAGTTTGATTATGATTGGACCAAAATTGTGGCCTCTAGGGTGTTCACAAGGTTTTTCTATGATTTGACCCGCTGACCTACTTTTTAAGCCGACATGATCCATATTCAAACTTCACTAAAATATTGTCACAATGATCATTCTGAGCAAGTTTGATGATGATTGGACCAAAATTGTGGCCTCTCGAGTGTTCACAAGGTTTTTCTATGATTTGACCTACTGACCTACTTTTTTACCCGACATGACCCAAATTCGAACTTGACCGAGATATTGTCATGATTATCATTCTGAGCAAGTTTGATGATAATTGGACCAAAACTGTGGCCTCTAGTGTGTTCACAAGAAAAAGTTTACGCACGACGGACGACGGACGACGCACGACGACGCCGGACATCTTACTGTCACAAAAGCTCACCATGACCTTCGGTCAGGTGAGCTAAAAAGTTGTCCTTGGTATGCTTAGGAAATACGTACTGTCAAAAGTGATCTCAAACAATTGAGTACCAAATACAAATGGGATGTTTTAACGATATTTAACCCTTCAAAAGCTAATCATGTCTCTTTGTTGTTGTTTTTTTTTGTTGTTATTTTAAATTAAAGTATTTTTAAAGATAGTCTGCACAGAAAATAATAAACATGAAATGTCCAAAATCAGCCATTTTTTACAAAAAATATGATTGGCATATTAATCCTTAAGAAGCCGAGAAAAACTGCATCAGAAAATGTTGTCTGAAATTTTTTTGCAAACTTTTTAAAAATATTTTTGCATACAGGCAAAGTGTGGACCCAGATCAGACAGTCTGAGCTGGGCCCATACTTTTTGCTAAAAAATAATTTTCAGGTAACCGGCAGATGGCAAAGCAGACCACAATTGTCATGATTGGCATTTTATGGGTTATAGAACAATTTTTGTTAATAGTATTTGAAGGGTTGAAACAAAAATGGCTGAGACATTAGATCTATACTACTGGCCAAGTTTTATATCAGCTAACTCAAGACAAAACCTAAAATATTACTTCCGTGACCTGTGAAGACCCAGATATGCCTTACATCAAACAAGTCCATTACAAAAATGCATCAAAGTGTTACATAGCGCATTCTTTCATATATCCAAAACAGATTTTTTTCTGATGAAAATAATGTACATCCCTGTAAATCTGTTTTTGTTGTTGTTTTTTTTTGTTGTTTTTTTTTGTTGTTGTTTTTTTTTCTTCAATATTATAAAGTGGGTAACTTTAGTTATGTTTGGATTTTCTGAGTCACCGCCTGTTTGGAAAAAAACATCACGTGAACAAGTCCGTGAAATGAAAACCCCCCTAAACCTGTCTCTATATATAGAAAACTGGGGTTTATGGGGGTACACTTTATTTTCCTATTTCTGCTCCAAGACATAGGTTGTGGGTACTCGTTAGAACCGCCTCAATGAGGCGGTTCTAACGAGCACCCACAACCTATGTTTGCAGAAGAAATAAGAAAAATATCACAAATTTTCACCAGAAAAGTAGCCATTTTGGAGATGTGAAAAATGCACTATGCCGCCTGGGTGTGTTATCGTAATGAGCTGCTGACTAGGTTTACCAGTCATCTGTTTTGTTTACTGTTGTCACTCAATGTTTTGCCTTCTTCCCCTGGTGATGTTGTGGGGAGAATGTATCAGTTCCTGATTGTTTCTCTTTTTAATTTTCACTGCACAAATGTGCAGGCTAATCTGATTCTTCCCTGGCCACACAGTTCTAATATTGTAGATTTATGAAAAGCCAGATCATTTAAATATCCCATAAGACTTCCAATATATGAGCCCCGCCAAGCGAATTTGTGTCTTCGAGCATTCCGTCATGACAAATTTTAACTGCGCATGCCCAGCCATTCAGAGGGGCCAGTGATATGGCTTTCTGTCTGAAGGTTCCTCTTGATTCACTGCTTGCATGAGCGAGCAGCGAAGGTCCTGGCAAGACTGCGCGAATGCGCAGGCTCGCCTGAACCTTCGCTGCTTGCATAGGCGATAAGTACCAAAATCGCTTGACGGGGCCCATATGATATGTAAACATTCAAAAACTCTTTTTTTCCAGGGATAATTAGTTCATAAATTAAGCATTAAGGGTCCATGTATGTTCAATCCAGACCCAGTCTGATACACACACTTTAGCATTTCTTCCAAAGTTTCTTATGTTTCAGAATGGACAAAAACCTCTATTTCGGGCAAGCCATTTGAAGCATTACTGTAAAGATCCTAAGTGTTGGGACATATTGGCCAAAGCAAGCAGTGCAGACCAAGATCAGACTGCAGTCTGATTTGGGTCTACACTGTTTGCCATTCCATCTGCACCTTTTGGACTCCATGCTGTATCATGAAACAAATTTGTTAAAATTTTAGTAGAATAACAGCAAGTCCTGAAGGTGTCCAATTTTTTTTATTTTTATGGTATCACTGTTTCACTACACAGTCATTTAACCCTTGTCCTGCTGAGCCCGGATATGTCTTATCTTTCAAACAATGTAGATCCAGATCAGATGGCTTCTGAAGAAGCCATCTGATCAGGATCTACATTGTTTGTCATTCAGATTGTGATTTGTTGCAATAATTTGCATCAAGTAATCTGATTGGTTGATAATCGGTAGTGGGTGTGGCATATATGAATATTCAGCAGGACAAGGGTTAATAAAACACTACTTTGTGAAGGTACATAGTTAAATTTAACATTGTTTTGCTAAACAATTCTCTTTGACAAGTTTTTGACTAATTTTGATAAACTATCATAATGATCCAAAGTATCAGGACAGACAGTCCTAAGAAAACAGTGCAGACCCAGATCGGAGCAGTCTGATCAGGGTCTAAACTGTTTGCCATTCCGTCTGCACTTTTTGGACTCCTTGCATGATCACAAAACAAATTTATTAAAAATTTAGGAGAATTACAGCAATTTAAGTCCTCAGGGTGTTCCAACTTTTAGGATTTTTATGATAACCCTCATTAGCTGGAACTATTTCTGCCTGGAACAAGTATCCACAGAACAAAATGTGCTTGAGTCATTGAAGTCCCGCCACATATGACACTTTGTTTTGAAGTAATAATGTACTTTATAAATTGATTATCCTATATTACACAAGGTCAACCAATATTCAAAAATCATAAATCATGTTTTTAATGGCGTCAATTAATAAAATTGTCATTAATGAAGTAATTTCGTATTGGCCCAGTTACAGGTCCTCGGTCAGCTGTATTGGCCTCGGCCTTCAGCCTCGTGCCAATACAGCAGACCTCGGACCTGTACCTGGGCCAATACGAAATTACTTGATTAATAACATTATAGTATATGTATTTTTTGTTCAAAGCTAACATGGCCATTTGTTAACATTACCTTAACCCTTATACCGGCCCCCGATAGCTCAGTTGGTAGAGTGTCCATTCCGGGGAACGGGAGGTCACGGGTTCTATCCCAGGCCGCGACATACCAAAGTCAATAAAAATGGTACTAACTGCTCCTCGCTTGGCACTCAGATTTAAGGGGTAGAGCTAGGACTGGTCGACCCAGTGTCAGGATAATGTGACTGGGTGTGGTATCATGTAATGTATCTGGGACATGATACTTCAGTGAGGCAGCACTATAAAAGTGAGCATTGAGCTCCCTGTCGCAACCAGACACCGTCGTGATATGACTGAAAAATTGTTGAAAGCAACGTTAAACCCGAATTCACACACACACCTTAACCCTAATCCTGCTGAATAATTCAATTAACCACACTCATTTCTGACTATCAGCCAATCATATTACATGATATAATGATTTCGTTTAAATTCACAAACTGACTGACAAACGGTGTTTGCACACGTAGGGGTTGTCATAAACACCAGGATAAGGATTAAAACTTCAAAATTCCAGTACAGCAAAAAAAAAAAAAAAATTTTTTTTTGCTGATAAAAATGTGAAAAGGTACTCCTATTTTTATCAGCAGAAATCCTACAGTTTTAGATACTGTACTTGCCAGAACAGTTAACGGTATTACTATTAATGCATCTTTTAAGCTAAGGAAGCTTTGAACAACAAGGCCCAGATTTCTATGTGACAGCCGGTAGATTTCTATGTGACAGCCAGTAGATTTCTATGTGACAGCCAGTAGATTTCTATGCAACAGCCAGTAGATTTCTATGCAACAACCAGTAGATTTCTGTGTGACAGTCACTAGATTTCTATGTGACAGCCAGTAGATTTCTAGGTGACAGCCTCTTGATTTCTATGTGACAGCCAGTAGATTTCTATGTGACAGTCAGTAGATTTCTATGTGGCAGCAAGTAGATTTCTATGTGACAGAGACTGCTAAGGAACATAATAACAATACAATATCTAACTATGCACTACCTAAATAAAAAAGTTCCTATCAGATATGACTAAAAGCATGCATACAGTAATGGCACAAGAACTGTCAGAAGACTGTGCAGAATGCCTCGCTAAATCTCGACATTTCATGTACATTTAACTGTTAATAATTGTTACAAGTCTGAAGCTCCAGGTATGGATTAATTTTGGATGCCACAGAACGCAGTGTCTGACTAAAGCTTGCATTCCTTGCAAATACGTCTGCCATTTTCTGAAATTATTTCTACAAAAATAGATAACTAAGCCTGGTATCCCTGAATTTGACTGAATGGACACCTCCTATATACCGTAATATACCTAAGTATCAGGAGAGATATGCCTAAGCAAACAATGCAGACCCAGATCAGACTGCTCCTGAAGGAGCAGTCTGATCAGGGTCTACACTGTTTCCCATTGCGTCTGCATCTTTTGGACTCCTTGCTGGAACATGAAATAAAATGAAAATTTTAGGAGAATTACGGCAAGTCCTTATAAGGTGTCCTAATTTTTAGGATTTTTATGAAACATAAGGTGGAACAGTCCATTGAGTACAAAATGGGTTAACCCTTGTCCTACTGAACCCAGATATGCCTTTTCTTTGAAACAATGTAGATCCAGATCAGATGGCTTCTGAAGAAGCCATCTGATCAGGATCTACATTGTTTGTCATTCAGGTTGTGAATTTGTTGCAATAATTTGCATCAAGTAATCTGATTGGTTGATAATGGGTAGTGGGTGTGGCATATATGAATATTCAGCAGGACAAGGGTTAAGAAATACAGAAAGTAGCAAAATATACAGACACGCCTTTAATGCCTTTTTCTCGTTATTTTTTTCCGTAAACAGCATTGATGGTATTCATCAGAACCCCATCACTGAAGCAAATCTAGTGAAAATGCACAACAGAAAAATAACGGTTTTGGTGATATGAAACAATGTACTATGTCACACAGATACGTTACCGTAATGGCATCGGTATGAGATAGTGCTGTCTTCCATATCTCATATAGTGATTATTTTTCTGATGAAATCTTTTGTAACCCTATGAATAACCCTCAGTGGCTAGAACTACCCATCTCGAACACATTTTTCGTTCCATCAAAGTTTCACTGTTCTTACGACACGAAAGCCGTAACAAAAGAAAGATGCATAGCCTGAAAATCCCCGCCTATGGTGGGATTCGAACCCGGGCCGCTCGGGTGATAGTCCAGTGCTCTAACCGCTGAGCCAAAGAGTCGACTCCCTGACGCAGTTGTCAGAGAGTGGTTATAAACTTAGAAGTTATGCATATGATCTACAAAGGTAGATAATGGAAGGGAGGTAACACTGTAATGGCACCAATATGTATATAGGTGGTGGGTGCTCTGAAAACTATTCAGAAGTATTTTTTCTTGGCATCTGGAGAGTTGCACTCACAACCTGCAGCTCGGAGCAGAAATAAGGTAAATAATGTATACCCCTGTAAACCCCAGTTTTCTCTGTATAAAGTTGGATCTACAGGGGTATTCATTACATGGATTTGTTAACATGGCATACTTGCAGGAGATAAGTATTTACTTATTCAAACTTAAAGACAAGTAACTACACAGGGCCTGACAAATTGAAATTTCAACCACTTGCCCAGCAATTCACAATGTCTGCACCCTTGTTGCTGAACAAGACAACCCCCACCTTTGCAGTGTAGATCCAGATCAGATGTCTTCTGTAGAAGCCATCTGATCAGGAGCTACACTATCTGTGATTCTGTTTGTGAACTCAGTGATTACATTATACATTCCACATCTACCCTTGTCTACTGCAAGGATAGCAGGCCTTGCCCAACTGTACTCTAAGATCACTTAGACACTCTGATGATATCAGGGGCCATTTGTTCAAAACTAACGTCGTTGTTAGTTAACATATTGTTAAAACTTTGATCATTTTATATGGCAAATATGCTAATATTTTTGCTGAAAAAATGTGAGCAGCTGCTAAAGCTGCTCACATTTTTTCAGCAAAAATACCAAAATTTATGTTATTGTGCTTGCTAGAACAGTTAACAATATGACCACTAACGAACTTGTTAAGCTAACGATGCTTTAAACAACTGGCCCCAGATACATAAGACCTTCACCTCACCCTACCATTCCAGACACATCATCTTAACCCTTATCCTGCTGAATATTTAAATTAGCCACTCCCAGTCCTGACCATCAGCCAATCAGATTACATGATGTAATATTTTCCCTCAAATTAGCAAACTGAATGACAAACAGTGTAGATCCTGATCAGGTGGCTTCTTCAGAAGCCATCTGATCTGGATCTACACTGTCTGCAAAAATAGGGGTTGTCTGGAACAGCAGGATAAGGGTTAACCCTTGTCCTACTGAGCCCGAAAATGCCGTATCTTTCAAACAATGTAGATCCAGATCAGATGGCTTCTGAAGAAGCCATCTGATCAGGTTCTACATTAATTGTTTGTCACTCAGATTGTGAATTTGTTGCAATAATTTGCATCAAGTAATCTGATTGGTTGATAATCGGTAGTGGGTGTGGCATATTTAAATATTCAGCAGGACAAGGGTTATGTGAATAGCTGAGTATCACGATTAACCCCCTATACAAGCAATACATTTTTATGGGCAAGTGTGTACTAATAGTCACTTGCCCAGCTTAATTTTGGATGTGTCCTGAGCAACTGGGTGATGGATTTGTCAGGCCCTGACTACATAAATAGATAAAAGATCAATATATTTATGATATAGCACTATTATGACAATGAGAGATAAAATATAAACACACAGGATAGAGTTTCATACAAGGAGGAGAAACAAGACTAACTGATGGATAACTTTCTATTCTCATCCTAAGAAACATATCTTCTGCATCATATGCATAAGAACCACCTTGCCAAGGTGTTTCTAGCAAGTTTTTGTTTGTTTGATCTGAGGTTTAACGTCCCCATCAACACTGTAAAGGTCATTTTGGAGACGTTGCATCCAATTTTGTGGGACTTTTACCCGACATTGAGATGAAATGATATCTCAAGCCCTGTCGCCGAATGAAACCAATAGGGTTTATTAGCATGGACGGTCTGTCTCGCACCGCGGTTCCTGGACAGGCTTAGATCCTCTAAGCGGTTTACCAGTACTAGTGTGCGGGCCGCACTCAGCTCTGCGTGGAAGCATCATGCAGCCCATATATTTCTTCAAGCCCCTTTGGGCGGGGGCCTTTCTCATCCTTAGAAGTATACAGTAAAATTCCTATGATAAGACCACCTTTGGGACTGTTCAAAAGTGGTCTTTAAGACCACTTTTGAACAGCCCCAAAGGTGGTCCCAGACCAAAGGACATTGTGTCCAGAAAGCATTGTGTGCAGAAAGCACGAAAAAAGAATAACAGCACCCTTCTAAATAAGCTTTTCAAAGCAGAATTAGCCTTAATTTTAGGTGGTCTTAATAGCAAAATTTCACTGTATCTTCTGCACCATAGCATAAGAACCACCATGTCAAGGTGTTTCTGGCAAGTAACCATAAAGTGTGTTTCTATGAAGAAATAAAAATTACTGCTTTAGCTAAAGAGGAGTAATAAGCAAAAGTATAGACTAATTTTCCTTATTTCTTGTTAGAAACATGTGGGTTCTTGTTAGAATCACCTCTTTAGGTCAATTCTAACAAGTACGAGGACTGTTCAAATATGAATGCAACTAAGCACATAAAAATGATTCTGTGACAGATTTCGATGAAAAATTTATTTTGTCCCCTTAAAGTATTCCCCTTTAACAGATATTCCCCTTAAACAGATAAACAAACTTTCAGTCTTCTGATCCAATCACTGAATGCATTTTGGTAGTCTTTTCGAGGTATACTATGAAGGCACTGGAATATTGCAGAACCGAGGTGTTTGCGCTGTACAAATTTTCGACCAGAAAGGTATTTTTTCAGCCGCGGGAACAAAAAAAGTCACACGGGGCAAGGTCAGGGGAATACGGGGGGTGAGGGAGTTCATCAACCTTTTCCTGCTTCAGATAGTCTTGCACAATGAACGCCTTGTGCGATGACGCATTGTCATGTAAAAATCTGGCATTGGCCAAACCAGTTGCGGGTCTTCGTTCTTTAAAATATTTCTTCAATTTTCGAAGAACTTTATTCTTGTAAAGCTTCGCATTTACAGATTTGCCTTTAGGCACAGCAACCTGAATAGCAGGGCCCTGATTTGAAAAGAATATGGCATACATTACCTTCTTGACGCTCATGGTCCGCTTTGCAATGCATGGTCTTTTGCAATACTTTGTTGCCCATATTTTGTTCTGAATCTTTCGTTTTGGCTCAAAAAAGTGAACCCATGTCTTGTCATCTGTGACGACATTAGCGAAAGACCGTGCATTGAAATTTGGAAACTTTTTAAGCAACTTCTTGGCGCACTGAACGTGTGTCTTTTTCTGCTCATCTGTCAACAGATGGGGAATCCATCTAGCACAGATCTTTCTCATTATCAAATCCCATTTCAGAATTGTATGAGCTGCTCCTAATGAGATGCCAACCATACTAGCTATTTGCCTAGTGGTGTATCGTGCATTGGAAGCAACTATTTCTTTCACTCTAGCAACCATCTTGGCAGATGTTGCACTTTTCGACCGCCGATCATGTGGTGCATCTTCTGTTGAGCCTAGCCCACAGCTGAATTTCTTACACCAACAAAAAACTGTCGGAAAGACATTTCATTATGCCCATAAACTGAACATATTTCATCAAAAATGTCTTTGCACCGTATACCAAGAATACAACAATTCTTAATATAGGACCGTATTTCAAGGGCGTACTCTGACCTTCTCCCAACCATGTTTTGTATTAGTATACAAGAGTAGACAGTGTTTATCGAACGATATACATGGCTAAAGTGCACAGATTTTAACAGGTTCGGTATCAATGTATAGGTAAAATGTTTTTCTACGCTGTGATATTTATTTCCAGGTGATTTTCGCATTAGTGCATGAGAAAACATTCTACTTGCAATCATATTTGAACAGTCCTCGCACCCATAACATACCCATTAATAGAGTGTGTGTTTTTAGTTTTATGTCCCACCTACAATTAAGGCCATGCGGGGATGGACCTCAGTCTGAAGATTCATCAGAATGGTCTGGAGAAGCCCAGAATCAAACCCACGACCCCTGGTTTATGAGGGAAGAAGCTTAACCACTACAACATGGAGGCTTCTACTTTAATACAGAAACAAGAAAAATTATCCCAGAATTATCATCAGTACTCACCCGATCTAACCTTGTTTCTCCTCCTAATCTTAAGATATGTCAGGGAAAGAAAGCATACCATACATAAAACATAGCCCCAGATAAGAGAGGGTATCCACATAATCATTTTTCTTATTTCTGCACGAAAACGTATGTTGTGGGTATTCATTAGAAGTGCCTCGGCGAGGCGCTTCTAATGAATACCCACAACGTATGTTTTCATGCAGAAATAAGAAAAATATCGGTACTTTTCGGATGAGAAAAGGGCCTTATGTGGAGCTATTATAAATTTGGAAATATAAATATAATATAGTTTTCAATATTTACAACAATAATAAGGTGTAAATCTCAATCAATCACTCATATATACAGTAAAATTTCTATATTAAGACCACCTTTGTGACTGTTCAAAAGTGGTCTTAAGACCACTTTTGAACAGTCCCAAAGGTGGTCCTTGACCAAAGGACACTGTGGGCAGAAAATACAAAGAAAGATTGAGTGTGCCCTTCAAAATAAGCTTTTTAAAGCAGAATTAGTCCTTTAATTTTAGGTGGTCTTAATAGCAGAATTTCACTGTCTTTCTACCTAAAACTACAACATACACGTATAACTATGTTTTTGCTGTTGATTTGTATTGTCTCCCTCATTGCGTCAATCAACTCTTGTCCAGCTGAACCATGATGAGCCCCTACCTTTGCAAACAGTGTTGATCTAGATCAGATGGCCTCTGATCAGGATCTACACTGTCACTGAGTTTGCTATTTTGAACAAATACACTACAATTATCATGTACAGTAAAATTCCTATATTAAGACCACCTTTAGGACTGTTCAAAAGTGGTCTTAAGACCACTTTTGAACAGTCCCAAAGGTGGTCTCTAACCAGTAGACACTGTAATGTGGATAACACAAAGAAAGAATCGTAACTGCAACTTGCCAAATAAGCTTTTTAAAGCAGAATTAGTCTTAAATTTAGGTGGTCTTAATAGCGGAATTTGACTGTAATTTGACTGACTGATAGTCAGAAATGGCTTTGTTGAAACTGATTTATTCAGCAGGACAATTGTTAAATTGACTCTAAATTGTATAACATCTGATGTCAGGGAAACTAAAATTCTATCACTCCTGGTACAATGTCTCAAGACAAAGAGCCACAGAGACAATAAACACTTCTTAAAAATTATTAAAGTGAGCAGGGTTGGGGTTGGTTTAGGGCCCTTTCAAAATTTCACTTATTATGAGACAAATATAAGTGAAATAATCTAAATAATCTTGAAAGGGCTGTAAAACCAAATCCCCTCCCCTCTCACTTTGACAAACAAGAGATGCTACTATAAAAAAGCTTTTATAATATACATGTATATGAGCAACACAGCACAAAAGGGCTCTTAGCACACTCCTATTGATGCTCTTTAAATCTGCATTCAAAGTCCATTTCTAGACACATGAGCTCTTGCACTTACCCATTGCATATGGGAAACCCCTAAAATGGGTAATTGGCAAACGGTGCAGGCCCAGATTTGCAAACGGTGCAGGCCCAGATTGGCAAACAGTACAGGCCCAGATTAGATGCCGTCCAATGCAGCGTCTGATCAGGGCCTGCACTGTTTGCTAAAAGTTCAGCTACACTGTATTTTCAAATCAATTTTGAAGAAAACACAACCTGGCACCCCTAAATTTTGAAATGGTCTCCTGCTATTTATAAGGAGGAAGATTCTATTTGATAAAAAAGGGTTAAACTAACTCAATGTCTCTTCTACATGTCTGTGAGCAGCAAGGTTTCTGGGGCCAGTTGTTTAAAACTAACGATGTCATTAGTTAACATAGCATTAAAACTTTATTTAATATGGCAATATGCTCATATTTTTGCTGAAAAAATGTGAGCAGCTTTTGCAAATGCAAAAGCTGCTCACATATTTTCAGCAAAAATACCACCGTATTAGATATTGTACTTGCTAGAAAAGTAAACATTCTGACCAGTAATAAACTCATTAAGCTAACGAGACATTGAACAACTGGGCTCTGGCTAGAGTCGCCTATATGTCTGGACACGTGACACCTTGCATGATGCTACAGCCCACCCTCTTTATACCAATGTTTGATGTAAAGACAAAACTCATTATCATGACGATTTCAATGGAACGAAACCTGAGCTCAAGATGAGACAGAAATATAGAGATATGCAAGAATATCTTAACCCTTATCTTGCTGTTCATGACAACCCTATCTTTGCAAACAGTGTAGATCCAGATCAGATGGCTTCTGAAGAAGCCATCTGATCAGGATCTACACTGTTTGGTATTCAGTTTATGAATTTGTAGCAATAAATTACATCAAGTAATTTGATTGGTTGATAGACAGAAATGGTTGTTGCTTAAATGAATATTCAGCAAGATAAGGGTTATTACTCCAAGCAACAAATGTTGTGGATATTTGTCAGAATCGCCTCAGCGAGGTGATTCTAACAAATGTCCACTACATTTGTTTTTGTTGTGGATATTTGTTAGAATTGCCTCAGTGAGGCGACTGTTAGGAGGCGAGTCTAACAAATGTCCACTACATTTGTTTCTTTGAAAAAATGTAGTGGATATTTGTTAGAAGCGAGGCGATTCTGAAAAATGTCCACTACATTTGTTTCTTTGAGTAAGTGAAGGAAAAGGACCCATTATTATCTATCATTCAACTCCTTACTGAGATTCCTTAAAGAAAAAAATTCTTTATAGGCGAAATGTTAGGGAACGAATACCGTCGTTATAAAGAGAGTCCTCTGTTCCTCAAAGTCTCCTTTTCATGTCAGTGACCTAAAAAAGTCTCTGGCGAGAATGCCCTTATGAGCAAGTTAGCCTGAACCTTTGCTGGTTGCGAATATGTCTAGACACGAGTTCTTGGATGCAGCTACCCGGAACCTTAAGGTCTCCCGCTTTATTCTGCAACCTGCCAGAGGTTTTTGCTAGCCTTCTATGTGGTAACAGCCCTTTTCTTGTGCTGGCTAACATAACAAATAATTATGGTAAACCCTGTGACTCCAAATTATGCAGAAATCAGACAAAGTCTAACTGTCTCATTTATTGATATCTACAAAGCAATAAAACCTGTCACTGGCCAGAGCAGCTAGCTTTCACTTAAACCTTGTCCTGCTGAATAAACTGATTAAGCCATGCCCATTTCTGACTATCCACCAATCAAATTACTTGATATAATGTAGTCCAACTTGTATTAAGCAAGCACCTAAGGGATGATCAAAATGTGCTTGCTTAAGACAGGTGCTTGCTTAATACAGGTGAATTTTAGTGCATTTTCCTTTTTCAGGGACTGACAACATGCTTGCTTAAGACAGGTTGCTTGCTTAATAGAGGTGGCCACTGTGACAGGTTTTACAGGTATTTCAATTCACAAACAGCTTGAGAAACAGTGTAAATCCTGATCAGATGGCTTCTGAACTGGATCTACACTGTTTGCAAAGGTAAGGTTTGTTATGTTCAGTAGAATAAGGAATATGATTTCTAAGTCTGTAGCACCCCACCCATCAAGGGATGGAGATATAGATTGGGCTGTATGGTGCTTCCAAGCCCAGCTGAAACCAACTGAACTTGAGCACTGGTATTAAGCCACTTAGACTGTCTAAGCCTACCCAGGAAAAGTGGTGCAAGTCAGACCACCCCTGTATATAAACCTTGGTGAGTGGTTTGGGTGGAAGGGCTTGAGATGTCATTTCATCTCAATGTCCTTGTGTCGGGTATAAAAGTCCCACCAAATAGTAAGTGGCATCTCCAAAATGATCTAAATAGTGTTAATGGGGATGTAAAACCTGTACACAAGCATAAACTGTAGCCTTAATCTCAAGGTCACTCACTGGCCTCGGTAGTTCAGTCCGATGCTTGTCTGACTGGCCACTAAGAGGTTGTGGGTTTGATACCTGGCAGGTCAGCAACATTCTTTTGTAGAGATTTTGTTTGCTTGTTTCTTTAGTGTTTAATGGCCCAGTCAACATTTTTTATGTCATGTTGAGCTGATAGTAAACTAATCAGCATGCTTATACATAAGCAGTTACCATGGGGCCAGTTCAGTGTTCATTCTTTTGACAGAACTTTACCATAATGATCCTAAGTCCAAGGGACAGACAGGCCTAAGCAAACAGTGCAGACCCAGATCAGACTGTTCCTCCAGGAGCAGTCTGATCAGGGTCTACTCTGTTTGCAAGCAGTTCAGGCCCAGATCAAGTCTGATCAGGGTCTACACTGTTTGCCATGCCGTCTGTATTTTTTGGACTGCAAAACAAATTTGTTAAAATTTTAGGAGAATTACAGCAAGTCCTCAAGGTGTCCCAATTTCTAGGATTTTATGGTACAACTGGCCTCTTGAATCAGTGGGAGAGGAGAATGACCACAGAATTGATTTAATGATCAAACTACAGGGAAGAATGTTGCCAAAACGGCATATATCATACCCGGCTGACCTTCAGATCAACAGTCAGACGCACCTCCAACTGAGTTACTGAAGCCAGCATCAGCCCCTTGGGTCATTTCATCATTGTTTGTTTGTTTGATTTGGGGTTCAACGTCCCTGTCAACACTGTATAGATCATTTGGAGACATTGCTTCCAATTTTGTTTTACTTTTACCCAACACTGAGATGAAATGACATCTCAAGCCCCCCCCCCCCCCCCCCCCCCCCCATGAAACAAATAGGTTTTATATGCATGGATGGTTCAACTTGCACATTTCATGTCATCTCCTGGAGAAGGTGAGAACAAGCGGTTGGGACAATCTAACTAAAACAGAATAATTATGCACAATTGATACAGCACAGTTAGAATAGTGTGTTACACTGGGGAATGAAGTTTGATAGTATTATTTTGTTTGACACTGCTCCAGATAAGGAGGCATAACATGGATAACGATGCAATAAATTTCCTTATTGCAATTGTCTTTGCTGTCCATTCATCTGTCTTACCAGATAACTCCTCCTAGACCTTTAGAGATACAAACTTGGGAACTGATAGATCTTTGGTCTGGGTAGTCTTGGAATTTTGATCCCACCCCTGGGGGCGGGGCCAGGGGAAGGGGCCTGTGGGGGGTCCAAATCAAAGTTTTCAGAACATGGCCGTGTAACATATCAAAACATATCAAATTGAACGGAAGCGTAGGGATATGCGATGGCATGCCATCATCTGCATAATTCTAGGTTTTTGTTAGAAACATAAGTTGTGGGTACTTCTAAGAATTGCCTCAAAGAGGTGATTCTAACAAGTACCCACAACTATATCTAGATGGAGAAATAAGAAAAACTAGAAAAAGTGTCCATAGGACACAGATGCCCCCGCCAAATGCCATTCATAAACAAGAGGGCCCAGAGGGCCCTGGTTCGCTCACCTGAGTGTCACTGCCTCGAGGACAATCTACTTTTAGCTCTGGTGGCCATCTTGTTCATCAGCAGAGTGATTTTAGCTTATTTGGTAGGGAGTAACCTAGGCAACATTCCTGTGAAGTTTTAATCAAATTTGCCTTAGGTTTTAGGAGGAGTTCATGTTTGAATCATATTTACAATATTTTTTTATTTTTAGCTCCTGTGGCCATTTTGTACATCTGAGCAGGATTGTTTTAGCTTTTTTGGTAGAGGGTCATCTAAGCAACATTACTTCAAAGTTTAAATTAAATTGGTCCAATGGTACTGGAGGGATGGCGTTTGAAGATTTTTTTTTTTTTTTAACTCTGGCTGCCATCTTGTTCATCAGAGTAGAATGAGTTTACACTATTTTGGTAGGGAGTCACCTAGGCAATATTTCTGTGAAATTTGCATCCAATTGGCCCAAGGGTTTAGAAGGAGTTCACATTCTAAGCAAATTTACAATGTTTTTCTATTTTCAGCTCTTGTGGCCATTTGTTAATCGTTTATGCTATTTTCCTAGAGGGTCATCGGGGCCATTTTTGGTCTTTGAAAAAACTTGCTAGAGGTCCACTAGATAAGGCTTCATACCAAACATCAAAGACCTGGGCCATCTGGTTTCAGGCAGCAAGATTTTTAAAGGCTTTCCCTATGCAAGTCCATGTAAAACTTGTGGGCCCTGTCGCCGCGGCATTTGCCCCAAGGGCTATAATATGAACAATCTTGGTAGAGGTCCACTAGATGAAGTTTCTTACCAAATATCAAAGACCTAGGCCTTGCGGTTTCAGAGAAGAAGATTTTTAAAGATTTTCCCTACTTTAAGTCCATGTAAAATCAAAGAGCCTATGGCGGGGGCATTTTTGGCCCCAGCACTATAATTTGAACAATCTTGGTAGCGGTCCACTAGATGAAGCTTCATACCAAATAGCAAAGTCCTGGGCCTTGCGGTTTCAGAGGAGAAGATTTTTAAAGGTTTTCCCTATATAAGCCCATGTAAAATCAAAGGGCCCCGGGGCGGGGCATTATTGGCCAGAGCACTATCATTTGAACAATCTTGGAAGCGGTCCACTAGATGAAGCTTCATACCAAATAGCAAAGTCCTGGGCCTTGCGGTTTCAGAGGAGAAGATTTTTAAAGGTTTTCCCTATATAAGCCTATGTAAAATCAAAGGGCCCTGGGGCGGGGGCATTTTTGGCCCGAGCACTATAATTTGAACAATCTTGGAAGCGGTCCACTAGATGAAGCTTCATACCAAATAGCAAAGTCCTGGGCCTTGCGGTTTCAGAGGAGAAGATTTTTAAATTTTCCCTATATAAGCCCATGTTAAACCAAAGGGACCAAGGGTGGGGGCATTTTTGGCCCCAGCACTATGATTTGAACAATCTTTGTAGGGGTACACTAGATGAAGCTTCATACCAAATATCAAAGACCTAGGCCTTGCTGTTTCAGAGTAGGAGATTTGTAAAAATTTTCCCTATATTAAGCCCATGTAAAACCAAAGGGCCCGTGGTGGGGGCATTTTTGTCCCCAGCACTATAATTTGAACAATCTTGGTAGGGGACCAATAGCTGAAGCTTCCTACCAAATAGCAAATACCTGGGCCTTGTGGTTTCAGAGAAGAAGATTTTTAAAAAATTTCCCTATATTAAGCCCATGTAAAACAAAAGGGCCAGTGGCGGGGGCATTTTTGGCCCCAGCACTATAATTTGAACAATCTTGGTAGGGGTCAACTAGATGAAGCTTCATAGCAAATAGCAAAGATCTGGGCCTTGCGGTTTCAGAGAAGAAGATTTTTCAAGATTTTCCCTATATAAGCCCATGGAAAACCAAAGGGCCCCCGCGGCGGGGGCATTTTTGGTCCAAGCACTATAATTTGAACAATCTTGGTAGGAGTCCACTAGATGAAGCTACATACCAAATATCAAAGACCTGGGCCTTGCGGTTGCAGAGAAGAAGATTTTTAAAGATTTTCCCTATATAAGCCCATGGAAAACCAAAGGGCCCCCGGGGCGGGGGCATTTTTGGTCCAAGCACTATAATTTGAACAATCTTGGTAGGAGTCCACTAGATGAAGCTACATACCAAATATCAAAGACCTGGGCCTTGCGGTTGCAGAGAAGAAGATTTTTAAAGATTTTCCCTATATAAGCCCATGGAAAACCAAAGGGCCCCCGGGGCGGGGGCATTTTTGGTCCAAGCACTATAATTTGAACAATCTTGGTAGGAGTCCACTAGATGAAGCTACATACCAAATATCAAAGACCTGGGCCTTGCGGTTGCAGAGAAGAAGATTTTTAAAGATTTTCCCTATATAAGCCCATGTAAAACCAAAGGGCCCCGGAGCGGGGGCATTTTTGACCCCAGCTCTGTAATTTGAACAATCTTGGTAGGGGTCCACTAGATGAAGCTTCATACCAAATATCAAAGACCTGGGCCTTGTGGTTTCAGAGAAGAAGATAAGTTTTCGGTGAAAAAAATCTATTTTTGGCCCCTGTGACCCAGATGTGCAACGGACCGGAACCATTTGAACAACTTTGAAAGGGGACCACCTAAGGTTCATTCCTGTGAAGTTTGGTCAAAATCCGCTCAGTGGTTTAGGAGGAGATGTCATTTGAAGAAATTGTTTACGCACGCACACACGCACTGACGACGGACGATGGACGAAAAGTGATCACAAAAGCTCACCTTGTCACTTTGTGACAGGTGAGCTAAAAATATTACAAATGTACTTCAAATCAATCATAAAATATATGCATCAAGGGCAGATAATCCAAAAACCAAAAATGCAAGAGTTGTCTTCCTTGTTCATGACACATCGTCTCAGTGTGATGAATGCACCTGTAGGTTCATGAATATACAGTAAAACCTGTCTTAGTGGCCACCTCTATTAAGCAATCAACCTGTCTTATGCAAGCAGGCATTCAGATCCCAAAAGAGGCAAAAGTGTTAAATTTCACCTGTATTAAGCAAGCACCTGTCTTAAGCAAGCATATTTTGGTTATCCCTTAGGTGCTTGCTTAACACAGGTTGGACTGTATTCCATATGGTTTAGGCTTTATGGCCCGGACACGGTTTACTATATGGTACTAAGTCAAGGGCAGATAATTCAAAAACCCAAAATGCAAGAGTTGTCTTCCTTGTCCATGACACATCGTCTAACTGCGATGAATGCACCTGTGAAGTTTCATGAATATATTCCATACGGTTTAGGTGTTATGGCCCGGACACGACATACCATTTGACTATATATGGATGTAAGTCAAGGGCAGATAATTCAAAAACTAAACAAGCAGGAGTTGTATTCCTTGTTCATGACAGATCATCCAAGTATGATGGATGCACCTGTGAAGTTTCATGATTATATTCCATACGGTTTAGGAGTTATGGCCCGGACACGGTTTACTATATGGTACTAAGTCAAGGGCAGATAATTCAAAAACCAAAAATGCAAGAGTTGTCCTCTTTGTTCATGACACATCGTCTCAGTGTGATGAATGCACCTGTGAAGTTTCATGAATATATTCCATACGGTTTAGGAGTGATACCCCAGACACGGTTTACTATATGGTACTAAGTCAAGGGCAGATAATTCAAAAACCAAAAATGCAAGAGTTGTCTTCTTTGTTCATGACACATCGTCTCAATGTGATGAAAGCACCTGTGAAGTTTCATGATTATATTCCATACGGTTTAGGAGTTATGGCCCGGACACGGTTTACTATATAGTACTAAGTCAAGGGCAGATAATTCAAAAACCAAAAATGCAAGAGTTGTCTTCCTTGTTCATGACACATTGTCTCAGTGTGATGAATGCATCTGTGAAGTTTCATGAATATATTCCATACAGTTTAGGAGTTATGGCCCAGACACGGTTTACTATATGGTACTAAGTCAAGGGCAGATAATTCAAAAACCAAAACTGCATGAGTTGTCTTCCTTGTTCATGACACATCGTCTCAGTGTGATGAATGCACCTGTGAAGTTTCATGAATATATTCCATATGGTTTAGGAGTTATGGCCCGGACTTGGCTTACTATATGGTACTAAGTCAAGGGCAGATAATTCAATAACCAAAAATGCAAGAGTTGTCTTCCTTGTTCATGACACATCGTCTCAGTGTGATGAATGCACCTGTGAAGTTTCATGAATATATTCCATGCGGTTTAGGAGTTATGGCCCGGACACGGTGTCAGGACGGACGGACGAACGAACGCACGGACGGACGAACGGACTAACAGGGGTAAAACTTAATGCCCTTCCGCTATTCTTCAAATAGGCGGGGGCATAATTATCCTAAATGATCCACACTACTCCTCCTTAACCAGAGATAGGCTTGAAACAATCTAAATTTTCATAACAGAAGCATTCTGTCTCCAGCATTTCCACAAACATGTTATCCCTTATCCAGCTGAATATTCATTTTAGCCTCACCCATTTCAGACTTTGAACCAATCAGATTACTTGATGATATTTATTTCTACAAATTCATAAACTGAATGTCAAACAGTGTAGATCCTGATCAGATGGCTTCTTCACTGGATCTTCACTGTTTGCAAAGATAGGGGTTGTCGTTAACAGCAAGATATGGGTTAATACCATTATAGCTTGTCTAGGCTTAAGAAAGAAAAATCATCAAGATAGCATTCCCAATGTAACACAGTTACTGAACTGTAAATAGTCTCTACTATCCCATTTTGTACCAGAAACCCCAAAGCGGGTAGTTGGCAAACAGTGCAGGCCCAGATCAGACGCCGCAGAACGTGGCGTCTAATCAGGGCCTACATTGTTTTCAAAACATTCAGCCAGTTTCCAAGTAGATTTTGAAGAAAAGACAAACTGACACCCCTAAATTTTGTGATGGACTCCTGCTATATATAAGAAGGAAGATTCCATTTGGTACAAAAAGGGTTAAAGTACATTGTATAGGTAATCTAAATTAGAAGAGTTGTGTTTCTATGGGTACTAGTCAATCACACGCCACCACCACTCCTCTCTACAGATATCCGCTCAGTGAACGCCGCACTATGCTCAGCTGCTTTGGCGAATCTTGAATTTGTTAGGAGTCCCGTCTTAATCAGGTTCATAAGCTGGAATAATAAAGAATAAGGTTTTAGACAATGGGCCAGGCTAGTTGTTCATATCCAATGATGGCATTATTTAACCCTTATCTGGCTGAATAATCTATTTAGCCACACCAATTTTCAACTGTGAACCAATCAGATTACTTCATGTAATTTATTCCTACAAATTCACGAACTGAATATCATACAGTGTAGATCCTGAGTAGCTTTAGCATTTGTAAAAGTTACTCACATTTTTCAGCAATAAAAAAAACAGAGTTTAACCCTTAACCCTTATCTTGCTGAATATTCATCTAAGCCACACCCATTTCTGTCTATCAACCAATCAAATTACTTGATGTAATTTATTGCTACAAAGTCATAAACTGAATGCCTAACAGTGTAGATCCTGATCAGATGGCTTCTTCAGAAGCCATCTGATCTGGATCTACACTGTTTGCAAAGATAGGGGTTTTCGTGAACAGCAAGATAAGGGTTAAGATGCCATGAAAAATTGCCGCTGAAAATTTTGTCTGTTTATGTCGTCTGCTGAATCTGAGAATCTTTTCAAACAAATTTTTGCATACAGGCAAACAGTGTGGACACAGACCAGACTGCTCCTAGGCTCCACAATGTTTGCAACACTCACTTTAGCAGATGGCAAAGCAGATGACAATTGTTGTGATTGGCATCTGAAGTGTTAACATGATGCCAAATGCATGTGAGGATATCCAAGCTAGTCTGTAGAATAAGCTGTTGATGTTGAAAAATATAAATAAAGTACTTCTGATTGAGTTGCCTCCCCTAATGATGTAATTAAATATTTAACCCCTGTTCTGCTTAATAAATTAATGTTGCCACACCCATTTCTGACCATCGACAGATCAAATTATTTAATGTGTAATTCATTCCTATAAATTCCTTTAAATATTACCACACACATTTTTGACAATCAGCCAATCAAATTACTCGATGTAATTCACCAACTGAATGACAAACAGTGAATATCCAGATCAGATGGCTTCTATGAAAGCAATCTGATCTGCATTTACACCGTTTGCAAAGGTACAAAATTCAAGAGGTCAGAGGTTAACATCTGACTAGCTTTCAAGCTCAGTAATAACAGTGGTTTCGATAAGTAATGCTAAGCCTATAATTGCCAAGCTTTCAAAGCTGTTAAAAACGCACTCATCTATAAGCATGATATTTTATTTTTTGTGATATAACAAGTGCAAAAATTACAAGCGAACAAAACAAAATGAGCAAATCAAAACTGAACATATTTTTTTTTCTAAGTTGAATGAAGCATCATAATGCCAAACTAAGCAAGAAGCATCACACATGGCCACAGATAAGGTGCATATTTTGTGATAATTGAAGGATAGTTTTCCTTATTTCTGCATATAAACCTATGTTGTGGGTATTCATTAGAACCGCCTCGTCGAGGCGGTTCTAATGAATACCCACAACATAGGTTTTTATGGAGAATTGACAAAAACTATCCTTCAGTTATGACAAAATACCAACCTTATCTGTTGCTATGGAATTATTCATTTCAGAAATGGGGACAAAACTAGCTGAGCCATGTCATGAGAAAACCTATTATGCCATTGCACAGATCAGACTGTGCATCTGCAGAATCTGATCAGCACCTACATGTTTGGCTAGACTGCCGTAAACTCCTAAAAATTCGGACACCTTGAGGACTTGCAGTAATTATCCTAAAATTTTAACAAATTTGTTTCTTGATCCAGCAAGGAGTCCATAAAGTACAGACAGAATGGCAAACATGTAGACCCTGATCAGACTGCTCCTTCAGGAGCAGTCTGATCTGGGTCTGCACTGTTTGCCCAATACTTATGATTAATACAATAAGTACAGCAACATATTTACCATTGTATTTGGACATTCAGGCCTGAGCAAACAGTTTAGAACGAGATGGGACACAACATATTATGCAGCATCTCATCAGGGTTCTACACTGTTTGCCATTCATCCAGCTATTTTTAGGCACAACATATGTTTTTGAGTTTTACATCCCACCAACAAGGTCATACAGACATGGGACCTTGGTTTAATGACTCCTCCAAATGTCTTGTTATGCCCGGAATCAATCCAATGACCCCTGGTTTTTGAGGCCAGCAGCTTAACCACAATACACGCGCTTCTAGTAGTCTAGAACAAGTATGGTAAGGAGTTGAGGTGTCCGAATATTTAGGGTAAATACGATACTCTGAAATTTCAACACCCCGGAATTGGGCAACTGTACTGTCTCATGGATTTCTACAGATTATACAAAAATATAGTTCGAACAAATTGACCTGAGACTGGTGAACTCTATTAACATAATTTCACACCCGACCGAATGCATGTATTTAGCTTCGTCGTTTTCCGAATATGGCGATCTTGTTATACAATACTTAGAGGTCTTTAAATGGGTTGTTATTCACGTGATGCCGAAAATGCACGAGAAGTTTACAAAAGCCGACATATTAGGCGATAGCATTGACTAATTTATTCCTTGCATAAAGGTCAGGTCAGTCTCATGTCAAATTTTTCAAACTATACAATAATAACAAAGCCATGGGTGAACTAAATTTACAGATGCATGATTTGGGTTCATGCTGTTTAATACTTTCGAAACAGTTCTTTAAGTAGAAACAGGGATATTTTTAGCAACTCTTGACCTACCTGCCCTTACTAACTTGATCAACTATAAAACAATAAATGAACAATAACTGCTTCAAAACTAAAGTGCAAAAAGAACATTGTCTGCTTATGTCGTCTGCTGAATTTTTTAACAAATTTTTTAAAAATCTTTTTGCATGCAGGCAAACAGTGTGGCCCAAGATTAGACTGTTCCTACAGGAGCAGTCTGATCTGGGTCCACATTGTTTTCAAAAAATTACTTTTAACCCTTTACCACTCAGATACGTGTTTTTACGTGTCTGCACTCTCCCTGCCCCCCCCCCCATTTTAAGCCCCAGAAGCACCTAAAATCTGCATTTCTACCCCTGGATAGTTATGTTTGCTTTAGGATTTGTTGGGCAAAAAAGTGACCTGTTTTTTCTCGTGCCTCCCCACTAAAAATATTCTTGGGGGGCTTGAAGGGGGGCAACGCCCCCCTCACATCCCGAAAATGTTTGGGTGTATGGCCCAACCGGCTGCTAAAATTTATATCTGAGGGTGTCTGGGGTCCAAAATGCCTGAAAATTGATGCTGATATAACATGCTGCAAACAGTGAAAATGGCCAGTGCCAAACACCTTTGTTGTTGCCTTGACAGCTGTGTGAAGATTAAAATGTGGTCAAAAATTCATGTGAAAACACACTTTTTGCCAACTTTGAGATGCCCCCTCTTTACCATGACAACAATGATCAAGTCATGAAAGGTTGCATTTTAAAGGCTACTGCCCAATGAACATTCATACCGAGTTTGGTGTAAAACAGACCATCCATTATGAAACAATGGTTGCTTGAAGTTGCTGTCAGGTGCAACACTGTGAAAATTAGTGAAATTCACAAAATCCCTAAGTGGTAAAGGGTTAAGGTAACTGGCAGATGGCAAAGCAGACGACAATTGTCACGAATAAACTACCGCATTCACTGTAATGAGTGCACATACTCTAAAAAGTGCACAACACCACCGTGATACTTAGTATTGGGACAGACAGGCATAAACAAACAGTGCAGACCAAGATCAGACTGCTCCTTCAGGAGCCTTGTGATCAGGGTCTACACTGTTTGTCATTCTGTCTCTACTTTTTTACTCCTTGCTGGATGGTGAAACATATTTGTTAAAATTTTAGGAGAATTACAGCAAGTCCTCGAGGTGTCTGAATTTTTATAGATTTTTATGGCAATACTTTTTCCTCCAAGAAGTATTCTTGACCCCAATCTCGTATGCAAGATCTACAGTCTGCTCAACAGTTGTAATGCATATGTGTTAAAGGACAAATTGCTGAATTGTTTGTTTATTTAGGAATGTGGGGGGGGGGGGGATTTTAAGGCCCTTTCAAGATTATTTCATTTATATTGAGTCAATCATTAATCAGAGGTGGGCAAAAACCGGAGTACCCACAGAAAACCCACCAGACCTGTTGCAGAGCTTGGCATCTCACATGTGACCATTTGTGCTTTAATGCACATGCTCCTTATAAACATTTTTGGACATGTTCATTATTATAGTTTGACCAAAAATGTCAGAAGTTGGCACAAGGAGCATATCGCTGCCCTGACCAGGGATGTGCTTTCTAGGGATGGTTTTTAGGATTAGAATAAAAGGTCAACACATTTTGCCCTTATTACTGTGAATACGGTATATAGCTGAAGGAAATAATAATGACTGAATTGGAATTTATTGGCCTAGTCAACACTATAGCTAGACGGTTACCAAAACAATGCATATTCTTTGCCAGAAACTGACAACTGCAATTTACAGTATTGTCTTTTTTAAGTTTTTTTTTTTAAACACAAGCACACAAAAAAAGATCTTTAAACATATTTTTGTCTTCAAACCTCGGGAAGTGACCGAATGAGCCCTTTGAAAAGTGAGATGCAGAAGCAACATTTAGTTCCAGAATAAAACTAGGCGCACGTTGGATAAAAAATTCTGCCTAAAAGCCTCTTATTAAATGCTTTTAAGCAAACCTCCATGCCGCAAGTCTTTAAAATGTTTTAATCTTTATCTTGCTGAATATTCAATTAAGCCACACCCATTTCTGTCTATCAACCAATCAAATTACTTGATGTAATTTATTGCTACAAATTCATAAACTGAATGCCAAACAGTGTAGATCCTGATCAGATGGCTTCTTCAGAAGCCATCTGATCTGGATCTACACTGTTTGCAAAGATAGGGGTTGTCGTAAACAGCAAGATAAGGATTAAAATTTAACTTCAATATTTATAGAATTTATATTTAATATCTACATAAACATTTTATTTAAACCATGTAGACGGCTATGAATACCTATGCAAACAGTGTAGATCAAGACGAGACGGTATAGATCCCGACAAGTTTGTTGCTCATCTCATCTGGATCTACACTGCTTGCAATCTTGTTAACCCTCAAGATGCCAAGAAATACTGCATCTGAAATGTCTGTGTGTTTTCATACAAACTTTTTAAACATACTTTTGCATACAAACAGTGTGGACCCAGATCAGACTGCTCCAAGAGGAGCAGTCTGATCTGGATCCACACTGTTTGCAAAAATGACTTTTAAAGTGACTGACAGATGTCAAAGCAGATGACAATTACATCATTGTTGTGATTGGCATTTTAAGGGCTAAAACATAAACTCTACTAATCAGCTCTGTTGTGGCAACTCAAATCTATACAACAGAACCTTAGTTTTTGTTTGATTTGAGGTTTAACGTCCCTGTCAACACTGTATAGGTCATTTTTGAGACGTTGCTTCCAATTTTGTGGGACTTTTACCCGACATTGAGATGAAATGACATCTCAAGCCCTGCCACCCAATGAAACCAATAGGGTTTATATGCATAGACGGTCTGACTCGCACTACATTTCCCGGGCAGGCTTATAGAACCTCTAAGCAGTTTACCAGTACTCAATGCGTGGTTAGTTTCAGCTCCGCGTGGAAGCATCATTTCTTCAAGCCTGGATGGGCAGGGGCTGAACAGAACTTTAGTATCTTAACACTCTGAAAATAAAATATTATTAACTCAATAACTCGAACAGGTTTTGAATTCCTGATTATTTCCTATAAAATAATATCAAACGCATCTACAACGCACGTACTCAAAGTCTCAATAAGTCAAACAAAATTAGGCAGTCTCTTGGCCATTGAACTGTTGAGGTTCCTTTTACCAATAATTATTGAAAGTCTCAATAAGTCAATCAAAATCAGTCAGTCCCTTGGCCTTTGAATTATCGAGGTTCTCAACAATGTGCTGCTTCACATCATGATCTAACCATGTGCCAAGTTTCAGCTTGATCAGATGTAAAATGTAGATGGAATTATCTGCAAACCATTACGATAACACATCCGTGTGATATAGTGCATTTGTCAAACCTCAAAAAAGGTAATTTTTCTGATGAAAATTTGTGATATTTTTCTTATTTATACTCCAAACATAGGTTTTGGGTGCTTGTTAGAACCGCCTCATTGAGGCGGTTCTAACGAGTACCCACAACCTTTGTCTTGGAGCAGAAATAAGGAAAATAATGTTTACCCTCGTAAACCCCAGTTTTCTCTATATAAAGTGGGGTTTAGGGGGGTCTTTATTTCACGGACTTGTTGACGTGATGCGAAAAGTTTACAGACAGATGGATGGCCGATGAGGGCCATGACATAATATGACCTTTTCTCAAAAGGACATATAACAAATACCTCCTGATCACAAGTCAGAAAGCCTACTGTCTCTCGCATGATATGTCATCATCATTACAAAGTACACCAAGTTTGAGGCTTCTAGCCTTTATACATGTTCCTGAGAAATCTTTGATGAAAAATTTCAACACTGACCCACATAAGGAGAGAAAGAAGAATGAAAGAACAGACATACAAGCAAGCAGTTGATGCTCATTGTTTCTTACTTACATGATACAAGTCATCATGACTGAATAATATACCTAGTTTGAGGGTCCTAGCTTCTACAGTTCTGGAGAAATCTTTGGAAAAAGACAAGGTTTATGGAGGGACAGACAGGACAGATAGATGGAGGGACAGATGTAAACCAGTATACCTCGCTTTTTCAAAGTGAGGTTGTAAATGCACTGGAACAGTAGCAGAGAATACTAATCCCTGAAAGTCTGAAACTTGATCATTGCAAAATGGTCACACATGATTATAATAAGCGGAAGCATAAATTCACCCAATACAATGAATGAAGCATTATGATATAAAGGACCCTCATTATAATGACAGTATCAGACCCTAACACTTAACCAATATAAAGAATTTGCCCCTAAAAAGAAACCCATTAACCCATTGTATACTGGTGGACTCTTCCATTGCTATATGTTGGACAAGTCCGTTTGTCATATAAGGGGTGTTCTATGTTTGACTAAAAATTCTGTTAGCAAATAGTGAAGGCCCTGATCAGATGCCGCATTCTGCAGCGCCTGATCTGGGCCTACACTGTTTGCCAAGGTACCTCTTTTGGGGTTTCCTGCATACAATTGGTTAAGGAGTACCAGTATAACAGTTAACGCTCTGCATTCTGGGTATTTTTTTTTTCGCAGCAGACGACATATTGAAATATTTTCCAAATTTTCCCAGAAAACAGGATTTGACATCTCAAGCCAATAGTAATTTGCATGAGATGTCAAGTCCTGTTTTCTGTGAAAAATCAGAAAAATATCAACAATCTTGTCATCTGCTGAATTAGCCTAGAGAGTGGTAAAATGTTAATAAAGTACCATTTTCCCTCAATAATTACAACAATAATTTAGCCAAAGGCTATGTCGCGCCTGTGGGGGACTCTTACATTAGGGTGAAAGTTAGGGTGGTCGCAAATGTTGATGGCTTGACGAACAGATGGACGGAAAGTTCAACCCCTATGTCGCGCCATGCTTAAAGCAGGAGCGACAAAAATTGAATGCAACTGAATGTTGTGGATATTTGTTAAAATTGCCTCATCAAGGCAATTCTAACAAATATCCATCCTAACAAATATCCAGAACATTAAAATTTGTTTCTTGTTGCATACAATATACTTGATTATCTCCATTAATCAGCCTTATCTTCAGCTGGCGATTCATTCCATTAAAATTGTTGTAATATCTTGGGGTTTTTTTCATTAATTAAAATGTCGGAATAAAGAGGGTTGTTGAATGTACATTGTAAAGCATGACTAAAGCAACTAATTCTTTCATGAGTGAGCAAGTTTGGTGAATTATGATTATGAAAAAGTGAAGTTTTCTAACCTGTCTTAGACACTATTGATCCTACCTGTACGAAAAATACTGATTGGTCTACGAACAGATCAATTTACATACATTTTTCACCTGTATTGTTCTGAATGGAATCTTCTACCACATACAGTGAAACTTCTCCGAGAAAGAATGTTGCAGACCCCGGCAGGTATCGAACCCATGTCCTCCTGATCACCAGTCAGACGCGCATCCGACTGAGCTACCGAGGCCGGCTAGAAGCCTCTGTGGTGTAGTGGTTATGCTACTTTCCTTATAAACCAGGGGTTGTTGGTTCCATCCAGGGCTTCTCCAGGTCCCGTCTCCATATGACCTTAGCTGTTGGTGGGGTGTAAAACCAAAACACACACACACACCATGACTTTATCAACTAAATACAGTAGAACCTCGATGCCTCGAACGCCGATGGCTCGTTTGCCATGGATGTGTTGAACCCATTCTTGAGCCCCTAGCGAAATCCTCTACATAAGAAATAGTGGGGGATAATTAAGGATATTTTAGTCTTTTATCTTGCAAATGTATGCTGTGTGTACCCATTAGAATCGCCTCGATGAGGCGATTCTAATGAGTACACACAGCATACATATTCATTATAGAACACCAAAAAGATGCCTAAAAGTATCTCGTTATGCCTCCTGACAGTAATCTCAGTGGCTCGAACTACCCCTGTCTCGAACAGAAATTTTGAGGTCCCAAAGGCGTTCCAGCCATTGCAGGTCGAGTGTAGAAGTAAAATGTAAACCATAATATGAGCCCTTGGATAAGAAAACCTGTTTTTCGACATTTACAAAAAATGAAGGTGCTGATGAGCCAGCGTATCTGTGCAGTGTGATCAGCCTCTTCGTTGTTTGCTTGATTTGAGGTTTAAAGTCCCCATCAACACTGTAAAGGTCATTTTGGAGACTTTGCTTCCAATTTTGTGGGACTTTCACCCGACACTGAGATGAAATGACATCTCAAACCCTGCTGGCCAATGAAACCAATAGGTTCTATAAGCATTGACGGTCCAACACTCGCACCGCTTTGCCTGGGCAGGCTTAGATCCTCTAAGCGGTTTACCAGTACTCGTGTGCGGGTCGGTTTCAGCTCTGTGTGGAAGCATCATGCAGCCTATCTATTTCTTCAAGCCCCGATGGGCTGGGCCGGAATCAGCCTCTTTGTGTTCCCTGCTTAGATAGTATGTCTCCAGTTTCTATATCCAAAGTTTCATGGCTCTTGCTACCATAAGGGACAGATAGGCCAAAGCAAACAGTGAAGAAATACATGGGCTGCATGACGCTTCCACGCAGAGCTGAAACCGACCCGCACACGAGTACTGGTAAACGGCTTAGAGGATCTAAGTCTGCCCAGGCAATGCGGAGCGAGTCGGCCCGTCCATGCTTATAAACCCTATTGGTCTCATTGGGCGGTAGGGCTTGAGATGTCATTTCATCTCAGTGTTGGGTAAAAGTCCCACAAAATTGGAAGCAACGTCTCCAAAATGACCTTAACAGTGTTGACGGGGACGTTAAACCTCAAATCAAAACTGCAAGTCCTCAAAATGTCAGAATTTTTAGGATTTTTACGATAGTCTATGTAGCTGAGAGGCGTAAATAGTGTAACATGAGAGGCCCAGATTGTGTGTACCCTGAGAGGCCCAGATTGTGTGTAACCTGGATCCAGCTGTTCAAAGCATCGTTAGCTATTTAGTGGTCAAGATGTTAACTTTTGTAGGAAGTACAATATCTAATACAGTGGTATTTTTGCTGAAAAAATGTGAGCAGCTTTTGCATTAGCAAAAGCTGCTCACATTTTTTCTGCAAAAATATTAATATATTTGCCATATCAAATTATCAAAGTTTTAAAAATACTTTAACTAACGACTTTGTTAGTTTTGAACACCTAAAACCTGGTCGCAAATCCTGAAGACAAATTTTCTGCGACTCATTTCTAAAACACACCTACTGAATTTTCCGACAGTATGTAAAACAAACTCACACTAATAGGGAGTAAGAACAGACATGAATACTGGTATTCAAAACTATACACGCCAAGTGGGTTCTGTGTAAGTTGATGAAAATTTCAAAAGCAGATTGAAGGATTTGAAACAGAACACAAACAGGATTGAAACAAAAACAAACAGAAATTATAACTCAACGATGTTCAGTTGCCACTTCAGAAAAACACTCAAGGCTTAACAATACAGAAAATTGAAGCACAGATGACCTAGCATTTTAGTTTTCTTACTTATAAGTCAAATTTCCATTTTTTCTAGGCTATACTCAGATAATTGAGCCCCGCCCCCATCCCAGTGCTGTCAATGCTTTGATTACATGGACTGCATCAAATGAAAAGGAGTCTTTAGAATTTAGAATATGTGCTCAGCGAAGTCTGATCAAAGTGTTTGCTGCTTGCCATTCAGATGCCCCTTGATGCAAAGCTTCTTCACAAAGTGTGATGTGTTTTGTTTGTATTGGAGTTTAACGACCAGTCAACACTATTTTAGGTCATTTTTGAGCCGGTCAGTTTACCTATCCACACTTTCCTGAGCAGGCTTATACGTAAGTGGTTAACCAGTACAGTGCACATTCTTTCGTCAGAAACTGACAACTGCCCTTCTTGAATCAGTGGAAGGGAAAGAATGACAGTAAATCAATCTCTACGAAAGAATGTTTTCAACCTCGGCAGGTATCAAACCCGCGTCCTCCTGATCACCAGTCAGACGCGCAACTGACCGAGCTACCGAGGCCGGTGACGTCTGTCCGTATAACAACCAAGTTGAGTATTAGATTGGCAGCCATGCTCAAAGCTCCCTTTTTGCTTGTCTAAGCCCTCATGTCACATATGCTATTTATTATCCAACTGCATGCGGGGAAACCCCTAAAAGGTTACCAAGGTAAAAAGTGCAGGCCCAGATCAGACGCCACAGAACGCGGTGTCTGATCAGAGCATACACTAGTTGCTAACAGAATTTTCCGTCAAAATAGAATAAAAGCAAAAAAATAGGCCTGACACCCCTCATATGACAAATGGCCTCATCCAACATATAGCAATGGAAGAAACCACCAGTATACAATGGGTTAACTAATCCTTCAAGCACTGCAGATTATTCACATGTAATGTTAACCCTTAAGATGCCGAGAAAAACTACATCTGAAAATGTCATCTGCTTATGTTGTCTGCTGATTTTTTTTGCAAATGTTTTAAAAAATATTATTGCATACAGCAAACAGTGTGGACCCAAATCAGACTGCTCCTAGAGGAGCAGTCTGATTTGGGTCCACAATGTTTGCAAAAATGACATTTAAAGTAACAAGCAGACAACAAAGCAGACGACAATTGTAGTGACTGGCATTTTATGGGTTGAGCCATATTTACATTGAAAGGTAAGCAAAACTGTACTTTGAAAATGTTGTCGGCTTAATGTTGTTAGGGCTAAAACAGCTAAGAAAATTTTTCTTCAGTCATTGAAGAGTGGCAACTAAACAACTGTAAAAATCCTAAAAATTTGGACAACTTGAAGACTTGCTGTAATTATTCTTAAATTTTAACAAATTTGCTTCATGATCCAGCAAGGAGTCCAAATGGTGGAGATGGAATGGCAAACAGTGTAGACCTTGATCAGACTGCTCCTCAGGAGTAGTCTGATCTGGGTCTGCACTGTTTGCTTAGGCCTATCTGTCCAAATACTTAGCATCATTACGGTAAACTGATAATGAACAAACAACAAGCATGTTGGAGAGAAATATCAACAGAAACCCTTTTCTCTAAATAAAAATAGTTTTTTTTTCCAAGCATTCTAATCTGAATGTCACGTCAGAAAAACAGGAAAAAGTTTACACTTCATCAGCTGATATTCATTCCCAACATGCTTATGGTAAACGCCAACATTAATAAGCACCTGAACCCCTCTAGTAATCTTTGCCACCCAATATGGATGCAAACTGCCGCAGTTTTTTCGTCGGTAATTTCTGATGTTCGTCCTTGGCATGAGACACTAGAACGCTCATAAGCTAGGAGAAATACAGTTTGGTGAATAGAAAAGCCTTGACCACTGACTTTCAAAAAAAAAAACATTATGCAACAAAAAGAAAAAGGAAATGAAAAAAAGCCCAGATTTGTTAAGGGGGATGTAAACACCTTCAAGGTAAGTAACTCTTTCAAAAATATTTTCGTCTTCCATATCAATAGGGTCTACGCCTAAAGGGAAAGAATTTGCTCCAAAGGAGCAAATTCATTCCCTTTAGGAGAAGACACCTTTTTCAAGGTTCTAAATCCACAGGAAGACAAACAGGAAGTTGTGAGAGGAAGTGACGAAAGTTGTAAACAGAAAGTTGTGAAACTTGTAAACAGGAAGTTGTGGAAGTTGTAAACAGGAAGTTGCAAAAGTTGTCTCCATTGTAAACAAGAAAAACGCCAAATGGCATTATGGACGGGTTTTTCAGGGTTAACCAAAAGGTAATCCGGGACGCGGATGGCCGGTCGCCCGCTGCCCGGACATCGCTATTCTAAAGGACAAATTTTTGAAAAACCTGTCCAAAAATGGAGGAATTGAACACACCTGGCATATTTTCTACTATCTAACAAGGGAGATAAATTAGTGACTTCCTGTATTTTTTTACTCCGAAAACCAAACTGAAAAGGGGTCAGCTTTAAAAAGAAAAGTGTTTGCTGATCGAAAGCAAGTTATTTCCTTCTCCAGATAAGAAATAATGGGGGATCATTTTTTCTTATTTCTGCAGGAAAAGTACTTATAAAATATGCTTTTACCTATTTTGTGGTCACTTAATATTTAGAATCACCTCACTGAGGTGATTCTAACAAGTACCCACATCCTATCATCACTAAATACGCCTACCATATATAATTTTGACCCCCTGAAACCCCACTTTTATATGGTAAAACTGGGCTTTACAGGGGTATATATTATTTTTTCTATTTCTGCTCAAAAAATAGATTCTGGGTACCCAAAATCCATGTTTTTGAGCAGAAATAAGAAAAATATCGCAATTTTTATCTGAAAATTTTCAATTTTGGTGGTAAAATTTTCAATATATTAGAAAAGGCGTGTTTTTGTAATGGTTTTTATGGCGAAATATGAACTATCCCTTGATTATCCTTGTACGGCCCCCGCCCATAGGGGCTTGAAGAAATATATGGGCTGCATGATGCTTCAACGCAGAGCTGAATCCAGCCCCAACAAAAGTACTGGTAAACCACATAGAGGATCTAAGCCTGTCCAGGAACCACGGTGCGAGGCCGACCGTCCATGCTAATAAACCCTATTGGTTTCAAACAGGGCTTGAGATGTCATTTCATCTCAATGTCGGGTAAAAGTCCCACAAAAATTGGAAGCAATGTCTCCAAAATGACCTTTACAGTGTTGACGGGGATGTTAAACCTCAAATCAAACAAACAAATTGATTATCCTTGTCACTTCTCTTTTTTACATGATGATAACACACCCGTGCAACATAGTGCATTTTTTCACAACTCTAAAATGGCTACTTTTCCGATGAAAACCTGTGATATTTTTCTTATTTATACTGCAAACATAGGTTGTGGTTGCTCGTTAGAACCGCCTCATTGAGGCGGTTCTAACGAGTACCCACAAGCTAGGTCTTGGAGCAGAAGTTAGAAGAATAATGTATACCCCCATAAAACCCAGTTTTCTCTATATAAAATGGGGTTTAGGGGGGTGTTCATTTCACGGACTTGTTCACGTGATGTAAGGAGCTTTGAAAACAAATCTCTATTGCCAAAGGCAGTTTAACTCCCTTGAAAGTGTACTGCCATTTTTCTTATCCCTTCTCTTGCTGAATAGCCACACCCATTTCTGACTTTGAACCAATCAGATTACTTGATATAATTTATTCCTACAAAATCATAAATTGAATGTCAAACAGTGTAGATCCTGATCAGATGGCTTCTTCAGAGAACCTGAAGAAGCCATCTGATCTGGATCTACACTGTTTGCAAAGAAAAGGGTTGTCGTGTACAACAGGATAAGAGTTAAAACAAAGAACATAAATTTACTATGGTGGGGATGGGAAGTATGGCAACATGGCAACCAGTAGAAAAAATGAACATCAATTATTCTGTGACAATACTACAGAAAGAGAAAGAGTAGACCCAATCCAGACAGCTCCCAAACAATCCAGGTCGAGCTGGTTGACACTAACGATAGTGTTCGTTAACGTATCATTAAAACTTTGATTTAATATTCCAAATATGTTAATATTTTTGCTGGAAAAAATGTTTTGCTACTCACATTTTTCCAGCAAAAATACTAGAGTATTAGATATTGTACTTGCTAGAGCAATTAATTTCACCACGAACAAGCTCGTTAAGCTAACGATGCCTGGTCAGGGCCTTCTTATTGCTTTGCCACCAACTGTTGTATGATGCAGTGCAAGGAAAACGAATTTGATAAAAACAAAATGAATAATGTCTGGAACTATCTTGACATATATAGTAACATTCCCTGCCATGATAGATATGTAACACTTGTCAAAGAGGAGTTAGAAGGATAAATAAGCGGTATTTACTTCATTTCATGTCAGAAACATACCAATATTGTGGGTACTTGTCACAGACTTACCTACCCTTACGATTTGGTCGTAAGGCTTACTATTTTCATGTCCAAATTATGACCTTACGACCCCGGCCGAATTCCGTACGATTTTTGGTGTTTGTAAAAAATTGGTAAATCGGCACAATTATTTTGGTTCGGTTTGGGTAAGCGTGCGTTTTTATACCGGAACAAGACAATAGTTGTCGTTCCTGGCTTTCTCTCATTGCGAAATTAAATTTCATTGGCTAATGATAGGGAAGTAATCCAATCACAGTTCATTTAACAAATTCATTTTGGTATGATCGGCAAGATGGATGCCTTTATAAAGGAAAAAAAATGGGGAAAAAAGACAAGCTGAATCGGCTGTTTCATTGCAGTCAAAAAAAAAATAAAAATGCGAGGAAATGGGCTTATTTTGACCTCGCATCGGATACCTTAAACCCCTTAGGAATAAAATTTGAATTTTACGATTTTTTTATGTGATCTTACTATTTTCTGTCTCAGGGGGTAGGCAAGTCTGTTGTCAGAATCACGTCATCATGGCGATTCTAACAAGTACCCACAATATTTGTTTTATTGCAAAAATAAGAAAAATTATCTAAAATTTACCCTTGTTACTCCTTCATATCCACACAGGAGCTTGAAGTTCAGTCCATAAGTAGTTCTCAATGTTCAAAATCAAAAAATGAGAGTAAACCATTTCTTTGAAGTTGCATCAATCTTTATATTAGGACATTTTCAAACTGTTTTGATGGACCAAATTTCAATGCCTGCGATATCTGGTACCCCGATATACAATAACAGATGTATGTCTTATTCTATAAACATGTAAATATTTTGATGAGATAAATGATACCAAGCCAAATAAAAACCCTTCAAAGCTAAGCTGTTGTTCTGTTTAAAAACATGTCCATAACACCCTGATACAACATGTAATATACCCTTCCAGATGTCTTATACCATATTTACCCTAAATATTGAGGCACATTCAAATGAGCCTAACAGTATTATAAATTACACATAATCAATTCCCGATCGATTTTGGACGCAAAGACTTTTGCTCAGTTGAAAACAGTGTAGACCCTGATCAGACTGCTCCCTCAGGAGCAGTCTGATCTGGGTCTACACTGTTTGCTTAGGTTTATTTTCAAGATTGTATGGTGGCTAGATATTTAGGATAAATATGGTATTCATATGAGTCAAGTGAAAATGTGTCTTCAGACAAAGGCAAGTGAAAATATTCTTTCCACCAAATGGTTTGCTGAGCCTTATTTTATTTTACCGTCAAGCTTCTGAAGAAGCTTTGGAAGGAAAACGTCATCCAGGGCCTCTCAAATCCAAGTTTCAGCCAACTGCAGCAGTCAACAGCGGCCCGTCAACAGCATCTTCAAAATGGCTCCCAGTTACAATATTAACTATACATGTATATTCTATATTTTTTCTTGGCAAATGAAACAAAACTCGCTTGCTTAGCTTAGCAAAAAAGTTGGTTTGTCCTAGGCAACTGGGCAATGGATTGGTCACAATTTTACTGTTGACACCCTCACTGTTTTCAGAGTTCTGGATAATTAGCCTTTACATCTGCACAGACTGGTCAGTCCTCAATTGGTGCTATACAAATGACCCTTTACTCCAAGCTTCTTTATGCAGATAGAAAAAATGTTTTTTAGTTTTTTGCTGCTTTTCACTGAGCACACATGTCCTAAGCACACATTTTCCACTGAGTGCACATGTACTAAGAAAGATTTGCACTCCTCAGACACATTTCACTTTGAGCGCCAATCTTAACCCTTGTTCTGCTGAGCCCGGATATGCATTTTCTTTGAAACAATGTAGATCCAGATCAGATGGCTTCTGAAGAAGCCATCTGATCAGGATCTACATTGTTTGTCATCCAGATTGTGAATTTTTTGTAATAATTTGCAACAGGTAATCTGATTGGTTGATAATCGGTAGTGGGTGTGGCATATATGAATATTCAGCAGGACAAGGGTTAAGACACATTTTCACTCTGAGTGCTTATGTACTGAGACCCATTAAATACATTTTGTTTAAGATGACTCATATATTTTGTGTGGGTACAAAATGAAAATGAAAACAAAAGAAGCGGACAAACATCCCTCTCTGCTGTGGTCCTGTATAAAACTATTCATGCCAATGATTATACCAGCTACTTACAGAAGCATGTTTAATGAGTGTCCCACTGTTTCTAATGATGTAGAAGCATTATTTATTAAATAGAGGACCTTACATGAGTGTTCATGTATTATTGAATTTATTAAACAAGTTGTGAAAAGGGATAAAATGTGAGGCTTTGCCAAGCATTTTATGCCTTTCCCTCAACGAGTTTAATAAATTCAATAATATCATGTATTATTGAAGTGATTAAACAAGTTGAGGAAAAGGGATAAAATTCGAGGCTTTGCCCAGCATTTTATGCCTTTCCCTCAACGAGTTTAATAAATTCAATAATACATGAGCAGGAATGCAAGATTCTATTTTTCACATGACATTAAAAACGCATTTTATTCACGATTTTGTTGACAAAAATGTCAATATTCCGTCATAAGTAAACGCGACATCATTTATGACGTCGTAGATGTAGCGTTAAGGGACGTTTCTAACTAATTTGCATATTTAATCCACTAGTGGATTACGGAATTTATTACATGGCGTTATTACACTCTCAGACGCGACATCATATGATAAACCCATTTTATACTAAATGGAAACTTCCGGCTTACCAAGGACCAGTAGTTCAAACTAACAATGTCGTTAGTTAACAAACTGTTAAACTTTGGTCTGCCATTTAGTATGGAAAATAAGATAATATTTTTTCATTTTTTGGTGATAAAATTTTCAATATTTCGTAATGTAAAGAAAAAATATTTCAATATCAATGTCCAAGAAAGAAGAATGTTGCTGGCGTGCAGGTAAAAAACAACCTCATTATAACACGGTTCATTATAACACGGTTTTGGATATAATACGGTTTCAGGATGGATCCCAAAAATGTATAGATTATATAGAAAAATGACCATAAATGGTCATTTTTCTATATAATCTATACATTTTTGTTTGGATATAACACGGTTGTTTAGCTAACATGGTTTCTGCTTTGGACCCCAACAATAGTGTTATAAAGAGGTTGGGGTGTATAGAACCTGCAACCTCCTGATCACCAGTCAGGCCACATCCCCCTGAGCTACTGAGGCTTGTGCTTGTTAGAACTCCCTACCATAGCAACAGCTATTAAACCTTGTCCTGCTGAATATTCATATATTCCACACCCACTACCGATTATCAACCAATCAGATTACTTGATGCAAATTATTGCAACAAATTCACAAATTGAATGACAAACAATGTAGAGCCTGATCAGATGGCTTCTTCAGAAGCCATCTGATCTGGATCTACATTGTTTCAAAGAAAAGGCATATCCGGGCTCAGCAGAACAAGGGTTAAAGGTAAGCATTTTGTGACAACTGAAGATTAGCTGTAGTAAATTGTCCATCAAAACCTATGTTGTGGGTGTTCATTAGAACAGCCTCGGTGAGGCGGTTCTAATCAATACCCACAACATAGGTTTGTATGGAGAAATAAGGAAAACTATCCTTAAATTGTCATAAAATACTCACCTCATCTGTTGTTATCCCCTATTTGTGTAACTACCATGATGAGGTAGTTCTTACAAGTACCCATTATTTTTCAGATCTTAATAAATCTAGAATTCCACAATGAGTGATTATGTAATATACAGTCGAATTTCCCTTGGACCTCGAAAATCTGTTCGAGACAGGGGTAGTTCGAGCCACTGAGGTTACTGTCAGGAGCTATACTGAGATACTTTTACATATCTTTTCGGTGTTCGATAATGAATATGTATGCTGTGTGTACTCATTAGAATCGCCTCATCGAGGTGATTCTAATGAGTACACACAGCATACATTTGCAAGATAAAAGACTAAAATCTCCTTAATTATCCCCCCACTATTTCTTATGTAGAGGATTTCGCTAGGGGCTCAAGAACGGGTTCGACTCATCCATGGTAAACGAGCCATCGGTGTTCGAGCCATCGAAGTTCTAATGTACAATTTATGAAACAAGCCTTTAGCAAGTTTCATAAATCTTTTGTGAAATTTCATATTTCATATGAAAATTCATAAATTTCATTTGAGTTTGGTGAGTTTTATAAATTCTATACGAAATAGCCGTAAGTCACATTTAAGTGTGAGATTTTTTTATCATATGACCATTATTCTGTGTATTTTCTTCAAAGCAAATTGGTTAGAGATCACGCCTATATAATTTGACCCCCTTAAGCCCCACTTTTATAAAGTAAAACTGGGGTTTACAGGGGTATACATTTCTTTTTATTTCTGCTCCAAAACAAAGATTGTGGATGCGCGTTGGAACCACCTCAATGAGGCCATTCTAATAAGCACCCACAAACTGTGTTTTGAGCAGAAATACGAGAAATATCACAATTTTTTATCTAAAAATTTTCATATTCTGGTGGTAAAATTTTCAATATATTTGAATAGGCATGTTTTCTTAATCTACAAAAAACAAAAAATTGTCACGGTGGGTGTGAAAATGTTTTGCGAAGTAGCCTGTGCTAAAATGGCATCTTCTGTAACTCCAGAACTAGCATTTTTGAAAAAAAAAAAAAAACCTGTCACATTTTTCTAATTTCTAGTCTAAGCTAGATAGATGCTCATCAGTACCACCATCATGAGTGTCCATAATTTATGTTTTTGAGGAAAAATAAGGGAAGTAATGACTGTATACCCCTTTAAACCCAATTTTCTTAATATATAAAATTGGGTTTACAGGGGTGTTAATACAACAGACTTGTTCACATGATATTTCATACTGAAGAAAATTCAAAATATCTAATGATATTAAGTTACTACTTACGATGTCAGATATATTAACCCTTGTCCTGCTAATCCTGGATATGCCTTATCTTTGAAACAATGTAGATCCTGATCAGGATCTACATTGTTTGCCATTCAGATAGTGAATTTGTTGCAATAATTTGCATCAAGTAATCTGATTGGTTGATAATCGGTAGTGGGTGTGACATATATGAATATTCAGCAGGACAATGGTTAAGCTTATTCATTCTCCTATTTTAACTATGGGATTTTTAAACCAAGGGAGATAAAAATCCGATAAAGAAACAAGTGTGAAGCATGAGTTTCTTTATCATAATGTTTTATCTCCCAAGGTTTATAAATGGCATTGTTAAAATAAGAGAAATGAATAAACTGCATATTACATGCACTTCCATAGAGTTTTAGGATTATTTTGGATCTGAATTATTGAACAGTTGACTCTTTACAGGTCATGTTAACGGTTCAATCAACGCAGTGATACACATAGCAACAGATAAGGTTGGTATTTTGTCATAATTGAAGGATAGTTTTCGTCAATTCTCCATAAAAACCTATGTTGTGGGTATTCATTAGAACCGCCTCAGCGAGGCGGTTCTAATGAATACCCACAACATAGGTTTATATGGAGAAATAAGGAAAACTATCCTTCAATTATCACAAAATACCCACCTTATCTGTTGCTATGGATCATACATAAGCTGAATGAAAGAAACAAGAGGGCCCAATGGCCCTATATTGCTCACCTGTGTACCAGAAAATCATTAGTGTAGGAGACCACTTGACATTGCTATATACTAAATATCTAAGCTCAGGCAAAGCGGTGTCCATGCTTATAAACCCTACTGGTTTCATTGGGCAACAGGGCTTGGGATGTAATTTCATCTCAATGTCGGGTAAAAGTCCCACAAAATTGGAAGAGACATCTCCAAAATGACCTATACAGTGTTGATGGGGATGTAAAACCTCAAATCAAACAAAATCTGTGCCTTATGGTTTTGGAGAAAAAGATTTTTTTTTTAGTTTTTTCCAGTATAAGTCTATAGGAGCTAATGAGCCCTGGGCTTGGCCAATTTTGACCCAAAGGGCACGGTTGGCAGGATTTATGTAGGCGACCATTTTGTGTTGCTATATACTAAATATCTAAGGTCTGTACTTCATGGTTTCAAAGAATTTTGAAGCTTTTTTTCCATTATAAGTTTGTTGGAGTTAAGGGGCCACAGGATTTGGACCCCCAGGGGCATGATTGGCAGGATTCATGTAGGCGACCACTTGACATTGCTACATGCTAAATACCTAAGCTCTGGGACTTATGGTTTCAGAGAAGAAGATTTTTGAAGATTTTTTTCCCCCATTTTAAGTTGTTGTTTTTTTTGTTTTTTTTTTCATTATAAGGGCCCTGTGGTTTCAGAGGAGAAGATTTTTGAAGTTTCTCCAATTGTAAGTCTATGGAAGCTAAAGACCCCTGGGGTGTGGCCAATTTGGATCCCAGGGGCATAACTGGCAGGATTTAAGTAGGTGGCCACTTAACATTGCTACATACTAAAAATCTAAGCTCTGGGCCTTATGGTTTCATAGAAGAAGATTTTTTAGTTTTTTTTCCATTATAAGTCTATTGGAGGTGATGAGCTCGGGCGTGGCCAATTTTGACCCCAGGGGCAGGGTAAGCAGGATTTATGTAGCTGGCTATTTTATGTTGCTAGACACTAAATATCTAAGTTCTGTGCTTAACAGTTTCTGAGAAGAAGATTTTTGAAGCTTTTTCCCATTATGAGTCTATGGGAGCTATGGGGCCCCTGGGCATGGCCCATTTGGACCCCATGGGCATGATAAGCAGGAAATATGTAGGAGACCACTTGCAGTTGCTACATGCTAAATATCTAAGCTCTGGGCTCTGTGTTTTCAGAGAAGATTTTTGAAGTTTTTTTTTTCATTATGCGTCTATGGGAGCTATGGGGGTCCCAGGGTGTGGCCCATTTGGACCCCAGTGGAATGATTGGCAGGATTTATGTAGGTGACCACTTGCCATTGCTACATGCTAAATATCTAAGCTCTGGGTCCTGTGGTTTCAGAGAAGAAGATTTTTGAAGCTTTTTTCCATTATGAGTCTATAGGAGCTAAAGGGCCCCGGGGCGTGGCCCGTTTGGACCCCAGGGGCATGATTGGCAGGAACTATGTTTGGACCACTTGCCGTTGCTACATGCTAAATATGTCAGCTCTGGGCCCTGTGGTTTCAGAGAAGAAGATTTTTGAAGCTTTTTTTTCCATTATGAGTCTATAGGAGCTAACTGGCCCCGGGGCGTGGCCCTTTTGGACCCCAGGGGCATGATTGGCAGGAATTATGTAGGTGACCACTTGCCGTTGATACGTGCTAAATATCTAAGCTCTGGGCCCTGTGGTTTCAGAGAAGAAGATTTTTGAAGCTTTTTTCCATTATGAGTCTATGGGACAGAAGGGGCCCCGGGGCTTGGCCCATTTGGAACCCAGGGGCATGATTGGCAGGAATTATGTAGGTGACCACTTGCCGTTGATACGTGCTAAATATCTAGGCTCTGGGCCCTGTTGTTTCAGAGAAGAAGATTTTTGAAGCTTTTTTCCATTATGAGTCTATGGGAGTGAAGGGGCCCCAGGGCTTGGCCCATTTGGAACCCAGGGGCATGATTGGCAGGAATCATGTAGGTGACCAATTGGAGTTCCTACATGCTAAATATCTAAACTCTGGGCCCTGTAGTTTCAGAGAAGAAGATTTTTGAAGCTTTTTTTACCACTGTGAGTCTATGGGAGCTAAGGGGCCCCGGGGCGTGGCCCATTTGGAACCTAGGGGCATGATTGGCAGGATTTATGTAGGTGACCACTTACCCTTGCTACATGCCAAATATCTCAGCTTTGGGCCCTGTGGTTTCAGAGAAGAAGATTTTTGCAGCTTTTTTCCATTATGAGTCTATAGGAGCTAAATTGGCAGGAATTATGTAGGTGGCCACTGGCCGTTGCTACATGCTAAATATCTAAGCTCTGAGCCCTGTGGTTTCAGAGAAGAAGATTTTTGAAGCTTTTTTTTCCATTATGATTCTATGGGAGCTAAGGGGCCCTGGGGTGTGGCCAATTTGGACCCCAGGGGCATGATTGGCAGGAATTATGTAGGTGACCACTTGTTGTTGCTACATGCCAAATATCGCAGCTCTTGGCCCTGTGGTTTCAGAGAAGAAGTTTTTAGAAGCTTTTTTCCATTATGAGTCTATAGGAGCTAAAGGGCCCCGGGGCGTGGCCCGTTTGGAACCCAGGGGCATGATTGGCAGGAATTATGTAGGTGACCACTTGCCCTTGCTATATGCTAAATATCTAAGCTCTGGGTCCTGTGGTTTCCGAGAAGAAGATTTTTGAAGCTTTTTGTTCCATTGTGAGTCTAAGGGAGCGAAGGGGCCCTGGGGCGTGGCCAATGTGGACCCCAGAGGCATGATTGGCAGGAATTATGTAGATGACCACTGGCCATTGCTACATGCTAAATATCTAAGCTCTGGGCCCTGTGGTTTCAGAGAAGAAGATTTTTGAAGCTTTTTTCCATTATGAGTCTATAGGAGCTAAAGGGCCCAGGGGCGTGGCCCGTTTGGACCCCAGGGGCATGATTTGCAGGAACTATGTTTGGACCACTTGCCGTTGCTACATGCTAAATATCTAAGCTCTGGGCCCTGTGGTTTCAGAGAAGAAGATTTTTGAAGCTTTTTTTTCCATTATGAGTCTATAGGAGCTAACTGGCCCCGGGGCGTGGCCCTTTTGGACCCCAGGGGCATGATTGGCAGGAATTATGTAGGTGACCACTTGCCGTTGATACGTGCTAAATATCTAAGCTCTGGGCCCTGTGGTTTCGGAGAAGAAGATTTTTGAAGCTTTTTTCCATTATGAGTCAATGGGACAGAAGGGGCCCCGGGGCTTGGCCCATTTGGAACCCAGGGGCATGATTGGCAGGAATTATGTAGGTGACCATTTGCCGTTGATACGTGCTAAATATCTAGGCTCTGGGTGCTGTGGTTTCAGAAGAAGATTTTTGAAGCTTTTTTCCATTATGAGTCTATGGGAGTGAAGGGGCCCCGGGGCTTGGCCCATTTGGAACCCAGGGGCATGATTGGCAGGAATCATGTAGGTGACCAATTGGAGTTCCTACATGCTAAATATCTAAACTCTGGGCCCTGTAGTTTCAGAGAAGAAGATTTTTGAAGCTTTTTTTACCACTGTGAGTCTATGGGAGCTAAGGGGCCCCGGGGCGTGGCCCATTTGGAACCTAGGGGCATGATTGGCAGGATTTATGTAGGTGACCACTTACCCTTGCTACATGCCAAATATCTCAGCTTTGGGCCCTGTGGTTTCAGAGAAGAAGATTTTTGCAGCTTTTTTCCATTATGAGTCTATAGGAGCTAAATTGGCAGGAATTATGTAGGTGGCCACTGGCCGTTGCTACATGCTAAATATCTAAGCTCTGAGCCCTGTGGTTTCAGAGAAGAAGATTTTTGAAGCTTTTTTTTCCATTATGATTCTATGGGAGCTAAGGGGCCCCGGGGTGTGGCCAATTTGGACCCCAGGGGCATGATTGGCAGGAATTATGTAGGTGACCACTTGTTGTTGCTACATGCCAAATATCGCAGCTCTTGGCCCTGTGGTTTCAGAGAAGAAGTTTTTAGAAGCTTTTTTCCAGTATGAGTCTATAGGAGCTAAAGGGCCCCGGGGCGTGGCCCGTTTGGATCCCAGGGGCATGATTGGCAGGAATTATGTAGGTGACCACTTGCCCTTGCTATATGCTAAATATCTAAGCTCTGGGTCCTGTGGTTTCCGAGAAGAAGATTTTTGAAGCTTTTTGTTCCATTGTGAGTCTAAGGGAGCGAAGGGGCCCTGGGGCGTGGCCAATGTGGACCCCAGAGGCATGATTGGCAGGAATTATGTAGATGACCACTGGCCATTGCTACATGCTAAATATCTAAGCTCTGGGCCCTGTGGTTTCAGAGAAGAAGATTTTTGAAGCTTTTTTCCATTATGAGTCTATAGGAGCTAAAGGGCCCAGGGGCGTGGCCCGTTTGGACCCCAGGGGCATGATTGGCAGGAACTATGTTTGGACCACTTGCCGTTGCTACATGCTAAATATCTAAGCTCTGGGCCCTGTGGTTTCAGAGAAGAAGATTTTTGAAGCTTTTTTTTCCATTATGAGTCTATAGGAGCTAACTGGCCCCGGGGCGTGGCCCTTTTGGACCCCAGGGGCATGATTGGCAGGAATTATGTAGGTGACCACTTGCCGTTGATACGTGCTAAATATCTAAGCTCTGGGCCCTGTGGTTTCAGAGAAGAAGATTTTTGAAGCTTTTTTCCATTATGAGTCTATGGGACAGAAGGGGCCCCGGGGCTTGGCCCATTTGGAACCCAGGGGCATGATTGGCAGGAATTATGTAGGTGACCATTTGCCGTTGATACGTGCTAAATATCTAGGCTCTGGGCGCTGTGGTTTCAGAAGAAGATTTTTGAAGCTTTTTTCCATTATGAGTCTATGGGAGTGAAGGGGCCCCGGGGCTTGGCCCATTTGGAACCCAGGGGCATGATTGGCAGGAATCATGTAGGTGACCAATTGGAGTTCCTACATGCTAAATATCTAAACTCTGGGCCCTGTAGTTTCAGAGAAGAAGATTTTTGAAGCTTTTTTTACCACTGTGAGTCTATGGGAGCTAAGGGGCCCCGGGGCGTGGCCCATTTGGAACCTAGGGGCATGATTGGCAGGATTTATGTAGGTGACCACTTACCCTTGCTACATGCCAAATATCTCAGCTTTGGGCCCTGTGGTTTCAGAGAAGAAGATTTTTGCAGCTTTTTTCCATTATGAGTCTATAGGAGCTAAATTGGCAGGAATTATGTAGGTGGCCACTGGCCGTTGCTACATGCTAAATATCTAAGCTCTGAGCCCTGTGGTTTCAGAGAAGAAGATTTTTGAAGCTTTTTTTTCCATTATGATTCTATGGGAGCTAAGGGGCCCCGGGGTGTGGCCAATTGGACCCCAGGGGCATGATTGGCAGGAATTATGTAGGTGACCACTTGTTGTTGCTACATGCCAAATATCGCAGCTCTTGGCCCTGTGGTTTCAGAGAAGAAGATTTTAGAAGCTTTTTTCCATTATGAGTCTATAGGAGCTAAAGGGCCCCCGGGGGTGGCCCGTTTGGAACCCAGGGGCATGATTGGCAGGAATTATGTAGGTGACCACTTGCCCTTGCTATATGCTAAATATCTAAGCTCTGGGTCCTGTGGTTTCCGAGAAGAAGATTTTTGAAGCTTTTTGTTCCATTGTGAGTCTACGGGAGCGAAGGGGCCCTGGGGCGTGGCCAATGTGGACCCCAGAGGCATGATTGGCAGGAATTATGTAGGTGACCACTGGCCGTTGCTACATGCTAAATATCTTAGCTCTGGGCCCTGTGGTTTCCGAGGAGAAGATTTTTGAAGCTTTTTGTTCCATTATGAGTCTATGGGAGCGAAGGGGCCCCAGGGCGTCGCCCATTTGGAACCCAGGGGCATGATTGGCAGGAATTATGTAGGTGGCCACTGGCTGTTGCTACATGCTAAATATCTAAGCTCTGGGCCCTGTGGTTTCAGAGAAGAAGATTTTTGAAGCTTTTTTTCCATTATGAGTCTCTGGGAGCTAAGGGGCCCCGGGGTGTGGCCAATTTGGACCCCAGGGGCGTGATTGGCAGGAATTATGTAGGTGACCACTTGCTGTTGCTACATGCCAAATATCGCATCTCTGGGCCCTGTGGTTTCAGAGAAGAAGATTTTTGAAGCTGTTTTCCATTATGAGTCTATAGGAGCTAAAGGGCCCCGGGGGTGGCCCGTTTGGAACCCAGGGGCATGATTGGCAGGAATTATGTAGGTGACCACTTGCCCTTGCAATATGCTAAATATCTAAGCTCTGGGTCCTGTGGTTTCCGAGAAGTAGATTTTTGAAGCTTTTTGTTCCATTGTGAGTCTATGGGAGCGAAGGGGCCCTGGGGCGTGGCCTATGTGGACCCCAGGGGCATGATTGGCAGGAATTATGTAGGTGACCACTGGCCATTGCTACATGCTAAATATCTTAGCTCTGGGCCCTGTGGTTTCAGAGAAGAAGATATTTTAAATTTTTCCCATTGAAAGTCTATGGGAGTCGTATGTTGCCATAGCAACCAGAATTCCAATCTGATCAGCCCAAAAACCTTATGCAGCCTACCTGGTGATGCTTCTCATGAAACTTGATCAAGATTGACCATGGGGTATTAGAGATATACTTATTTGAAATTGTTTACGGGGGCACGGACGGACACACGCACGGACGCACGGACGACGGACGACGGACAAAAAGTGACCACAAAAGCTCACCTTGTCCCTACGTGACAGGTGAGCTAAAAACTGGATGGGTGCCATTTTGAAAGCTCCTTCTACAGTTCTGAATAAAAACAGAAGAAAAAAAATGTTTGAGTGATTATTATTTTCTTTCTTTTTATTTTTTTTTGTTTTACAGCCCTTTCAAGATTTTTTTCACTTATTTCGAGGCAATGGTTTATCAGAGGTGGGCAAAAACTGGAGTACCAGGAGAAAAACCACCTGAACTTGGCGTCTTATATGTGGCCCGAACGAGGTGCAAACCACAGCGGTGAGAGTTTGTTTGTTTGAATTGAGGGTTAATGTCCCCGTCAACACTGTTAGGTCATTTTGGAGACATCGCTTCCAATTTTGTGGGACTTTTACCCGACATGGAGATGAAATGACATCTCAAGCCTTGACGCCCAATGAAACTAAAACGGTTTATAAGCATGGACGGTCCGACTCGCACTCTGGCTCCAAGCTTTGCCTGGGCAGGTTTAGATCCTCTAAGCGGATTACCAGTACTCATGTGCGATCAGTTTAAGCTCTGCGTGGAAACATCATGCAGCCCATCTTTTTCTTCATGTCCCCATGGGCAGGGGCCACACAGAGGTGAGAGACATGATTAAAAGTCAGTGCTCTTACCATGAGGTCACGAAGGCCCATTGTTTCAGTGATAAAGCAACCTTACGGAAAGCAGAACGGTTATTCAATAGTTATTGCAGCTGAGTCAAATGTTCTCAGACGCCATTGAGTTGACATCAAGGATAGTGTCGACATGGCTGAAACTTTTCCACATTTAATATAACGAATTCACTGCAAAAGCAGTATCTTAAATCGTGTACAAAAAGTAGTTCCAGCTAAAAAGGTATATTTTTCTGGCTAAGAGGAAATATTTCTTCAAAGAAAAAAAGAAAAATACTGAGTTTATGTCTGGTATTAATCACAGTATTTCTCTGTTATGCATGTAATATAAAAATGTATACTCCCTCCCACACCGTAACTCTCGTTCTTATATAAAGCAGTGCTTACTTTGGTGTTCACTGTCAATTATATGTATTTCTAATTTGATGATAATTGAACTTATATAGGGGATCTTACATGAGCGTTCATGTATTATTGAATTTACTAAGTGAGTTGAGGAAAAGGGATAAAATGCTCGGCTGTGCCGAGCATTTTATCCCTTTTCTTCAACAAGTTTAATAAATTCAATGATAATTGAGCAGGAATGCAAGATTCTATTTATCATATGACATTTAAAACGCATTTTATTCAAGATTTTTTTTCACAAAATGTCATTATTCCGCCATTAGTGAGCACAACATCATGAATGTCCCACGCGCAACATTACAAGGCGTATCTAACTAATTTGCATATTTCATCGACTAGTGGATTACCAAATTTACATGGCGTTACTGCATTCTCAGACGTGACGTCATATGATAAAGTAATGTTCAACCTTCACCACGTTAAAGTGAAAGAATCTAAATGCATGAGTGAGTACTGAATTACTTCTTTTCTTCACTGTTCTGAAAGTATGAACAATGGGTGATCCCTAAAAATGTACAAAAAGGCCAGTTGTTCAAAGTATGAACAACGGGTGATCCCTAAAAAGATGTACAAAAAATCCTGGGCCAAGTTGTTCAAAGCTTTGTTAGCTTAAAGGCATTTATTCTTGTAACAGTAGCACACGCCATGTGTTCATAATTATTCATTGCCCCTTGTGATATACTGTCTATAGAGATCAAAAGTGGCCCTTAATAGGGTGATTAGTAGCTCTTGTAAAATCCCTTGACTGAGGCACTTAAGGGGAAAATAAATAATGTACACTTTAGTTAACAGTTAGTAAACTGTTGATTTTCCCCAAAGAGGCCCCTTACCTGTTGAAGACAGAGGACTAGTCTTCAGTCAGCACTGAGGGCTACATAATATTATGAAATGAAATGATAGTCCTCATTAATCAAGAATAAATGCCTTATTCGAATATCTGTCATCAAAACTTTAACTGTTCTAGCAAGTACAATATCTTACACAGTGATAATATTGCTGAAATTGCAAAGCAAAAATGTGGGCTAACTGTTCTACGAAGTGCAATATCTTATACAGTGATATTACTGCTGAAAATGCAATGCAAAAGCGACTCATATTTTCGTCAGTAAAAATATGTGTTTTGTGCCATACTGAATGCTGGAAGTTTTAAAATTGTGTTAATCTGGATATTTCTATATGCTACACTCCTCCCCGATTTAGAAGCCTCCGTAGTGTAGTGATTACACTACTCGCCTTGTAAACCAGGGGTCACAGGATCGATCCCAGCTTCTCCAGGCTTTCCGATGTGTCTTTAAACTGAGGTCCCGTCTCCGTATGACCTTAGCTGTTGGTGGGACGTAACACTCACTCACTCACTCCTCCCCGATTTTCAGCAATTTGTATTGCATGACCTCAATTTTTAGCATGGATTCAGAAGCAGAATGGAAAACAGAATAGATCCAAATGACTTCACAGAGCCATTTTTGTGAAATCAGCGGCTCAAAACCATACATAATGTCACCAAAACAGGTTATTCTACCAAACATTTATAGAAGCACTGTTTCTGTTTGTCTGTCCGATTTGGGGGGTTAATGTCCCCATCAACACTATGTAGGTTATTTTGGAGACAATGCTTCAAATTTTGTTGGACCTTTACCTGTTATATTGAAATGAAATGACATCTCAAGCCCTGCAGATCAATGAAACCCAAAGGGTTTATATGCATGGATGGTTCGACTCGCACCACTTTGCCTGGGCAGGCTTAGAACTTCTAGGCAGTTTACCAGTACTCATATGCACAGTGGGTTTCAGCTCTGTGAGGACGCACCCTGCAGTCAATTCTATTTCTTCAAGCCCGGATGGGTGGGGGCACCCCAGAAGCATTGATTCCTTTCATACATAATGGCAGACTTCCCAAGCCAGGTTGTCCATGCTAAATGATGACATTTGTTACCATACTGTTAACCCTTGTCCTGCTGAATATTCATATATGCCACACCCACTACCGATTATCAACCAATCAGATTACTTGGTGCAAATTAATGCAACAAATTCACAATCTGAATGGCAAACAATGTAGATCCTGATCAGATGGCTTCTTCAGAAGCCATCTGATCTGGCTCTTCATTGTTTGAAAGATAAGGCATATCCGGGCTCAGCAGGACAAAGGTTAAAACGTTTGGTCATTGAAAACGGCAAAGTGCTAATATTTTTGCTGAAAAAAAATATGAGTAGCTTTTGCAACTCAATTTTTTTTTCAGCTACACTATCTGTGTATTAGATATTGTTCTTGCTAGATCTGCTAGTTCCTAGTCTGAAGGTTATCAGTGTTGGAAAAACAGGTAACCAGACCCCCCCCCCCCCCCCCGACCTTGAAAGGTCAGGGGGTCTGGTTACCTGATTTTCCAATATTGACAATGTGCAAGCTGGGAGCCAGCAAATAATGCAAATATGGTGAATAGATTAAATGTTTTTGATAATTACCACATTTGTTAAGCTAATGATGCTTAGAACAATTGAACCGTATGTAAACAAAGAGTAACCCATAATATGTCAATCACAACAATTGTTGTCTGCTTAGTTGTCTGCTGGTAAATTTAAAAGTCATCTATACAAACAGTGTGGGCCCAGATCAGACTGCTCCTATAGGAGCAGTCTGATCAGGGTCCACACTGTTTGTCTGTCTGCAAAAATATGTTTTAAAAGTTTGCAAGATGTAGCAGAGGAAATAATGTAGACAATATTTTCAGATGCATTTTGTCATGACATCTTACAGGTTAAAATCATATCTTCTTCTGAAATAAACTGATTATAGAAAATATAACAATATGCACTGAATGATCGCTGCAGGACAGCAAAGACCATTTTCCAAATTAATCAAGGGCAAGTAACTCTTATACAAATGCAGCTAGGATCTCTGTCCTAGATGAAAATATGTAACTTACTAACAAGCTTGTTAAGCTAATGATGCTTTGAACAACTGGGCCCTGAAATCTGATGAACAAGGGTGTAACAGAGTTGACGCAGACCCCTTGGCTCACCACAATGACCTTGCCACTATGTATGATATCTGATGGCACTTTGATGAATGAAAATAAAGAAAATGTCCATTTTGCTAGTTATTTTATCAGAAGTGGTCTATTAGCCAAGAAAAAGTTGATAAAATTTCAAATAAAATTGTTGAAAAAGTTAAATTTCACTATGTGATAACTTACAGAACTTTGATGAACGAACATGAAAAAATGTCCATTTTGCCTGGCATTTTTATCAGAAGCAGTCTGATAGCCAATAAAAGTTTATAAAATTTCAAATAAAGTTTGTTGAAAAAGTTGAACTGCACTACAGGGTAACCTATGGAACTTAGATGAATGAAAATACAGAAAATGTCCATTTTGCTTGGTATTTTTATCAAAAGCAGTCTATTAGCTAAGAACAGTTTATACAATTTCAAATAACATTTGTTGAAAAAGTTGCATTGCACTACATAACAACATTCAGAATTTTGATGAATGAAGATAAAAGTAAATGTCCATTTTGCTAAGGATTTTATTAGAAGCAGTCTATTAGCTAAGAACAGATTTAAAATTTCAAATATTTTTTTTTTCTAAAGTTGAATTGCATTGAATAACTAGACTATGTAGTGATTATCAGTAACTATTTTAACTTAGCTTATACAGTGAAATTCCGCTATTAAGACGACCAAAAATTAAGACTAAATCTGCTTTAAAAGGCTTATTAGTAGGTTGCAATCATTCTTTCTTTGTGGTTTTTTTTGCATCACAGACCACCTTTGGGACTGTTCAAAAGTGGTCTTAAAGATCACTTTTGAACAGTCCGGAAAAGGGTCTTAATGTAGGAATTTTACTGTAGGTTTTAACCCTTAAAGCACCATACCATTGAAGCAAACAACATTCTATTTTTGGGTTAATTGTTCGTCAACTGACCCAAAGCTACTAAGTGCTTAAGTCCATGTGAATATCACCGCTACTACGAATAGAATCCCTTCAGTGCTAAAGTTCACATGAATATGACCACTACTAAGCATAGCAGCTCTTCAGTGCTAACGTCCACGTAACTATCACCGATATGTGGAAAATCCAGGTAACGGTTATTTATAGAAAATAGCAGTACTTTTCTTATCGCTGGGAGTTCTGAGAGTGTATAAGAGGGTTAGCTATGGAATCTGCCGGTGTTGCACATTTCAGTACTGGTCATGAACAGACACAACAAAACCGACTGCTATTTTCGTTTATTTGGTGTATTCTTTGCTAACAAAGGATCTAACTATTCAGAACTTATTTAGCTATGGAATCTGGACTGGAATCATGTGATGGGTTTCGCAAACCGAGTAGACCTGGATCAGACTCTGTGCTTGCTTACAGTACAATAATTTTAAGGTTAAACAAAACAGTCTAACTGCTCGTTGAGGACAATTACTCAGAGACAATCAACCCACCAGTACTGTCAGTGCTCTGATTATAACCATAAACCTCCCTATAACACTGTTCATTTTAACAGTTTGGGCTAAATTAGTGTATTCGGCCTAAGTATTGGGATGGCTATGCCTAAGCAAACAGAGAAGACCCTGATTAGACTGCTTCTGAAGAAGCAGTCTGATCAGGGTCTACACTGTTTGCCATTCCGTCTGCACCGTATGGACTCCTTGCTGTATCATGAAACAAATTTGTTAAAATTTTAGAAGAATTACAGCAAGTCCTCAAGGTGTCTGATTTTTTAGGATTTTTACGGTATGGTTTACAGGTGGATCTCAAAAATATATTAGATTTTATTGAAAGATGATGATGATGATTTCTTTTTTTTTTTTTTTAAATCATTTTTTTTTGTCTAATACTGTCAATTTTGACCATTTCCTCAATTAATTCCTGGGAAGAAACCAGAAACCGAAACCAGTACTTAACAATGTTTGTTTGTTTGTTTGTTTGACTTGAGGTTTAATGTCCCCGTCAACAGTGTAAAGGTCATTTTGGAGACATTGCTTTCAATTTTGTGGGACTTTTACCCAACATTGAGATGAAATGACTTCTCAAGCCCTGCCCCCCAATGAAACCAATATGGTTTATAAGCATGGACAGGCCGACTCACACCACTTTGCCTGGACTGGCTTAGATCCTCTAAGTGGGTAACCAGTACTTGTGTGCGGTCGGATTCAGCTCTGCATGGAAGCAACATGCAGCCCATTTATTTCTTTAAGCCCCGATGGGTGGGGGCCGTAGATTTTATTGAAAGATGATGATTTCTTTTTTTATTAATATTATTTATTTTCTAGTAATGAGTCTGTCAATTCCTCTGTTAATTCCTGGGTAGAAACCAGAAACCAGTACTTAGCAATGTGGATAAAGTGTCTTGTTCAAGAACACGAAACATGATGCATGGCATGTGCCTCTAACCAAACCCCTCTATCACGAGTCGAATGTTTTACCACTGCATCAATGCACTCCAATTTCGTGTTTAACGATGCCTCTACCCTCTTTTAGGGCTATTAAAAGATGTCCATAAACTGTCATTGTATTTTCTTATATGATCTATACTTTTTTGTTTGGATATAACATGAGTGTGTAACTAACAAAATTCGAACCCATCAACAGTATTATAAAGAGGTGGTGGTGTATTGTCACAATAGGCTATACATTTCATGTGAATTGTCAGCCTAGCAGACAATTCACATGAAATGTCCAGGCTTATTTTCTCTGAAAAAAAATGGAGAAAAAATTCAGAAAATGTTGTCTGTTTCTATTGTGTTTGGTGCTTTAAGTGTCAATTAAGCAGGCCGACGGTGATTTTCATTATACCTGACATTTCTACTGTCTTCTTGAAAATGTAATTCAGCTAAAGTCACATAAAAATTAATGTCAACCATTTACTAAACTGCTGTAACAAAAGAAAATTAATCCATGTATGAACCAATCTAAATATAATGCATCTTTTTGGGTTGATTGCTTTAAGAATGGACAAAAAGTTACTAATTACAGAAGTTTCACGTAGATGTCCATGTGACTAACACTGATTTGTAGGAAATCTGGGTAAAAATTATTTATAGAAAATGACAATGACCTCGCTGTGAGGTCCCATTGTTGCATAACCGGGTTATCTATACGACCTGGACAGGAATCATTTGTTGGGTTTGGCAAACAGTGTAAACTCAGATCAGATGCCACAGAACATGGTGTCTGATCAGGGTCTATACTGTTCAATTATAGTACAGAAATTTATTAGTTAACCCATTTAGTACCAGAAACCCCAAAACGGGTACACTGGCAAACAGTGTAGGCCCAGATCAGATGCCTCGGGACGCCTTCACTGTTTGCTAAAAGTTCAGTTATTTTCCAAATAAATTTTGATGGAAACACCCCTAAATTTTTTTAATGAATTCCCACTCTATATATAAGGAGGAAGATTCCATTTGGTACAAAAAGGGTTTAACAAAGCAGGCTTAGTCCCCATCATTCAGAATCATTTTTTCAGCCTACACTCAGTGGCAATCAACCCACCTGTACTGTCAATTCTTTGCTTTATGTCTGTTTTTCACATAACTTAGACAAAAATAGCCACAGATTTAAACAATTTATATGCTGAATATTATCCCTTTTTGTACCAAATGGAATCTTTCACTTTATATGTAGCAGGAGTCCATTTCAAAATTTAGGGGTGTCAGGTTGTGTTTTCATCAAAATCTAGTTGGAAAATGACGGAACTTTTAGCAAACAGTGGAGGCCCTGATCAGACGCCGCGTTCTGCGGCGTCTGATCTGGGCCTGCACTGTTTGCCAAGGTACCCCTTCAGGGGTTTCTGGTACTGGATGGTTTAAAAAATTCAAACAGATTTATCCAGCGCTGTCTTCATTGTTTGTCTGTTTACGTTTTGTCCAGGTCGCATAATCATAAGAAACTCGGCTAAGGCTCAACTGGAAAATCATATCTAACACTTGGCAAACTTGTATACGAGTACTCGAGCAAGTGAAGAACAACAGAAAACAATAAAGCGAATAAATTAATTTAGCCACACCCATTGCAGACTATCAACCAATCAAATCACTTGACATAGTGTAATTGTTCAATTCAAGGACTGCATGACAAACAGTGTAGATCCTGATCAGATGGCTTCTTAAGAAGCCATCTGATTAGGATCTACACTGTAAGTAAAGGTGGAGATTGTCGTGTTCAGCGGGATAAGGGCTACATCGTGTCAACAAGTCGGTGTGATGAACACCCGTCTAAACCCCACTTTATAATATGAAAATAAGGATGAACAGGGGTATACATTATTCTCTTATTCCTGTTCTAAGACATAGGTTATGGGTACTCTTTAAGGCGGTTCTAGCAAGCACCCATAACCTATGTTTTAAGTACAAATAAGAAATACACCAGAACATCATTATAACAAGGTTCATTATAACACTGTTCATTATAACACAGTTATGTATATAACGCAGTTTCAAGATGGATCCCAAAAATGTATAGATTATAAAGAAAAATGACCATAAATGGTCATTTTTCTGTATAATCTATACATTTTTGTTTGGATATTACACAGTTGTTTGGATATTACACGGTTGTTTAACTAACACGGTTGTTTAACTAACACGGTTTCTGCTTTGGACTCCATTAACAGTGTCATAAAGAGATTGTGGTGTATATTACAAATTTTCGTCAGAAAAGTAACCATTCTGGAGACATGAAATAATACACTATGTTACACGGGTGTGTTATCGTAATGAGAACAGACTCACCTGAATGGCAGACAACACAAAAGCCCAATCAAATGAAACAGCGTTCTAACCATAACCAAGCCGCTTTCATGGAGGCATCAAGCAAAGCAACTCAGCACGGAAGAGTCAATCCAACTTATCATAATCATATTTAACCCATTTTGTACCAAATGGAATCTTCCTTCTTACATACAGCAAGAGTCCATTTCAAAATTTAGGGGTGACAGGTTGTGTTATCTTTAAAATTTATTTGGAAAATGGCAGAATTTTTTGCAAACAGTGCAGGCCCTGATCAGACGCCGCATTCTGCAGCATCTGATCTGGGCCTGCGTTTTTGCCAGTATCCTGCAGTTTTGGGTGTTTCTGGTATAAAACGGGTTAATACTTGAATTATTGGTTTTAGGGTCACAAATCCCTGTTTTAAAACATAATTTGTGAGCATTAAACTGACATCCTTGAAACCATAATATTTTGTTGGCATGTCAGCCAAACGAATGGTCATTATAATGAAATGTTCCAATCAAAAATACATTACCTGCAAGAACTCTCCGAGATCAACTTGGGCATTCTTATTGAGGTCAACTTCATTGAGAATATCGTGTAACTGGTCTTCCGAGACTCGCTCTCCAATTTTCTAAACAGAAAAATATAGCGACGATATATCACCACAACCTCTTTCAAACATTATTACTTGGATCCAAGATCAGGCCCCGAGGTTATAAAACTTTTTCCTGCTCAACTCAGCTGAGCATGAAACTTGTGGTGCTCATAATAATTACAATACTAAGAAGTTGAGCGATTTTTCTTTCTTAGATTTTGTTTGTTTGTTTGATTTGAGGTTTAACGTCCCCGTCAACACTGTAAAGGTCATTTTGGAGATGTTGCTTCCAATTTTGTGGGACTTTTACCCGACATTGAGATGAAATGACATCTCAAGCCCTGTCGCCCAATAAACCAATAGGGTTTATTAGCATGGACAGTCCGCCTCGCACCGCGGTTCCTGGACAGGCTTAGATCCTCTAAGCTGTTTACCAGTACTAGTATCCACACTTTTCCTGGGCAGCCTTATACATAAGCGGTTAACCAGTACAGTGCACATTCTGTAACCAGAAACTGACAACTGCCCTTCTTGAATCAGCAGTAGGGAGAGAATGACCATAGAAAAGATTTCATCATCAATCTACACGAAAGAATGTTGCTGACCCCAACAGGTATCAAACCCCATCCTCCAGATCACCAGAAATGCATCCGAGAACCCTCGTTATAATAACAGAGTTTGTTCTCTTAAATTTTAATGTTATAAAGAATTTGCCGGTAAAAACAAGCCATAACCCATTGTTTACTAGTGGACGCTTCCATCGCTATAATTATGTTAGACAAGTCCAGTTGTTATACTAGACTATCAAGTGAGCATATGCTCACTAATACCCCCGGCCAAAGCCATCGGTAACTTTCTGGCAATTCAAAGCCATCAAGTTTGACAAAAACCTATTATGAACACAGAATTAATCTTGCAAAAGTAAGGAGAATACCATTACATCTAAATAACTCACCTGATAACTAATGAGATCTTGAACAGATGTTTTTCAAAGGGCAATAACTCTTGAAAGGAGCATAATCCGGACGAGAAAAAAAATACGTGTCGGCTAATTTTCCATGAGGAATCCATATATGAAATTTCAAAACCCTAGCATACACGGTTCTAAAGTTATGCTATGCATCACTTTTACCATACAGTACAATGGCACAAATTACCAAAATGACAAAGGGCCATAACTCACAAAGTATTTTTCGGAATTTTGTCAAAAGTTAATCAGTTCATCTACTCATCACCACCAATCTATTCACCAACTTTCAAGGCTCTAGCTCCAATAGTTTTTGAGATATCTTGCTGACAAAATTTTATAAAAAAAATATAACAAAGGGGAATAACTCTAAAGAACCTGGCCCCACAGCCCCAATTTTCTTTCCCACAATACAACTAGTTATGCATGTTGTTTGTACCAAATTTCAAGTTTCTAGGTACAGTAGTTCCTGAGAAATCTTTGACACAAAATTTAAGGTAACTCACAAAATACACATCTCAGTAGCAAATATAACAAAGGGGAATAACTCTAAAGAACCTGGCCCCACAGCCCCAATTTTCTTTCCCACAATACAACTAGTTATGCATGTTGCTTGTACCAAATTTCAAGTTTCTAGGTACAGTAGATCTTGAGAAATCTTTGACACAAAATTTAAGGTAAGTCACAAAATGCACATCTCAGTAGCAAATATAACAAAGGGGAATAACTCTAAAGAACCTGGCCCCACAGCCCCAATTTTCTTTCCCACAATACAACTAGTTATGCATGTTGTTTGTACCAAATTTCAAGTTTCTAGGTATAGTAGTTCCTGAGAAATCTTTGACACAAAAAAAAGTTTACACACACACACACAGAAAGTTTACACACACACAGAAAAGACGAAAACTATATACCCCCATGGCATACTCCGTATGCCGGGGGTATAAAGTGGAGTCAGCCCTATTTTTTCGTTTGTGTTCTATTTTTGATGGAAAATTTGGTTAGCAAATACTGCAGACCCTGATCAGGCTGACCTAGCCTGCACTGTTTGCCAAGGTACCTATTTAGGGGTTTCCCAGTATGCAATGGGTTAATTACTCCAGATATTTGTTAGAATTGCCTCGCCGAAGCAATCCTAACAAATGTCTATAACATTTGTTTCTTGGTGCATTAGATATAAGAATCTTTCACAAAAATGGATTCAATGTAGGCATAAAGTTGTGTTATAATTCTACCATAGTTTCTTCATATATCAAACACACTCACATCCATATTATTTCTGTCTCTGATCGCCAATTTTCGAGCTATGCTGAAACATATAACTTTGATGGTCACTAACAAAATCTGGGAACTTACTTTAAAGTATCTCCTCAGATCATTAACAGTGATGTAACCTTTGTTATCAATATCCAGAGATTTAAACCTCTTCACATACTGGTTGATTTCATCTTTTGTGAAGTTTATAGGAACATTAGCTTCCGCTCTTCCGAGATCAAGGCCCATTTCTTTCCGCAAAAACCTCTTAGCTCGCTCCATCTCTTCCTGCATGTAAAATGACAATCAATGTAACTTTAACTTTAACATTAATTGGGCCCCGTCTAGCGATTTTGGTACTTATCGCCTATGCGAGCAGCGAATGTTCAGGCAAGCCTGCGCATCCGCGCAGTCTCGCCAGAACCTTCGCTGCTCGCTCATACAAGCAGTGAATCAAGAGGAACCTTCAGACAGAAAGCCATATCCCTGGCCCCTCTGAATGGCTGGGCATGCGCAGTTAAATTTGTTATGACGGAATGCTCGAAGACACAAATTCGCTTGGCGGGGCTCAATTAAAAGTTACCCTTTTCTTGTTGAAGACGCCAAACCCTACCTTTGCAGTGTAGTTCCATATGAGATGTTTATCTCAGGTGAGCTAAAAATCATCTGCAAGCTAATTTTTCTTTTACAGCAGATCTAGACCCCTTTGATGTTTTTGGGTCTAACAGTCCTGTTATGAACAGGGAAGTAACAAGGATGATAAAACCCTTTGTGTACCAAATGGAATCTTCCTCCTTATATATACCAGACCCCATTTCAAAATTAAGGGGTGTTAGGTTGTTTTTTCTTCAAAATTGATTTGGTAAATGGCTAAACTTTTTGCAAACAGTGGAGGCCCCCTGATCAGACGCCACATTCTGCTGCGTCTGATCTGGGCCTGCACTGTTTGCCAGGGTACCCGTTAGGGGTTTCCGGTACAAAATGGGCTAAAGGATAATCTACATCTCTTCCTTAAAGCCTGCACTATGGGTTCTGTTACAAGCCAAGCATAGCAGAAAGAAAAAGCAAACAAGTCTTTTTAAAAAAAAAAAAAAAAAAAAAATTATCGACAAAGTCTTTTAACTGAAATAAAACAAAAGTGTACTTTACTCAGATATTAAATATCCTAAAAAATTCTGTTGTCTGATCCCTTACTATCAGCACTTAGTCCAAATGAATAATAATCCTCAAGCAATCCAATGAAATTTTCTTGAAACTCCCAAACCAGGGCTCGAGAAATTGAAGAATCAAAACTGGTCCAGCCATATTACTCCAAAAAATGACAGAAAATGCCAAACTGGTTTTGGTAATTTCCGTAAACGTCCTTGGGTTTCTTTTGAGTAGTGATTTGCAATTTCAAAATACAGAGTGCCGTTGTGTTATTAGCGTAACGAATGTCATAACAATATTGCTCTTACACTTGTTCAATGAATATGAACATCAGTATCTTGATTATAAATTATTGCTCACATCGTTCAGTCACACCAGATTTCTACTTTCATTTTCCCAATGTCCGGGTCACTCAGTAATTGAAGAGCGCTAAAGGGAAACAACCAGCTTGATGCAGTCAAAGACCAGTTTGCATTGAGCGGCAGTTGGTCACTACATTTTTTTTTCAGTCCCCCAGCTGAATGAACCGGGTTGCCAGTCCGGTTTGTTTCATCATTTTAGTCACTTCTCAAGCTGTCCGAACCGGGTTGACAGGCCAGTTTTTATCATGATTATAGACAAAACACTCTAGAACAGAAAAGTTATGTAAAACAATCTTACAAGCATTAAATACTTTCAACTAAAACTGTTACTCTATCACCAGCAGGACCGATTTTAACACCTTTCTTTGTATTTTAGAAATCAAACTTTAACCATATCCCCTTAACTGAAATTTTGCATCTTGGATAATTGGCAATAACAGATAAACCAATTAACAAATATCCTTTATTACTGTAATGCATGACTAAGCAGGTGTAGAGTGTTGACCTCATTTAATGTAACAAGAGGCACTTTCTTTTCACACATCAATCATATTACCTTGCCTATCAAAAACACGGATATGGTATTGTCCCGCTCATCGAATCGGACAAATCTGATTACATAATTTGGACAAATCTGATTACATAATTTGGACACATGGATCAAATTTCGCTGTGATAAGATCAAAGAACCTGGCGTGGACTTATCCTATTTTCACCTAGTTAGATAATGAACCGGTCTAACACTTTAATTTTTTTTATGTATACATGCTTGGATTATCAGTTTGTATTTTTTATTATAACGACTTGGCGAAAATTTTGGAACCAATTTTTTTAAAATGTTATTGAATTATGGACAGATTTTTCAATCTCCTTCTGAAGTCAAAATCTGTCCAGGGATCCCAAATCCAGTCCGGAACTGGCAAAACCGACATTTTCTCGAGCCCTGTCCCAAACTGAACTAAAGGTAAATTTTCTATCTTAATATAAAGTCAGGGAACCTTCAATAACCATGAAAATATGCTAATAAGCTAAATATAATGTGATGTGTTTCTTTAATCCCTATTATTCTCTGACTCAATATTCTAGAAAAATCTTTCATATAATGTGATGTATTTCTTTAATCCCTATTATGCTTTGACTCAATATTCTAGAATAAACTTTCATTCAATAAGTAAGTAAACAAAATCCACTAGGTATAAAATGAGAATCAAAAAAGAAACTCTTATACAAAACAGTACTTATTAGAATTGCCTCAAATATACGATTCTAACAAGTACCCACATCATCAGAATAAGGAAAATAATCTGTTAATTATGGATTACCCAGAGAGCTGAAGATTATCCACCTGCCTATTCCAGCCCTATCTTTCAGAAAATGAAAATTCCAAATCCTATATCTACCTCTTGTTTCTGTTTGGACCACTTCAGCTCCTGGGCCATGATCTGAATCACTCTAGGTAATGCCTCCTCTGCAGCGTGTACATTACAAAAAGCCAGTCTCGTCCGCCTAGCAATGATGTCAATGGCTGTACAGGCGTACTCTCTCACTGCATACAGCACCTGGAAAAGTCAAATTTTCCCATTTTTCATGGGAAAGAAGCCAAAAGGGTCACTAACAAACAGTGCAGGCCCAGATCAGATGCCGCATTATGCGGCATCTGATTAGGGCTTTTATTGTTTGCACACAAAAAAAATCAGTCATTTTCTCATAGAATTTTCTAACTAGAAATGTGTCAATACCCCACAGATGCCCCACCTCGCCCCCAAAAATTCATGTTGCAACAACAGCTGTAATTGGACAGCATAGCTCACCTGGAAAAGTGTCCTTAGGTCATAGGCTTATGTGAGGGTATTGTCGATTACACCTTTCGAAAAATAACTATCATCATAACAAATATGAACCCAATCCATCAAATGGCTTGGAAAATATGAGATCTTAAAAACTTTAATATTAAAAATTTCTAAGGCTGTGACCTTGACCTTGAGGTCATGGGCAGGGGCGGGGGTATGGTTGAATGAAACTTTGGACCTGTATCAATCATCAGTCCAAATAAGAAGAAATTCATTACATGGTTTGAAAAATATGAGCTCTTAAACACTTTAAATTTAAAAATTTCTAAGTCTGTGACCTTGTCCTTTATGTCATTTCACTTTGAACCTGTATCTATCATCATACCAAATATGAACCAAACCCATCAAATGGTTTGAAAAATATGAGCCAGTATAGATGCTTGCATTAGTATAGACACTATGGTTGTCATAAATGTTGACGGCTTGACAAACGGATGGGCCAGTTGTTAATAATAATAATAATAATAATAATAATAATCGACCTTATTTATAGAGGGTAACACATTTAGTACTAGTACTAATCTTCCATGTGGCCCTCTTTTCCTGGGTAGAAACCAGTACTGAGCAATGTGGATAAAGTCTCTTGCTCAAGGAAACAACACATGACGCGTGTGAGGCTCGAACCCGGTACCTCTCGATCTCTAAGCCGATGCTTTACCACTGCACCACTGCGTTCAAAGCTGCGTTAGCTTAACAAGCTCGTAAGTGGTCATATTGTTAACTGTCTAGCAAGTTCAAATTCTAAAATTTTGTTATTTTTGCTGAAAAAATGTGAAAAGCTTTTGCATTTGCAAAAGTTGCTCACATTTTTCCAGCAAAAATTTTGCATATTTGATATAATAAATGATCAAAGTTTTAGCAATGTGTTAACCCATTACCACTCAGGGATTTTGTGAATTTCGCTGATTTTCACAGTGTTGCCCCTGACAGCAACTTCAACTAGCCATTGTTTCATAATGGATGGTCTGTTTTACACCAAACTCGGCATGAATGTTCATTGGGCAGTAGCCTTTCATATGCAACCTTTCATGACTTGATCTTAGTTGTCATGGTAATGAGAGGGCATCTTAAAGTTGGCAAAAAGTGTGATTTCACATGAATTTTTGACAAAATCTTAATATCCACACAGTTGTCAAGGCAACAATTAAGGGGTTTGGCAGCATGTTTTATCAGCATCGATTTTGAGTGAGGCATTTTTGACCCCAGACACCCTCAGATATAAATTTTAGCGGCTTGTTGGGCCACACGCCCAAAATTTATCAGATGTGAGGGGGGCAATGCCCCCCCCCCCCCCCACCTTCAATCCCCCCCCCCCCCCAGAATATCTTTAGTTGGGAGGCGCGCGAAAAAACAGGTCACTTTTTAGGCCAACAAATCGTAAAGCAAACATAACTAACCAGGGGTAGGAAATGCATTTTTAGGTGCTTCTGGGGCTTAAAATGGGGGGGGGGGGGGAAGGTGCAGACACGTAAAAACATGTATCTGAGTGGGAAAGAGTTAACCAATGACTCTGTTAGCAGATGGACAGAAAATCAGTCTCCTATATCATGTCATGAATGGGGAGTGATCATACATGGTCATTTTTGCAGTCTAGTAACAATGCACACGTAAAGTTTCGATAGCTATGATTGTGGCTTTCTCCAAGCCACCTCTTAAAATTCACCATCAAAACATTACATCACTTCCTTATCAATTAGCTGCAATGAAAACTGGTCTGTGAATTTCTTAAGACAGGACAAAGAATACTATGCAAAGGGATATCGCCTTGAAATTGAACTACTAATTTTGTCATCCAACATTGTGCACGAAAAGTGTTTTGAGCTACTTGAACATGAGGGTTAACTCAAAGAAATTGTTGATTAGTTCTTCTGCATTCTTGTCAGATTCAGTAAGTTGAGATACAAAACACCTGCTGTTCCTTTGGCTAGTTTTAAACCAAGTCTTGACTTTGGAAATTCCCCGAAACTGGCACATCCACACATTCAAGTTCATCTTTTCAAGGCAATGTTAAACTTAATGCCGATGCACTGTTAATAGTGTAACTAACAATGAGTTACTGAAAATATGAATGCAGGGTATACAAAATAAACAGCTGCGCAATGTTACCAGACTTGACTGTACATTTTTTCTTGGACTAATACACCACAAACTCTTAATAATACTATTAATGGGGTCTAAACCAGTTAGTTAAACAACCGTGTTATCATACTTGTGATAAATTTTTGAACTGTAGGAGGCAGATTTGCCATTGTGATGAGGGAGATGTAAAGAATATATAGGGAAACTCTCATTTCAAATAAGGGAGACTCCAAAATATTACCCAAATATTAGCTTAAAGTGGGCAAAATTAGCATCAAAATGAGGGAGTCTCCCTCCTGATGAGGGAGGTATAACAGGTAAGTGTTTTATCCAAACAAAAATGTAGATTATATAGAAAAATGACCATTTATGGTCCTTTTTCTATATAATCTATACATTTTTGGGATCCATCTTAAAACTGTGTGCCGCACACAAGTACTGGTAAACTGCTTAGAGGATCTAAGTCTGCCCAGGCAAAGCGGTGCACACGAGTCGGACCGTCCATGCGTATAATCTCTAGTGGTTTCATTGGGCTTTAGACATCATTTCATCTCAATGTCGGGTAAAAGTCCCACAAAATTGAAAGCAACGTCTCCAAAATGACCTATACAGTGTTGACGGGGACCTTAAACCTCAAATCAAACAAATAAAAAAAAAAACATTTTTTTTGGCTAACACGTGTTGTTTCTGCCTTGGATGTGCTATTGAGGTTGGGATATGTGAAAACTGTTACCCACTCACCTCTGCCTCTAAGTAAGGATATTCTTCGTGAAGTCTTCTCCCCACTACAGGCCATCTTTTACCAGTTAATGTTGCCATTTTAGCTACTTTGAATGCCTTGTCACCGTATGTACTGGCCAAATGTTGAGCAACCTAAAATAAACCCATACCGTAAAGATCCTAAAAGTTCGGACACCTTGAGGACTTGCTGTTATTCTCCTTAAATTTTAACAAATATGTGTGTATGTGTATGTTTCACTATCCAGCATGGAGTCCCAAAAGTGCGGACAGAGTGGCAAACAGTGTAGACCCTGATCAGACTGCTCCTTCAGGAGCAGTCTGATCTGGATCTGCACTGTTTGCTTAGGCCTATCTGTCCCAATACTTAGGATCATTATGGTATATTTTCAATATAAAGCATTTGCAATAATAACTATTAGATACAACTTACAACTGCATTACTCAACCATTTACACACTAGAGCTGATCTATTTTGATTCAAAGACACTAAAATAGACAATAAATCCCTTCCACCAATGTTAGAAAAAAATCCTTTAAGGTAACAATATTGACAGTAACACAGGAATTTCAGTTCTTTTGTAATGTTTTTGTTGAGAGAAAATGAATATCTAACATCAAAGATTCTAAGAGAGGTGTCATAAGATTGCGGCTTTTCGAGTCACGCTCTACTGCCCAATGATTTGCTGTAGAATACGTGTAAATCACAGTTCCTTTCCATTGTCTATAGGTGAGCTGTGTTAGAATCATGAACATAGGAGACTGTTTGTTTGTTTTGGAGTTTAACGGCCCAGTCAACACTATTTTAGGTCATTTTTAAGACGGTCAGTTTACCTTTCCACACTTTTCCTGGGCAGGCTTATACCTAAGCGGTTAACCAGTACAGTGCACATTCTTTCGCCAGAAACTGACAACTGCCCTTCTTGAATAAGCGGAAGGGCGAGAATGACCGTAGAAAAGATTTCATGATCAATCTCCATGAAAGAATGTAGCCGACCCTGGCGGGAATCGAACCCGCGTCCTCCTGATCACCAGTCAGACGCACATCCGACTGAGCCACCATGGCCGGCATAGGAGACTGAATCAGAAGATGTCAATAACAGTGCAATGTCTATAACTCGAATACGATAATTTGTTTATCATGGCAACCGTACAAATCCTAAAAATTCAGACACTTTGACGACTTGCTGTAACTCTCCGAAAATTTTAACAAATATGTTTATGATCCAGCAAGGAGTCAAAAAAGAGGAGACAGAATGGTAAACAGTGTAGACCCTGATCAGACTGCTCCTGAAGGAGCAGTCTGATCTGGGTCTGCACTGTTTGCTTAGGCCTGTCTGTCCCTATATGTAGGACCATTACGGTAATTCAAGCTCACTCTTGTCCCTTGAGAGATGTTCCCATAGCTCCTGTTCCATGTGTTTTGGTTAATTTATGGAGGTTTGTTACATTTTAACTTGAAAAGGTATGTTGTGTTTACTCATTAGAATCACCTCATTGAGACTATTCTAATGAGTACACATAACATACATTTATTTTATAAAGTCGAAAATATATCCTAAGGTCAACCCCATAATGCCTTATGGCGTGGCAGTATGAATAACCCTCAATAAATCCAACTACCCCTGTATCAAACAAAATTTCTTGGTCCCAAGGATGTTCCAGTTATCAAAGTTTGTCTGTATATTATACAAGTGAATATCATATCAAATGTACCGGCCCCGATAGCTCAGTTGATAGAGTGTCCGCTCCGGGGAGCAGGAGGTCACGGGTTCGATCCCGGGCCGGGACATACCAAAGTCGTTAAAAATGGTAATAGCTGCTCCTCGCTTGGCACTCAGATTTATGGGGTAGAGCTAGGACTGGTCGACCCAGTGTCAGGATAATGTGACTGGGTGTGGTATCATGTAATGTGTCTGGGACATGATACTTCAGTGAGGCAGCACTATAAAAGTGAGTATTGAGCTCCCTGTCGCAACCAGACCAGACATCGTCGTGATATGAATGAAAAATTGTTAAAAGCGATGTTAAACATGAATTCACACACACACACACATCATATCAAATGTTCTCTTTGTTTACCTCATTTTCAAGTCCGAAATCTTGCACCAATCTGATGAACATTGTGGGTGACCAACCGTGTCCTCCGTCTATAACAAGGCCTTTTGTTCGACAGCCCGAGGCTGGTTTGAGATTGCACACTTCTACAGCTCTGTCTACTGTTTGTTCTGCCATGGATCTGTAGGTTGTCCATTTCCCTCCTATAGAATCAAGAAAACTATATAACTATATGATGTATGCATCATCTATGTTATTCAAACCATCATAAAAATACATTTCATGGCTTCATTCCTTGATATTCTAAACTTGTATATTTATGTCTACTTGATTGCTTAGGAAAATAAAATACATGTATGTTAAAAAAAAAATCATAAAAGTACACCAGGGCCCACTTTTTCAAAGCAGCAATAGCTTAACAAGCTTGTTAGTGGTCAAATTGTTAACTGTTCTAGAAAGTATAATAACCAATTTTTCTGGTCTTTTTTGCTGGAAAAATGTGAGTACCGGTAGCATATGCATTTGCAAAAGCTACTCTCATTTTTTTCAGTAAAAATATTAGTGTATGTGCCATATTTAATGATCAAAGTTTTAATGATGTGTTAAGTAATGACATTATTAGTTCAGGATAAGCTATTGGGCGACAGGGCTTGAGATGTCATTTCATCTCAATGTCGGGTAAAAGTCCCACAAAATTGGAAGCAACGTCTCCAAAATGACCTTACAGTGTTGACGGGGACGTTAAACCTCAAATCAAACAAAACAAAACCATCGGATCCAAAATTATATTGTATGTACAGTATTTGCATGCTGTAATTATTGTTTAAAAGAAATAAAATAGTGTTTAAACAAAAATGTGATTTGAACTCCTAAATTAGTCCTAATGGTATGGAAAATGTGACCAGTACTCCTAATGGCAGGGAAAATATCATTACTATTCCTAATGGTAGGCAAAATATGACTAGTGCACCTAATGGCAGGCAAAATGTGACTAGTTCTCGAAATATAAGGAAAATGTGACTAAGTTTCCCAATGGCAGGCAAAATGTGACTAGTACTCCGAAATTAGTTCCAATAGTAAACAAACTGTGATTAGTATTCCTAATGGCAGCCAAAATGTGACTAGTTTTTCAAATGGTAGGCAAAATCTGATTAGTATTCCAAATGGTATGCAAAATGTGACTATTATTATTCCTAATGGTAAGCAACTATTATTCCTAATGGTAGGCAAAATGTGACAAAGATTCCAAATGGTAGGCAAAACCTGACTAGTACTCCAAATGGAAGGCAAAATATGACTAGTATTCCTAATGGTAGGCAAAATGTGACAAGGATCCCTAATGGTAGGCAAAACCTGACTAGTATTCCAAATGGTAGGCAGAATGCGACTAGTATTCCTAATGGTAAACAGATTCCAAATGGTAGGCAAAATGTGACTAGTACTCCTAATGGTAGGCAAAACCTGACTAGTACTCCTAATGGTAGGCAGAATGTGACTAGTATTCCTAATGGTAGACAAAATGTGACAAAGATTCCTAATGGTAGGAAAAACCTGACTAGTACTCCAAATGGTAGGCAAAATGTGACTAGTATTCCTAATGGTAGGCAAAATGTGACAAAGATTCCAAATGGTAGGCAAAATGTGACTAGTACTCCTAATGGTAGCCAAAACCTGACTAGTACTCCAAATGGTAGGCAGAATGTGACTTGTACTCCTAATGGTAGGCAAATCCTGACTAGTACTCCAAATGTTAGGCAGAATGTGACTAGTATTCCTAATGGTAGACAAAATGTGACAAAGATTCCTAATGGTAGGCAAAACCTGACTAGTACTCCAAATGGTAGGCAAAATGTGACTAGTATTCCTAATGATAGGCAAAATGTGACAAAGATTCCAAATGGTAGGCAAAACCTAAACAGTGCTCCAAATGGTAGGCAAAACCTAAACAGTGCTCCAAATGGTAGGCAGAATGTGACTAGTATTCCTAATGGTAGGAAAAACCTGACTAGTACTCCAAATGGCAAAATGTGACTAACACTCGCAAATTAGTCCTTATGGTCGACAAAATTGTGACTATTATCCCTAACAGCAGGCAGATTGTTACAGAAAGTATGTAAAGATGTAATTAATGTACACAATACAACAACTATCAGGCTGTACATTTTCATGTTCAAGGATTTCCAAAACCTTCATAATTTCAAATGCTCCGACTAAAGCCATCATTGTTTTAGACTTACCTATTACAGCTAGGCACAGCATGGTATAAACAAATTACAAATTACCAGTGGTTTGTATTTGTAAATAATTATAGTAAAATTCCACTAATAAGATCAGCAAAAAACAAAACAATGTCCCCCCACCATAAATATATCTTAAACACATTTGACTTTACTAACTAGGTCAAGGTCACCAAAATGTAAGTTGCAAACAAGCCATTTTTGGCCAAAAAATGACAGTTTTCGGCAGCCTGTGACCTTAAAAACTAGAGCTGTCAGTGAAACTGACTAGGGCCCCGGCAGCGCTATCAGAGGAGTAGGAAAATTTGTGGACGGACAGATGGACAGACAGACAGACGGACGGACAGAGTGATTACTATAGGGCACCCACACTTTCAGTGCGGGGCCCTAATAATAACAAAGTTATTAATTGGACACAGGAAAGACCCTTTTTTGACCTTTAACCTCTAAGTATGACCTTGACCTTTGAGGTACGGACCTGAGTCTTGCGCGCAACACTCCATCACATTATGGTTAACATTTCTGCCAAGTAATATTTAAATCCATCCAGGAATAAGAAAGTTATGGAGGATAAAAAAATTTGTGGACGGACAGACAGACGGACAGAGTGATTACTATAGGGCACCCACACTTTCAGTGCGGGGCCACATTATGGTTAACATTTCTGCCAAGTAATATTTAAATCCATCCAGGAATAATAACAAAGTTATTAATTGGACACAGGAAAGACCCTTTTTTGACCTTTAACCTCTAAGTATGACCTTGACCTTTGAGGTACGGACCTGAGTCTTGCGCGCAACACTCCATCACATTATGGTTAACACTTCTGCCATCCAGGAATAATAATAACAAAGTTATTAATTGGACACAGGAAAGACCCTTTTTTGACCTTTAACCTCTAAGTATGACCTTGACCTTTGAGGTACGGACCTGAGTCTTGCGCGCAACACTCCATCACATTATGGTTAACATTTCTGACAAGTAATATTTAAATCCATCCAGGAATAAGAAAGTTATGGAGGATAAAAAAATTTGTGGACGGACAGACGGACAGACGGACAGACAGACAGACAGACAGACGGACGGACAGAGTGATTACTATAGGGCACCCACACTTTCAGTGCGGGGCCCTAATTAAACAGTCATTAAAAAGCTCAGATCACCAGACAAACTGAGTAGACTGTAATTAAATATTGTACCGATTTAGACCAACATTCATCAATTCTTAAATGATATATGGTACAGATAAGTCATTTTTTGGCCCCAAAAGAACATGTTTTGGGAGCCTTTGACCTTAGGGTGCAGAAAAGCCATTTTGGCCCCAAAAATGACTGTTTTTGGGGGCCTGTGACCTTGAAAAAAGGGCAAGGTCACCAAAATCAGACCAAAAATCTGTAGTATGCTGTAATGATATATTGTACAAAGTTTGACTAAAATTAATCAATCCGTTAATGGGATAGAGTGCAGACAAGCCATTTTTGGCCCCAATATGACTGTTTTGGGGGAGGGGGGCTGTGACCTTGAAAATGAGGTCAAGGTCATCATAGCATAATTACTGTTTCCCCCTCATCCTAGTGTTTTTTCTACACATGTTTTCTAGTAAGAGACCACCTTTGGGACTGTCCAAAAGTGGTCTTAAAGACCACTTTTGAACACTCCCAAAGATGGTCTTAATATAGGAATTTTCCTTGCATATATACAGAGTACCATTCACTTAATTAAAAAATTTAAACATGTGAAAGAAATAAATACAAATGTAAGAAATGATTAATAAAATATCCACAATATACAATGTCATAATGACCTAGTTTGCTGCTCCAGCAAAATCAAGACACATAAATAAAATCCAACAAACCTGCAATGGTTATGAGATTATCGTGTGAGACTTCAATAATATGGTTCCTAGCTATGTTCTGGGTGTCAGCTTTGTTAGGGTCTGACACCAGCGGGCGTATACCGCACCATGCCGATAGGACATCTCCTCTTCTTACTGAAATACAATTAGATTGAAACTCCAGTACCTGAAAGACGGATGACTGGTTAATCTTTGATAATTCAAACTCGCTCCTGAGTCCCTACAGAAACCTTCCAACAACTCAAAATATCTATATATTTTGGGTACTGTAAAATTTCTAAAAATTTGGAAACCAAGAGCACCGCATGTGGATGCCAATGCTCAGCTGCAGTTTCTTTTAGAAAACAAGAATTCTAAGTCGAAAAAGGGGCATAACTGTGCCAAAAATATTTTGAGGGTTACCTCACCTATTGGTATGAGTTCCCCTTTTCATAATGAACAACTAGTCCTAGTTTCAATTAAATATGTTCAGTAATGACAGAGATATTACAAAATGTCCAAGTTTTTGCACGACGACGCAGACGAAGCCAGAGCTATGACAATACCTCGTCGTTTTCTTTGAAAACAGCCAAGCTAAAAATATGTTTTATGATCCAACAAGGTGTCCAACAGGTCCAGACAGAATGGCAAACAGTGAAGACCAGGGCCAGTCTCATCTGGGTTTGCACTGTTTGCGCGGACCTATCTTTCCCAATATTTAGGATCATTACGGTAATTTATAGAGATTTTCCTGATTCTATCTTGAAAAGGTGTGTTTTGTGTACTCACTGAAATCACCTCCAACAGGAGTTTCTATTGAGTACACACAGCACATCTTAATTTAATAGAAAAACGAAAAGATATCCTTAAGTGAGACCCATTACCCCTCTTGACCAGAGGTGTGTTCAACAAGGTGGGCACCTGCCGAGCACTTTGTTACCTACAGAACGTAGGCAACAAAGTGCGCGGTAGGCAAGTGGACGCCTTAGTGAACGCACCTCTGGTGTCATGTTTAATCCTCAGTAGTTTGAACTGTTCCTAACTCAAAAATTTTCATCGTCCGAAAAAAAGTAATCGAGCTATTGAAGTTTGACTGTATGGTGAATTATAAATACACCACAACCTTTATAACACTATTGTTGGTGTCCAAAGCAGAAACCGTATTAGTTAAACAACCGTGTTATATCCAAACAAAAAATATGAAGATTATATAAAACAAGAGGGCCCAGAGGGCCCTGGTTCGCTCACCTGATCCAATGTATAACAAGTGGGCCCCGGGCAGGGTCAATTTTGGCCTCAGGGCTATAATTTGAACAATCTTGGTAGAGGTCCACAAGATGAAACTTCTTATCGAATATGAAAGACCTGGGCTTTCTGGTTTCAGAGAAGAAGATTTTAAAAGTTTACCCTGCATATAAAAGTCTATGTAAAACAAGATTTTCCCTATATAAGTCTATGTTTAACCAAAGAGCCCCGGAGCGGGGGCATTTTTGGCCCCAGGGCTATAATTTTAACAATCTTGGTAGAGGTCCACTAGCTGAAGCTTAATAACAAATATCAAAGACCTAAGCCTTGTGTTTCAGAGAAGATGATTTTTAAAGATTTTCCCTATATAAGTCTATGTAAAACCAAAGGGCCACATGGCGGGGGCATTTTTGGTCTCAGGGATTTAATTTGAACATTCTTTATAGAGGTCCACTAGCTGAAGCTTCATAACATATATTGAAGACCTAAGCCTTGTGGTTTCAGAAAAGAAGATTTTTCAAGATTTTCCTTATATAAGTCTATGTAAAACCAAAGGGCCCCGGAGCGGGGGCATTTTTGGCCCCAGGGTTATAATTCGAACAATCTTGGTAGAGGTCTACAAGATAAAGCTTCATACCAAATATCAAAGACCTGGGGCCATATTTATAAAGATTCTTAGAAATTATTCTAAATTCTTAACTTATCTTAAATTTTCATCTTAGCTAAGACAAAATCTTTAGATGATATTTAAAAAGCATCTTAGGCAGATTCTTAGCTAAGAAAAACTTAACCCTAAGCCATCTAAGAATACTTAGATTTCTAAATAATCACGCGCATTTTTCTAAGACCGCACGCGCATTTTGGAAGGAATTGTCAGACGACATTTCAAAATGGAACAAGAAAAAGCCAGGAGACAGGCAAATTGGACCATGGACGAATGTCTGTTCCTCATAGCACAAGTAAAGGAAGGGTTTTCAGTGATAAAGGGGAAATTTGGGCCCAGTTTGAATTGAAAGATGAAAAAGGATCGTTGGGAGACGATCTCCCGGGACCTCTCCGCCCAGTTTGGGTCCAACCGAACGGCAGAACAAACAGAAAAGAAATGGTCTAACCTGATGGCTAAGGCTAAGCCACTAATTTCCGAGTATCGACGGGAGAGTCAGAGAACGGGTATTGTGTAGATTCTTCCTTGTTGTTTGTTGTTTTGAGATGTACATAATGCTTTTCGTCGATATCGCGTCTATTTTGCGGATCTAGCTTTGGTTTACATTGACCCGATATGGGTTTAACGTCCCACCAACATCTAAGGTCATACGGAGACGGAACCTTTAAAGACTCATCTGAAAGACTGGAGAAGCCCCGTATCAAACACGCGATCCCTCTAGTTACATGAATTATTTGGCTCAGTGACATTTGTCAAAAAAAAATCTAGCCACTTTTTATACAAACTTAAACTTGTACATTTAACCAAGGGAAAATACTCTTGAACATGTTTAAATTACTGAAAAACAAATTGGTTCAGTTTCCGATTTGGAGGTTATTCTTGTCGTTGGAATTCTGATACTTTTTAGTAGATAAGAAAATGCAATATTCATCTCAAAATCAATGATAATAACTTAATGAATTTTAGAAATGACAGATTTGTATGCCAGTTGCTGATCCCAACACAACTTAATTTTTTCATGGTATACTAACAATAAAAATCACGAAAGTTTTACAACGCCAACTACCTTATGGTGTACAAAGGCAGGTGCGCTGTCGAATAGAAAAAGGCAGGGTGTTAAGGAAAATGTCTTCTGATCGACGGAAAAAATTCACTACACACAGCCCGTTTTACAGGGTGATTCAGTCCAATAAAAGAAGCCACGTCATGTGAATATATGTCGTAAAGGCCTGTGGGCCAAATATAAACAAACCCACCCGGCCGATTCAGCCAACCATACGAGTATTGAAAATTGTGTGGGACAGTAGCAGCAAAGGCTCTGAACAGGCTGGACATGTGCACACTGTTTCTAGTAACTGGTTATTCATGGTCTGCGACATGGCTCACATTCTCAATGTACGGAAAGTATACATGAAACCCACTTTAATCACAAACACATTCTCGAGTACTCAGTACATCATCCATCGTCTTTCACACATCCTCATGCTACGCCCCAAACGATACAATGCCTAAAAATAAAACTCCGTTCCAAAGCAAGGCCCACTCAAATTAGAAGCACAGTCAATACTGTACCCAAGCCCCACCTTAGCTTCCCGCGCTAGGCCATATCATGCTACACTGAGCCAATTCATATGTCAAACAAGAAGATCCCCCAAGCCACTTGGTCCAATACGACACGATACCACGTGTGGACATCAGGGGAGCTACCGCGAAATCGCAGTAACGTAAATTTGTTCCCACGACCCATCCGGGAACTCTCGCGGTAGTTCCTAGGACCAGAAAATTGTAAACAAAGGTAGGTACGCTCGTGTGTTTTGATTTATTGCAGAAGAATGAGCGAATAATATAAAAATCGGACAATGCTATGTCATGACCAGATGATTTACCTTTCTAAAGAGCCCGAAGTCAATTTTGAAAAAATCGCTGCCGTGACTTGGCGATTGTAAAACCATCGAACACAGTAATCACCCCTGGTAGACTCGTAAGGGGTAATCGATGGTCATGCACTCAAAATCCTTACGAGAACTTCCTGTTATGACTCACGAGGCTTAAAAAATGTCAACAAATGGGTGAGTGTTCACGATTGATGATTTCTAGTCAATTTTGTAAACATATTTTGAAAAATCGGACAATGCTATTCTCAACAGCTTTCAGGGAGAGGATTTACTAATGTTGTATAACTTGTATCCAATCCCATTGTGTTTCATGCAATAAAATATGTTTAATCTAAACAGCTTTCATTTCTGCGTCAGAAAAGATAGGTATGAACATGAAAAGGCAAGTGGTCGATTTTTAATTTAATTTCTCCCTGAGGACAGGTGTAAGATATTTCTGTTTTCACCTGTTTTCTAGTGCAATTTCCAGCTACCTGGGTCATACAGAACTTATCTATCACGTCAAATCAGTCATTATTCGAATTACTTCCATGTTGAAACACATAAGCTGCAGAATTTTCGCAGGATTTGTTCTAGGGGCTTAAACGTTTGTGCTGATCATGACTTACGAGGGCGATTACCCCTTACTGGAACATTACCCCTTACGGGGACAGGAACAGCCAGCTGACGGGTGTCTGATTACAATTCGCTTCTTCATTCAATAACCCACACAAACGGTTAATCAAAGCCCTGAAACCACTGCAGCTGTTTGGTACGACTAAAAATACTATTAATTTTATCAAGAACGGTATTGTCTGCTGTAAACTGAGATTAAATGTATCAAAATTCATGCGCTCGGACGAGCTGTTCAAAACTTGAGTTTAGTACATTTTTAATATATTAAGCTTATATAACCATGCACTTAAACAATACTGAATGAAGAAACACATTTTAATCAGATATCAATCAGTTGGTTTCTCCTGTCCCCGTAAGGGGCAATCTTCCCGTAAGGGATAATCGCCCTGGTAAGTCATGATTGGCACAAATATTTAAGCGTCTGGAACAAATCCTTCGAAAATTCTGCAGCTTATGCATTTGAACATGGAAGTAATTCGAATAATGTCTCATTTGACGTGATAGATAATTTCTGCATAGTCAGGGTAGCTGAAAATTGCACTAGAAAACAGGTAAAATCAGAAGTATCTGACACCCTTTTGCAGGAAGAAATAAAATTAAAAATCGACCATTTACCTGTTTATGACCAAACCTATCATTTCTGATGCCGAAATGAAAGTTGTTGAGAATAGCATTGTCCGATTTTTTCAAAATATGTTTACAAAATTGACTAGAAATCATCAATCGTGAACACTCACCTATTTGTTGACATTTTTGAAGCCTCGTGAGTCATAACAGGAAGTTCTCGTAAGGATTTTGAGTGCATAACCATCGATTACCCCTTACGAGTCTACCAGGGGTGAGTAATGCCCGATTTGAGTTTTATGTCAACACGAGTGAATGATGGAACTGTTTTGCAAGTTTTCGCCTAAAACGAGAGTGCACGTTATGGGAATGTTGGCCCTTATTCATCATTCAGATGCAAACAAAATTTTCAATTTATGTACGGTAAAGGAGTAATGCCGAAATTTTCAGGCGAAGTAGCTCCCACGACGTCTCGGCAGCTCCCAAAACACGCTCTAGTTCCCACGAGTCTATCATGCCATCACATGGAGAGCATGTTTATAGTTTATAATTTCGACTACCATTACGTATGTTTCCCCTACTTTAAAAGGTGTGTAGCTCTGAGTAACCACCTATTTGAGAAAGATATTCTGACTCGATTGGCTGGTTATGTTCTGGATAGTTGTGATTTTCTGGTCCTAGGAACTACCGCTAGAGTTCCCGGATGTGTCGTGGTAACAAATTTACGTTACCCCGATTTCGCGGTAGCTCCCCTGATGCCCACCCGTGGATATGCCACATCTTCATCCATGCAAACCATCAATGACATCTCTTTCAAACAATTAGAAGCAGTAGGCTACTACTTCGATAACTCGAACACGGATGGTTCGTTTACCATTCGAACTGGTTCATAAGCCACTAAGAATTCTATATACATATATTTGGTCATTTCTTGGCGTTTTTTCTTATCATTATCTGTAAAAGGATGTTGTATGCACTCAGAATCGCCTCGATGAGGCGACCCCAATGAGCTCAAATTAATTACATTTATTTAACGGATCTAAAAGATATTTTATCTGGTGCCATGACTAAACCTCAGTGATTCGAAGCAACCCTGTCTCGAACAATGTTATGGTCCCGGAGATGTTCGAGTTATCGAATGTAGATTGTATTCATAATGCCCTGATACGACCTCCCGGAAAGCCCCCGATAATCTTTGTTCGGATAAATGGATTGGGCCATGGGATGCTTCAACGAAGAGCTGAAAGCCACTACGCCCGAGTACTTGAGGCAAAGCCTGCATAGACAAAGTTGTATGAGTCTGACCATCCATGCGTATGGTTTCATGTTTCAGTCGGACATGAGATGTGATTTCGTATACTAATGTCGGTTAAAATTCCCAAAAAATTGCAAGCGATGTTTCCAATGTAGCTTCATATGATAAATAGAATTTTTCATTCGTGTTCATGTACTATTAAATTCATGCATTCGTGTTCATGTATTAATATTTACATTTCCAGTGTAAAGTCTAATGTAAACCTATAGAAAACAATTGCGTTCATACTTCCATGAACGCATCGAATCACATGATTTTCAGTGACGTTAAGTGACGTCATTTTATACCATTGTTCTCTACGGGCGTTGATGACGTCAACGCTGCTCTGCTCTTTGTAGAAAACCAGCGTGTAAATGTTTTTCAGCTTTAAAAGTTTGCCCTACAAGCATTTTTTCGCCCAGTGATGTGGGGCAAATAATGTAAATATAAAAAATAAACTTAATTTTTCTGCTTTTCATGAAAGAATGAACGACAGTGGGTCGCTAGCAAAAGTTACATGAACCCCTTCGGGGTTCATTTACTTTGCACGCGACCCACTGCGTTCATACTTCCATGAACGGCAGAAAAATAAATTTCATTTCTTAATTGAATTTATTAAACTCTTTGATGAAAAGGCAAAATATGCTCGGCAAAACTCGTTTAATAAATTCAATAATACATGAGCACTCATGTAAGATCCTCTATGTCTTTATTTCTGCTCGAAAACATAGTTTGTTTGTACTCAATAGAACTGCCTCATCGAGGCGGTTGTATAGAGTCCCCACAATCTATGTTTTGGGTAGAAATAAGAAAAATATCCCCAATTTTTAGATTAAAATTTCCATTATTTCGCGGAAAAATTGACAATGTATTCGTATAGGCGTGTTTTCGTAAAGAAAAGTCATGCTCTTACACCCAATAACAGACTTTGAAATTTCACACAGAATGTCAACGTTTGTCTAGTTTGGCTTATAAAAAATTCATGACCACAGAAACAAGTCCGTCATTGAGTAAACTGAAAAACAAATATACAGTAATATCAGCCAAATACCAAAATGTGACATTTTGATGCAATTTTCACTGTTGTAATCAGGAAAACAAGATCCCTATTTTCAGCTTTTTTAACCATGCTAGGATCTCCTTACTAAATTTACATATTCTTTCTTTCAGTAGTAAATCCAGCTTTTCATCGTCCAATCTTTGCCAACAGAAGTCATTGGAAAGCAATTATAGGTAAGTGTATTTATGGTACATTTTTGAAAATAAAATTACACCTCTTTCTTGGATTTTTTAGAAGCAAATTAAACGGCTGAACGTGGGAAAACAAGCTTTAATCATTCTAAGCCTTTTTTGTCACACTAAAGACCATTTAAATATTTTTTGCGGATATCCTTAATTTATGACAGCAGCTGCTGCATAGGTAACTTTTCTACATATATATATATAGTGGGTCTCTCAACTTGAGAAAGCTGAACGAGTGTCGTTCTCAAAGTGGTTGAAGAATGCAGAACATGGGTTCACTCCTGTTTATTTGTTGTTGTATGTTTCTAGTTCGATTTCGTGGCAGAAGTTGACGATTTCCAAAATGTCCTTCCCCAAGAATGATCCTTGGCAGGTCCTTTTTCATTTACCTGAAATATTGAGGTACAAAACAAGTTTCATGCCGTTTTTACTATCTGTGTTCTTTCTGATACAAATAAAAGCGCTAATTCCCATAAGGAAATATATCCTTTCAAAGAAATGAACTAATTCCTTTCGAGCGCAATCACCTTTGCCCGGATGACATATTTATAACACTTCGAATACAGTGGCTCTGTATACTGGACAAGCAAGTAAAGGACACTGTGTAATTACAACCATTTTCCCAACGGGCCTCTGTGGCCTAATGGATAAGAGCGCTGACTCTAAGTCATTAGGTCTCTCCCCGCCGTAGGTTCGAGCCTGGCTCGGACCACGTCTGAGAAGCCAAGTTCTGCAGTGGAAGGTCAGGTGGTTTTTCTCTGGGTACTCCGGTATTCGCCCACCTATGATTAACGATCGGCTCGATATGAGTGAAATAATCTTGAAAGGGCCGTAGTTGCCATGACAACAAAAAGGGAAAATAAGAGAAAACCTTTAAAAGTCTTCTTCTTTGAAACCACAAGGCCCACATCTTTCATATTTGGTATGAAGCTTCATCTAGGGGGCCTCTACCAAGATTGTTCAAATTATTGCCCTGGGGCTAAAACTCACCCTGTCCCGGGCCCATTTGTTATATATTGGATCAGGGGAGCGAACCAGGGCCCTCTGAGCCCTCTTGTTTCCCCTTTCGTTGTAGACTCAACTATACAACTCAACATAACTTTATTAGTTATTAAAAAATAAAGTTATGTTGAGTCGTAGTAGACCATCTGTTTCTATATCTACGCCATTGAAGGCCTCGTTTGAATTTAAATATGCATTAATGTGTGTCCGTTAGCATACCTAAGTCAGTTATCGGATACTTTAGCACGACAAGCCCATCGTCCCAGCCCAGGTTTTACAGGTAAACCTCCATCGGTGCAATTAGCTTGCAATTCTCTATAGGGATAAACCATGTTTTTTCATGCATTAACATTTGCCGGGTCCCGAGGGAGCTGTTTGAACATGAGGCCGCTGGGCCGAATGTTCAAATATCTTCCGAGTGATCCGGCAAATGTTAATGCAATGATTTAACCATGGTTGATCGCTGTTCTTGCATAACTTACACTTCAGACAGCAAATTTTGACGATGATGATGAGTTGGGGTTTTACGGCCCTTTCAACCATTTTTGATTGTATCGAGCAGATGGGGATGGTAGGGTGATAATGAAATGCCCTGTGCAATGGAACACCGTTTACAGCTGAGAAGAAATCCTGCCTCTGGCGAGATTCGAACTCAGGTCCGCTAGATCAGAAGGCGAGCACACTACCTACTGAGCTACCGGGGCTCCCTAACAAATTTTGACGAAAACGCCCAAAAGCTCCTCATTAACTCCATATAAAACTCTTCCAATGCGACCGGCAAACCAAAATGGCGGCTTGTTTACAATGACGTTGCTACAAGTTAACTTTCTGAGGTCATCTGAAACGCTATGTTCAGGGCGTTCAACGAAACATTAACAAACACAGGCCCGTCTCGTGAAATCAAAAGTTCAAACCCATGTTCAAACAACACGAGAACTTCATTATTTGAACATGGTTTGTTGTTTAAGTACGGCTTCCATCCATTTGACTATGGCTTCAAACAGCCATGCGCATTTATGCAAGAATCCATATTTTATTGCGAAGGTCTTTGCTTTCAGTCATGCGCCAATGGAACAACCAGAGACAGCAGTCGTGAATGTCTACCAAGTGGAACAGTCTGACCAACCAGCAGCAGATGATGTGCTGCTGAGCATTGTGCCACAAACGTCAACAACTTGTAATTGTTGCAAGGAGATTCATGATCTGAAAGTTCAAAAACTGAAGCTGCAAATTGAACTGCTAAAGAGAGATTTGCTGCAAAGAGACACGCGTACCCTAAAACGGAAACATCCAGATGAAGAAGAGTAATGCTGTATTAACTTAAAATATGTTGTGTGTGTGATTTAAAGTTTTCAGTCATAGCACACAATTTAGCAATACTGTGATAAAACCAGCAAACTGGTGTCTTTCCCTAAAAAAACAGTGATAAGGTGTTACTTGTTGCTATTTGTTTAATGTCATGGTTCTGACAGAAGAATTGGATTTGTTAAATGCTCTCTGTTTCCAGTGTTTTGTGTTATGTATAGCCTGCAGTGCCCATAAAAATCTTTTACTCACCAATAAGAACAATAGAAAATATTATGTTTCCCTCATGTCACTGCCTTAAACCTTTCAAGTTACATGTGCTTAGGGCTTACGATATTAAAATTTCAAAACAGATAAAAGGCACCAACTGTCCTGCAGCTCACCTGAAGTCCATCTTTGACCCCTTAGCATAACATAGGTGGCCAGTAGAAGTCTCAACATTTTGTAAAACCGTTTGAGTTAATTTTGGAGTTAACACATATAAGTGATACACAAATATTATGCAAATATATCCCCAGTGGATTTGTTAGTTTGATTTCATGTTTAACGTCCCCGTCAACACAATTTAGGTCATTTTGGAGACTTTGCTTCCAATTTTGTGGGACTTTTAACCGACACTGAAATGAAATGACTTCTCAATCCCTGCCACCCATTAAAACCAATAGGGTTTATATGCATGAGTGGGCCTACTCACAGCAGTTTGCCAGGACAGGCTTAGACCTTCTAAGCAGATTACCAGTACTCATGTGCGGTCGGTATCAACTCTTCGTGGAAACATCGTGCAAACTGTCGCTACTCTTCTAGATAGTAGTAACAGGGAATGAACAAAATTATTGTCCGCCTTATTAATTATTAGGCAAGATCATGACTAGTAACAAAAAAAATATCAAGTATAATAAATATTAAACTTGGAAATGGGAAGTAAATTTAAATAATCTATTGATTTTTTTTATTCCTTTATGCAGAATATCATAACATTACAGCAGTTACATTTTTCATATAAAATGATCCAGTTATTAATTTCTAATTATTAGCATCAGGTAAGTTAGGACTGTCAACATCAAATTAAAATACATTGAAATGTGTACTCAGAGTATACCTTTGTAAGGGAGGTAACAAATAAATAAAGGAAGGAAGCGCGGATCTAGCAGTAGGTATACAAACCTGTTGTAGTTCTCCTGATGACCTGGCGTAGGCCTTAAAAAGGGCGTGAGTAGGTAGCGCTTACATCCATAGCCACTGTCACCAAGCAAATGCGCATTTCCGGGTATCAGACTGTGTTCGAAGAGCAGTCTTAGCCCACTCTCCCGAAAAATGCGGGCGTCGTGGGTCGACCCTGGCCAGTTGGCGACAACGTCAATCACCTCCTCCTTCGCATCGAAGACCAGCTGGACATTTATACTATGGTAGTTATGACGATTAACAAATTCATGTTCATCTGCTGAGGGTGCTTGTATCTGGACGTGCGTGCCATCTATTACTCCAACAACACCAGGGAAGTGAGAAACAGCAAAAAACTCTCTTTGGTTCAGTCTGACCTCATCGATGGTTTGAGGAAAACTTATAAAGTGTTTTATAATATTGGGATGGGTGATAGCATCCAAAACCTCCGAGACGACTCTGCATACAGTTGGCTGTGAGAGGCCAAACTCAACAGCACTGCACTGTTGAAATTTTCCTGTTGCCAGGAACCTTAGTGTGACCAAGACTTTTGTCAATGCAGATAAGCTTTGGTTCCTGTTAGTAGCCGGCTGAATCAAAGTATCAATCAATGAAACGATGAACAAAATACCCGCTCTATCTAAACGATAACGTTTAATCAATTCTTCATCCGACAAGTCTTCAAAATGATTGTTTCTTAGGTGAAATAATCTCGGTTGTCTTATTCTGGCAGCCATTTTTTTTTTATCTCAGAAAACCTAAGAAATTTCTTAAGAAAATCTTAGAAATTTAAGATACCTTCTGACTCATCTTAAAGTTAAGACACATCTTAAGTCATCTTAAGAGATAAGTAAGATAATAAATACCACTTAAGAAATTTTAAGAAAACTAAGCAAAATCTTTGAGATAAGACCAAACTTAAGTCAAAATCTTGAATTAAGTACACTTAAGTAGCTTTATAAATATGGCCCCTGGGCCTTAAAGTTTCAGAGAAGAAGATTTTTCAAGATTATTCCTATATAAGCCTATGTAAAACAAAAGGGCCCTGGTGCGGGGGCATTTTTGGCCCCAGCACTATAATTTGAACAATCTTGGTAGGGATCCACTAGATGAAGCTTCATACTAAATATCAAAGACCTGGGCCTTGCAGTTTCAGAGAAGAAGATTTTTCAAGATTTTCCCTATATAAGCCCATGTAAAACCAAAGGGCCATGGTGCGGGGGGCATTTTTAGCTACAGCACTATAATTTGAACAATCTTGGTAGGGGTCCACTAGATGAAGCTTCATACCAAATATCAAAGACCTGGGCCTTGGGGTTTCAGAGAAGAAGATTTTTAAAGATTTTCCCTATATAAGCCTATGTAAAACAAAAGGGCCCTGGTGCGGGGGCATTTTTGGCCCAAGCACTATAATTTGAACAATCTTGGTAGGGGTCCACTAGATGAAGCTTCATACCAAATATCAAAGACCTGGGCCTTGCGGTTTCAGAGAAGTAGATTTTTCAAGATTTTCCCTATATAAGCCCATGTAAAACCAAAGGGCCCCCGTGCGGGGGCATTTTAAGCTCCAGCACTATAATTTGAACAATCTTGGTAGGGGTCCACTAGATAAAGCTTCATACCAAATATCAAAGACCTGGGCCTTGCGGTTTCAGAGAAGATTTTTAAAGATTTTCCCTATATAAGCCCATGTAAAACCAAAGGGCCCCCGTGTGGGGGCATTTTTGGCCCCAGCACTAAAATTTGAAAATCTTGGTAGGGGTCCACTAGATGAAGCTTCATACCAAATATCAAAACCTGGGCCTTGCGGTTTCAGAGAAGATTTTTAAAGATTTTCCCTATATAAGCCTATGTAAAACCAAAGGGCCCCCGTGTGGGGACATTTTTGGCCCCAGCACTATAATTTGAACAATCTCGGTAGGGGTCCACTAGATGAAGCTTCATACCAAATATCAAAGACCTGGGCCTTGCGGTTTCAGAGAAGAAGATTTTTCAAGATTTTCCCTATATAAGCCAATGTAAAACCAAAGGGCCCCTGTGCGGGGGCATTTTTAGCTCCAGCACTATAATTTGAACAATCTTGGTAGGGGTCCACTAGATAAAGCTTCATACCAAATATCAAAGACCTATCCCTTGCAGTTTCAGAGAAGAAGATTTTTAAAGATTTTCCCTATATAAGCCCATGTAAAACCAAAGGGCCCCCGTGTGGGGGCATTTTTGGCCCCAGCACTAAAATTTGAACAATCTTGGTAGGGGTCAACTAAATGAAGCTTCATACCAAATATCAAAAACCTGGGCCTTGCGGTTTCAGAGAAGAAGATTTTTCAAGATTTTCCCTATATAAGCCCATGTAAAACCAAAGGGCCCCGTGCGGGGGCATTTTTAGCTCCAGCACTATAATTTGAACAATCTTGGTAGGGGTCCACTAGATGAAGCTTCATACCAAATATCAAAAGACCTGGGCCTTGCGGTTTCAGAGAAGTAGATTTTTCAAGATTTTCCCTATATAAGCCCATGTAAAACCAAAGGGCCCCCGTGCGGGGGCATTTTAAGCTCCAGCACTATAATTTGAACAATCTTGGTAGGGGTCCACTAGATAAAGCTTCATACCAAATATCAAAGACCTGGGCCTTGCGGTTTCAGAGAAGATTTTTAAAGATTTTCCCTATATAAGCCCATGTAAAACCAAAGGGCCCCCGTGTGGGGGCATTTTTGGCCCCAGCACTAAAATTTGAAAATCTTGGTAGGGGTCCACTAGATGAAGCTTCATACCAAATATCAAAGACCTGGGCCTTGCGGTTTCAGAGAAGATTTTTAAAGATTTTCCCTATATAAGCCTATGTAAAACCAAAGGGCCCCCGTGTGGGGACATTTTTGGCCCCAGCACTATAATTTGAACAATCTTGGTAGGGGTCCACTAGATGAAGCTTCATACCAAATATCAAAGACCTGGGCCTTACGGTTTCAGAGAAGAAGATTTTTAAAGATTTTCCATATATAAGCCCATGTAAAACCAAAGGGCCCCCGTGTGGGGGCATTTTTGGCCCCAGCACTAAAATTTGAACAATCTTGGTAGGGGTCAACTAAATGAAGCTTCATACCAAATATCAAAAACCTGGGCCTTGCGGTTTCAGAGAAGAAGATTTTTCAAGATTTTCCCTATATAAGCCCATGTAAAACCAAAGGGCCCCGTGCGGGGGCATTTTTAGCTCCAGCACTATAATTTGAACAATCTTGGTAGGGGTCCACTAGATGAAGCTTCATACCAAATATCAAAGACCTGGGCCTTGCGGTTTCAGAGAAGTAGATTTTTCAAGATTTTCCCTATATAAGCCCATGTAAAACCAAAGGGCCCCCGTGCGGGGGCATTTTAAGCTCCAGCACTATAATTTGAACAATCTTGGTAGGGGTCCACTAGATAAAGCTTCATACCAAATATCAAAGACCTGGGCCTTGCGGTTTCAGAGAAGATTTTTAAAGATTTTCCCTATATAAGCCCATGTAAAACCAAAGGGCCCTGGTGCGGGGGCATTTTTGGCCCCAGCACTAAAATTTGAAAATCTTGGTAGGGGTCCACTAGATGAAGCTTCATACCAAATATCAAAGACCTGGGCCTTGCGGTTTCAGAGAAGATTTTTAAAGATTTTCCCTATATAAGCCTATGTAAAACCAAAGGGCCCCCGTGTGGGGACATTTTTGGCCCCAGCACTATAATTTGAACAATCTTGGTAGGGGTCCACTAGATGAAGCTTCATACCAAATATCAAAGACCTGGGCCTTGCGGTTTCAGAGAAGAAGATTTTTCAAGATTTTCCCTATATAAGCCAATGTAAAACCAAAGGGCCCCTGTGCGGGGGCATTTTTAGCTCCAGCACTATAATTTGAACAATCTTGGTAGGGATCCAATAGATAAAGCTTCATACCAAATATCAAAGACCTATCCCTTGCAGTTTCAGAGAAGAAGATTTTTAAAGATTTTCCCTATATAAGCCCATGTAAAACCAAAGGGCCCCCGTGTGGGGGCATTTTTGGCCCCAGCACTAAAATTTGAACAATCTTGGTAGGGGCCCACTAGATGAAGCTTCATACCAAATATCAAAGACCTGGGCCTTGCGGTTTCAGAGAAGAAGATTTTTAAAGATTTTCCATATATAAGCCCATGTAAAACCAAAGGGCCCCAGTGTGGGGGCATTTTTGGCCCCAGCACTAAAATTTGAACAATCTTGGTAGGGGTCAACTAGATGAAGCTTCATACCAAATATCAAAAACCTGGGCCTTGCGGTTTCAGAGAAGAAGATTTTTCAAGATTTTCCCTATATAAGCCCATGTAAAACCAAAGGGCCCCCGTGCGGGGGCATTTTTAGCTCCAGCACTATAATTTGAACAATCTTGGTAGGGGTCCACTAGATGAAGCTTCATACCAAATATCAAAGACCTGGGCCTTGCGGTTTCAGAGAAGAAGATTTTTAAAGATTTTCCCTATATAAGCCCATGCAAAACCAAAGGGCCCCCGTGCGGGGGCATTTTTGGCCCCAGCACTATAATTTGAACAATCTTGGTAGGGGTCCACTAGATGAAGCTTCATACCAAATATCAGAGACCTGGGCCTTGCGGTTTCAGAGAAGAAGATTTTTTTAGTTTTCGGTGAAAAAAATCTATTTTTGGCTACTGTGACCTATATGTGCAACGGACTGGAACCATTTGAACAACTTTGAAAGGGGACCTCCTAAGGATCATTCCTGTGAAGTTTGGTCAAAATCCGATCAGTGGTTTAGGAGGAGATGTCGTTTGAAGAAAAGTTTACGGATGCACGGATGGATGCACGCACGACGGACAAAAAGTGATCCCAAAAGCTCACCTTGTCACTACGTGACAGGTGAGCTAAAAAGAGCTGTCACTATAAGTAAGCATTACCCCCCGTGGGAGCCATTACAAAAAAAGTGCGGACTTACAAACCCACAAACGGACAGTGCAAAAACTATATGCCCTCCTACGGGGGCATAAAAATGACCATAATTTTTCTATATAATCTTCACATTTTTGGGATCCATCTTGAAAACGTGTTATAACGAACCGTGTTACAATGAAATTGTGATGTTTGAATATTCTTTCATCTGGCTACTGGCATTCTACACCACTTCTCTATAACCATTTCAACTGTGTAGATTATCTGATAGCTAAGCAAACAGCGTAGATCCACCTGAGACTGCTCATGAAGATCCAACATTAGGATCTACTCTGTTTGCCATCCTGTTAATAATTTTGTCTAAACCCAGTATTTACAAGAATGAATGTGCAAAATTAAAAGATAGTAGATTTCATTCAGAAACGTTTTTTGTTTCAAGTCACAAGTTTTACAGGATGAGCTTCTAGTATTATGATCAATGTGGCATCACTTTAAACATTTGTGTCTACATCTGTGTTCACATTCTGCATTTTAGGTTGAAGTTATGGAAGAAATAGTTTTTTACAAATCTATGTTACCGGCCCCGATAGCTCAGTTGGTAGAGTGTCCGCTCTGGGGAACGGGAGGTCACGGGTTCTCCGGCCATGACATACCAAAGTCGTTAAGAATAGTACTAGCTGCTCCTCGCTTGGCACTCAGATTTACGGGGTAGAGCTAGGACTGGTCAACCCAGTGTCAGGATAATGTGACTGGGTGTGGTATCATGTACTGTGTCTGGGACATGATACTTCAGTGAGGCAGCACTATAAAAGTGAGCATTGAGCTCCCTATCGCAACCAGACACCGTCGTGATATGACTGAAAAATTGTTGAAAGCGACATTGAACCCGAATTCACACACACACACACACACACACACAAATCCATGTTTTATTGTGATGACTGTACATTGTCAGAGGGTGTATTGTGAAATATTCAGATATAGGGGATCTTACACTCAAACAAGAGAGAACATTTCATATAAAATTTATAAAACGAGCCTCTGGCGAGTTTCATAAATATCACATGAGAAGACCACTCATGTTAGATTTTGTTTATAAGGTAATGATTTCAAATCCGATTTTATTAGCGAAGAGTGAGTGTTTCAGTTTTACATCCCACCAACAGCTAAGGTCATACGGAGACTGGACCTCGGTTAAGAGACTCATCCAAAAGTCTGGAGAAGCCCGGGATCGATCCTGCAATCCCTGGTTTATCAGGCAAGTAGCATAATAACTACAACACAGAGGCTTCTATTATTGGCGAAGAAGTACAAAAGAATTTTAATGGAAAACACAGACGTCATGACAATATGTGCCAGTAACTATGTTATTACATGTGTGTTCATGACATATCTATCTCGCCTGGACGAAGTCTAGAAAGAGCTATTGCACTACCCCCTGGCATTGGCGTTGGAACTGACATCAGCATCAACATTTACGTTGTCCATATTTATGTTAAAATTTTTTTAGAGCTCAAAATGTCCGGACCATACGATGAATTTGGTTCATGTTTGGAAGATGATAAATATAGGTCCAACACTTTATCCAGTAATACCCCTGCCAACACTCGTGACATCAAGGTCAAGGTCATTGGCATAGAAATTTTTTATGTTATAGTTTTCTAAGAGGTCATTTTTTCCAAAACATATGAAGGATTCAGTTCTTATTTGGTATAATTATAGATATAGGTCCAAAGGTTTATTCAGCAATATCCCCACCAAGGTTGGCAAAATGCCGGCAAATAAGAGTATTTTCCATGCCGGTGGCATTTACCAGTAAATACCGGCAAATACTGGAAAATACCGGCAAAAACTGGAATATTGAATTTACCACCCTGGAATTAAAACAAACCCCTACACTCAGCAGTGATATATGGATCAATTCAATAATAGTGGACTTAATATTTGATAATACTTATTTAGTTTAACTCTGATATTATTTTATTTGTTAAGTATCGGATTTAATATAATGTTAGAATAAAAAGGCCTATTTAGTATCCGCCACTGTACTCATCTGTTTTCTTTTACCTAGAATGATTGTTTAAAGTCTCATAAAAATGGAGCAATTAATGACATCCTTTTGTCCAACCTTGCCCCAGGATATCTTGTGCTCTCTTAACGAAACAATGTGTCAAGAGTTGTTGTTTTAGTAGTCTTGCAATTCACCCTTAAACTAAAGTGTTGGACAATAATAAAATGCGACAAATATCCATCATTTGAGCACATGGTTTTACCATACAAAGTGTGTTCAAAAGATGCAGATGGATTGGCTAACAGTGCTCAGTCTTATCTTGATCAATACAAATTTAAAACTAAGAACCATTATGGTAAGTGACAATAACCAGGTGCACAGGACATTTCTACCTTTATTTTTCAACCATTGATTTAAAAAGATACTTTTTTTTTGTTTAAATAATTTTAAAATTTTTCGTCTTAGATTCACATTTTGGCTAGTCCAACATATTTATTTCAAATTGAGAAATATTTTATTCTGTAGGTTGATAACCTTAAATAATTATTAAAGGGGGTCTTTCATTTGTGCCCACGCATGTTTTTCCTTTAAACTTTGTATATTAATAATTCAGCATATACAACCTATAAAAATGTATTTAATAAATTATATAAATCAAAGTAGGACTCAGGAGGCCACTCTAAGTGACTCCCTCCATGAGCTGGTGTCTGTCTCTAAATAAGTGTGTCTTAAATCTTATGTTTTATTTAGTTTCAAGATCTGTCAACTGGATTGAATGCAGAACTCCATTGGCATTCCTTTGATACTAAAAAACCTTTTGAATTAATTAAAGTTTACATTTTCTGATAAAATAATTATCAAAAATCTCATTTTTTAATTAAAATTTAAAAAAAAATATCAAAATTCAATCCCTAAGATAAATATCTTCTAGTCTTTGTCAAGATTTCATTTTGCTAGGAAAACTTGCCATATGTATCTTCTTTAGCTATGCAAAATTTCATGAAAATCCGAAACCGGTAACACTGTAGTTTTACACCTTTAATGGATGTAAGTCGTTTCTGCAAAATTTACTATTTTATTGAAATCATCCAAGAACCTTACAAAAAGGCAATTCGTAACACTTACGTAATAAAATGATATTATACAAATCAAAATGAATACATATTGAGCTGATCTAGTGTAGAAACTATTAAAATATTCTGAATTTCTGATATTTTCCTTTCATTTATACACTATGATCTATCCAAAATAGTAGATAGTAAAACACTAAATCAAAATGTATTCTTATCAACAAATTAGGCTTAATAACATATATTGCTTTTTTATTAGCAGCAAAATTATTGTGAACATGTGCAACTTTATTTAATGACTTTGCATAAGTCATGCTACTCAAATAGGTGTAAGGCAAGGAGATCCATTATTTTCATTTCCATACCAAGCTGGTATGCAAGGATGCAATGGTCAGTGGTTTGTTGTTACTTGTAAAAATAGTTCTGTTGATAAATCCATGGCCATATTAAGCCTTAGATATACTCTGTCTTTATGAACACTGGATTATTATCCTAACAAAAAGGTTACAGTAATTATTGGTTAGTATTTCCAAAAATCAAAATGTCACTGATACTGGGTTTCTGTTGCAAAAGATATCATTGTTGGATGAGGTGCAGAGTATTTGGTGTAAACAAAGCTGTTCCATGACCTAGAGAAATTTTGCTATTAGACAGGGAGAGAAACACTTTCCTTCCTTAAAGTACACATGCATAAATATTCTCTTTTCTGCATTGGTAATGTAATTGTTGACGTTTCTTTAGTGTCTTATTTTTTCTTTTTACTTTGTCAATATAGTGGTTAATTTATTGGAAGCGAGCTTTTATTATTTTTTTTCTGGTTGTAAAACTTTCAACCACTTCTTGAATGTTTCTGCTGAATGCAAGTTCACTGTTTTTTGAGCACTGTTCTTGCTTGCTTTTTGTTCATTAATAATTACCAGTACATTTCTGTGCAATGTATCTCTCAGCTTAGAAAGAGCATTGCAGTGTTTGAACAGAAAAAAAGCATCACAGTGTATTTACTGAAAATAATTTAAAATCCTATGAGTAGTGCGATAACTACTCACAGATTGAATAATCATTATCAACAGTTTAAATGCTTCTTGATATCTTACAAAATGTGCTTTGTAATTACTGGTAGGTAAATGAAGTGAAAGACCTATACAAATATATAGACAACACAATCATGATCACATAAGTTTTGGAACATTGACAAATGTACGACCATGTGAATTCTAAAAGCAAATTCAAATGGCTTTGGAATACAGCTTCAGGAAGCCGTTTGATTTCGTTCATAGGGGCTATACAAAAAAGACAGATTGGCTAGTGCCTATGCAGATACAAATTCTGAAAACTTAATGTCCAGGAAAAGTAATCTCAAGTGTTATTGATTTTCCCTAGAGTAAACCTTTCTTTTTAAATGGACAGTTAGGGTTAAATAAAAAAACAACAGTTTGACTTGAGAGTCATTTATCTCAAGTCGAATAACAAATCTCACAAAATCTGAAGCAACATCTAAAGTGACTGGTATGTTGTTGATTTGAATGTTAAATCTAACCATCACCTTAGCACCATTACCAAATTAGACAAGAAAGACAGAAATAAAAACTGTGCACATGATTACATGGGTGATGACGTTTGTCATCAAAATCTTTGCGGTATAATTCTGTAGACAAAATAGTTTGTTCCATAGGGGACAAATTTACCGAAATGGAGGTTTTGAAATAATACTTATAATTATGCTATGAACTACTTACACAAACCATACTATACTGTAGACATCCAAATTAAAAGCAATAGTTAAGTATTATTAAACAGCATGACCAAAACATGATAATCATATAATTTCACATTTTGCTGAATCAGGACTATCAGTATTCAGTCTGTTAAAACACAATGTTACCGGTCCTCAATTTCCATCAAAATTCATCAACATGTTCCTAAGATACATGTATGTGGTTAGTTTTTTTTGCTAAAATGGTGTCTTGACAAAAATTGGAACATGGTAAAAATGCGTATAGAATTTTAATGAATACAAAAATATGAGCTGAAATATGGGGACACCATCGAAGAAAACTGAATGCCCAGCCACTATTACTAGACATATGAGGTCATTCATAATATCAACTAACTCACCAATTATGGCTTTAATTCATAAAACATAGCAGCATTAGATATATGAAACTCTGAATACTGTAGATAAGTTTATATGAGAGTCTTCTCAGTTGTGATAGAGACTTCATAAAATATGTAATAAATTTACTACGGAAATAAAATTTAAAAGTGAATGCATCGTAATTATAATGGTTATAACCAAGGCAATTATTGTGCATAATTTCATCAAAATCCAAGCGTGGACAGAAACCAATGCAAATTTCCAATACCTTGAAAGACCCCCTTTTAACATTTTAACTCATTTAGTTTGATTATACTACTTTTAAGTCAATTTTGTTAAGATTTCTGCAGTGTTTTAAGGCAAAAAATTTCATTTTGCCAGTATTTGCCACTTGATGAGTATTTTCCAGTCCGGTAAATACCGGTAAATGCCACTGGTAAATACCGGGGGTGGAATTTGCCACCCAACCTTGATCCCCACCCATGCCAATGACCTCAAGGTCAAGGTTATGGACTGGACATTTTATATGCATTGGCACTGGAATGGACACTGGCATCCAGATTTACATAAAATTTTTAAGAGCTTATATTTTCTAAACCCGTATGATCGACTTGGTTCATATGGGTGTGATGATAGATATAGGTCCAAAGTTTTATTCAGCAATACTGCCCCCACCATGCCCATGGCTCAAGGTCAAGGTCACAGACATAGAAATTTTATGTTAAAGTTTCAAGGGCTCATATTTTCCAAAACATATGATGGATTGGGTTCATATTCGGTATGATGATTGTTATAGGTACAAAGGTTTATTCAGCAATACCTCCACCCATGCCCATGACCTCAAGGTCTAAGCCACAGACCTAAACATTTTATGTCAAAAATTTTAAGAGCTCATATTTTCCAAACCATATGATGGATTTGGTTCATTTTTGTTGTGAAGAATAATGATAGATAAAGGTCCAAAGGTTTATTCAGCCAAAACCATATCTATGCCCATAACCTCCAGGAGACTTTTCCAGGTGAGCTATGCTGCCTGACAACAGCTCTTGTTATGGCATGATGGTATCCACTTATAACAGCAATGTTATACAATAAAGCTTTATATGTGCAATTTGACCATCTCTTTTTCAGTAGATCCTAAGTGTACAATAATATGATAACTGGGACAATAAGAAATTTCTTGACTAATGACAATTTTAACTAGAAATGTTTTCAGAGGAAAACAATATCCCCCCACCATAAAAATATCTTAAACACCCATTTGACTTTAATAACTAGGTTAAAGTTACCATAATGTAAGCTGCAAACAAGCCATTTTTGGCCTTGGCCCAAAACTGACTGTTTTTGGGGCGCTGTGACCTTGGAAAAAAGTCAAATTTGAAAAAAATCTGTGAAAAATTACACAATTTATCGATCAGAAATGGTACAAACAGATGGACGGACTGACACTCAACGGTATATCGTAATACCCCGCCACTATCATGTGGTGGGGTATAAAAAGTCAATGTCACCAAAATCTAATCAAATCTGCGGTTTGTTGTAATGATATATTGTACCTAGTTTGACGAAAATCAATCAATTTGTTAATGAGATAGAGTGCAGACAAGCAATTTTTGGCCCAAAAATGACAGTTTTTGGGTCGCTGTGACCTTGAAAGTGAGGACAATGTCACCGAAATCTAATCAAATTTGCAGTTTGTTTTAATGATATATTATACCAAGTTTGGCTAAAATCAATCGATTCCTTAATGAGATAGAGTGCAGATAAGCCATTTTTGGCCAAAAAATGACTGTTTTTGGGTAGCTGTGACCTTGAAAATGAGGTCAAGGTCACCAAAATCTAATCAAATCTGCTTTATGTTGTAATGATATATTGTACCAGGTTTGACTAATATTAATCAGTTCGTAAATGAGACAGAGTGCAGACAAGCCATTTTTGGCCCAAAAATGAGTGTTTTGGGGTTGCAGTGACCTTGCAAATGAGGTCAAGGTCACCAAAATCTAATCAAATCTGCGGTATGTTGTAAATATATATTTTAACAAGTCTGACTAAAATCAATCAATTCCTTAATGAGATAGAGTGCAGACAAGCCATTTTTGGCCCCAAAATGACTGTTTTGGGGTCGCTGTGACCTTGAAAATGAGGTCAAGGTCATCATGACCTAAAGACTGTTCTCCCCCATCCTAGTGATGTGTCTATGCAAGTTTGGTCAAAATCCATCCATAGGTTCAGGAGATATAGTGCTTCAAACAGGCTACGCCGACGCCAATGCAAACGGGATCCGCAGCAAAACCAAATATGTTACAACCCCCACCCCCCACCCCCTCCCCTCCAGTGGGGGGACATAATAAATGACACAATTGAAAAAAAAATGTGATTATTGATTTTTGTCTTCACTTGACCTCGGTTAATATTGTTTGATTTGGTGTTAATACAGATGTCCTCCGATCAATTTAGGATATTCAATTAATAAATCTCCATAAACAAGATGTGTTTGTGAAACACGAACATGTCCCCGGGCATGGTCATTTTTTATTCAAAGTTGCTCACAGTTCAAGATTTTTGTTTGTGTGGGAAGCCCTTGACACAAGAAACATACATGCCAAATATGAAAGCTCTTGACACAAGAAACATACATGCCAAATATGAAAGCTCTATCTTAAACGGTTCAAAAGTTATGAACAATAATAATTTTTTTCTTTAAAGTAGGTCAAGGTCACAGGTAAAAAAAAAATTGCATGAATGTAAAGCTCTTGTCACAAGGAACCTACATGCCAAATATTAAGGCTCTATCTTAAACGGTTCAAAAGTTACGAACAATTTTATTTTTTCTTTTAAGTAGGTCAAAGGTCAAGGTCATGGTCCAAACATTTTGCATGAATGGAAAGCTCTAATCACAGGGAACCTACATGCCAAATATGAAAGCTCTATCCCAAACGGTTCGAAAGTTATGACAAAATTTTTTTATTTTTTTAAGTAGGTCAAAGTCACAGGTCAAAATTTTTGCATGACTGTAAAGCGTTTGTCACAAGGAACCTACATGCTAAATATGAAGGCTGTATCTCAAACGGTTCAAAAGTTATGAATAATGTTAACTTTTTCTTTTATGTAGGTCAAAGGTCAAGGTCACAGGTCAAATACTTTTATGTGTGAATGTAAAGCTCTTGTCACAAGGAACCTACATGCAAAATATGAAGGCTCTATCTCAAACCGTTCAAAAGTTATGACCAAAATGTTATTTTTTATTTTAAGAAGGTCAAAGGTCAAGGTCACAGGTCAAAATTCTTTGCATGAATGTAAAACTTTTGTCACAAGGAACATACATGCTAAATATGAAGGCTGTATCTCAAACGGAACAAAAGTAATGAAGGCCGTATCTCAAACGGTTCAAAAGTTATGATCAATGTTACTTTTCTTTTATGTAGGTCAAAGGTCAAGGTCACAGGTCAAATTTTTTGTGTGAATGTAAAGCTCTTGTCACAAGGAACCTACATGCAAAATATGAAGGCTCTATCTCAAACCGTTAAAAAGTTATGACCAAAATGTTATTTTTTTATTTTTAGTAGGTCAAAGGTCAAGGTCAAGGTCACAGGTCAAATTTTTTTGCATGAATTTAAAGCTTTTGTCACAAGGAACATACATGCTAAATATGAAGGCTGTATCTCAAGTGGTTTAAAAATTATGACCAATGTTATTTTTTTTTCTTTTAAGTAGGTCAAAGGTCAAGGTCAAGGTCACAGGGCAATTTTTTTTGCATGAATGTGAAGGTCTTGTCACAAGGAACCTACACGCAAAATATGAAGGCTCTACCGTATTCGGGCGTGTATTACCCGCTGTTTTTTTCCCTCAAATTACAGGCCCAAGTTCAGGGTGCGGGTAATCCGCCCGAATTATTTTTGGACCATTTTATTTTTACTTTTGTCAGTTGAAAATACGATGCACCTCGTGTTATGCTCTATCCTTTTACGATTCCCGACATAAAAATCGTTTAATTGCCCACTCAATTTTACTTACACATGAGTAATATAACAATCTCCATTACTAGCAAGCCCGATTGTGTGAGTATTTTTCCTAAAACTCTGATTTTAAACGAAATAAACAAGCAAGTTCAATGCGAACATCAAAGTTTTCCGGCATCAAAACCACCGCCCACAAACCACCGCGACAGTTTTTTTTTTTTTTTGCACGCGATCGGTAAATGACGTCATCGGACCCCAGCAACCCCACACGTGTCTATTGTTTTATCTTAATGGGGCGTATCTCATAAAAAATTGTTTGGAAACGGTAAAAATATTCTCGATAGCAAAACGGTTGCGGAGAACAGCATTTTCTGTAAGCTCCGTGTCAATACCAACAACAGCATACAGATGTGTTAACACAAATTTTCTCGCCAAGCGTCTGCTATTTGGTGCCAAAACATAACCATTTACGAGATAGTAGAATAGTCGTAGCAACTCGTCTTAGGAGCAATTAAATAATTTTCACATTAATTGCGGATTAAATTTTATGATTGGGGAATAAACGCAAATTAGAGACATAACTTGACCATATTTTCACACATTATCGACACGCACCGCAGGGTGGCAATTATATGACAGGGATTAACAATAGTGTCATAATTGAACTGTTATAAATCATCAAACAGTGCATATGTGGGTTAATAAATAAATTACAATGGTGAACAGGTAAAGTTTTTTCAACATTTTAATACAAAAAACATGCTTTCTGGTGATACTCGCACGCACGTGCATTTTCCCGCCTTTTGAAGACGATCGCGCGTTTCGTTGTGTGTTAGAAAAACTGGCCAAATTCTTACTTTTTCTCACTTACGCATCCACCAAAATTTCAGCAAATGTTCCATGCGGGTAATACAACAGAATAACATTTTTCCCCCAGATTTTGGCAAAATAGGGGGGTGCGAGTAGTACGCAAATGCGGGTAATACACACCCGAATACAGTATCTCAAACCGTTCAAAAGTTATGACCAAAATATTATATTTTTATTTGAAGTAGGTCAAAGGTCAAGGTCACAGGTCAAATTTTTTGCATGAATGTAAAGCTTTTGTCACAAGGAACATATATGCTAAATATGAAGGCTGTATCTCAAGTGGTTCAAAAGTTATGACCAATGTTATTTTTTTCTTTTAAGTAGGTCAAAGGTCAAGGTCAAGGTCACAGTTCAAATTTTTTTGCATGAATATGAAGGTCTTGTCACAAGGAACCTTCAGGCCAAATATGAAAGCTCTATCTCAACCGGTTCAAAAGTTATGGCCAACGTTAAAGTTGTCCACGTACAAACCAACAAACCTACAAACCAACAAACAAACAAACAAACAGACAGGGCAAAAACAATATGTCCCCGCTATCGCTACCGGGGACATAAAAAACTGTTTTACAATTTGCAATACGAAACCTTATTTTACTACCTAGATTATAAACAAATTCTTAAGACTTTTCTTGATTCTAACCAGTGCTTCAGCTGAAGTGCACGACCCGCCGGATGCTTTTAGCTTTATGAGTGTTACCATATATGGGTATGGCGGCCATTTTGGTCATGTGACCTGGACCTAAAACGGTTCCCCCAATAAATGCGTCTTATCGTAAGGAGCAAAAATATATCTTATACTTTAGTACTGTATTCTGAATCGTTTGCAGGATAAAATGCATTCACACTTTTCCAATTCAAAAGCATATGTGTCAAAGTTTGACCTAGGCACAAAGAAGGTCAAAGTCAACCCAGGGTCACCATTTTAGCAATTTATGATGGGCCTACGTCCCATATGTTATTTATCAAGTTTCGTGGAAATCTGCCCAGTGGTTCTGGAGAATACTATTTTTGAAGGGTTTTTACCACATATGGCTTGGCGGCCATTTTTTGTCATGTGACCTGGACCCCATGAGCAAATTTTGGTTTCCCCCATCCCATAGAGGCTCCATATGAAATTTGACTTCAATCGGCCCAACGGTTTCCGAGGAGAAGCAGTTCGAAAATTTTCGCATTTTTCGCCTCGGCGAGGCTATACTAAATGGAATGTAATATTTCGCAAGTTCATTGGTTAGATCTCATTGATATCTATCGGTATGCCAAAAATTGTTTAAATATTCCAAGCGGTTAAGTCACTATCACCAATTTTCACAAACGGGTTACGGACGGACAGACAGACAGACAGACCATATATGGCTTGGCGGCCATTTTGGTCATGTGACCTGGACCCTATGAGCAAATTTTGGTTTCCCCCATCCCATAGAGGCTCCATATGAAATTTGACTTCAATCGGCCCAACGGTTTCCGAGGAGAAGCAGTTCGAAAATTTTCACATTTTTCGCCTCGGCGAGGCTATACTAAATGGAATGTAATATTTCGCAAGTACATTGGTTAGATCTCATTGATATCTATCAGTATGCCAAAAATTGTTTAAATATTCCAAGCGGTTAAGTCACTATCACCAATTTTCACAAACGGGTTACGGACGGACAGACAGACAGACCATATATGGCTTGGCGGCCATTTTGGTCATGTGACCTGGGCCCCATGAGCAAATTTTGGTTTCCCCCATCCCATAGAGGCTCCATATGAAATTTGACTTCAATCGGCCCAACGGTTTCCGAGGAGAAGCAGTTCGAAAATTTTCACATTTTTCGCCTCGGCGAGGCTATACTAAATGGAATGTAATATTTCGCAAGTTCATTGGTTAGATCTCATTGATATCTATCAGTATGCCAAAAATGGTTTAAATATTCCAAGCGGTTAAGTCACTATCACCAATTTTCACAAACGGGTTACGGACGGACAGACAGACAGACAGACAGACCATATATGGCTTGGCGGCCATTTTGGTCATGTGATCTGGACCCCATGAGCAAATTTTGGTTAGCCCCATCCCATAGAGGCTCCATATGAAATTTGACTTCAATCGGCCCAACGGTTTCCGAGTAGAAGCAGTTCGAAAATTTTCACATTTTTCGCCTCGGCGAGGCTATACTAAATGGAATGTAATATTTCGCAAGTTCATTGGTTAGATCTCATTGATATCTATCAGTATGCCAAAAATTGTTTAAATATTCCAAGCGTTAAAAAGTCACTATCACCAATTTTCACAAACGGGTTACGGACGGACAGACAGAATGACAGACTGACAGACTGACAGAATGACAGAATGACACAGTGATTTTAGGGCACTTAGAAAATCAACCGACTTCAGTCGGTCGCTTTTTCTGCGGGTCGTGCAATACCAAATTATTACAACATACTTGAATTGTGAAATACTTGGTCCCAGTTGTTGAAAGCCTTTATTTGTTTGATTTGAGGTTTAACGTCCCCGTCAACACTGTAAAGGTCATTAAGGAGACGTTGCTTCCAATTTTGTGGGACTTTTATCCGACATTGAGATGAAATGACATCTCAAGCCCTGTCGCCCAAAGAAACCAATAGGGTTTATTAGCATGGACGGTCCGCCTCACACCGCGGTTCCTGGACAGGCTTAGATCCTCTAAGCGGTTTACCAGTACTAGTGTGCCGGCCGGATTCAGCTCTGCGTGGAAGCATCATGCAGCCCATATATTTCTTCAAGCCCCTATGGGTGGGGGCTTTAAAGCCTTTATTGCTTTAGAGCTTGTTAATGGCTAAAATGTTAACGCTTCTATCAAACACAATACATGTATCTAATAAAGTGTCTTTTTGTTTGTTTGTTTTTTGCTGAAAAAAAGTAAGTAGCTTTTGCATCGCAATGCAAAAACAACTCACCTTTTTTCAGCAAAAATATTTTTTTTTGTAGTAAATGGTTAAGACTTTGTTAGCTTTCACAAACTGGGGCCAGTTGTTGAAAACTAACGATGTCGTTAGTTAACATATCATTAAATCTTTGATCAGTTAATATAGCAAACAGGCTAATATTTTTGCTGAAAAAATATGAGCAGCTTTTGCAGATGCAAAAGCTGCTCACATTATTTCAGCAAAAATACCAAAATTTTTGATATTGTACTTGCTAGAACAGTTAACAATTGGACCACTAACGAGCTCGTTAAGCTAACGAGGCTTTGAACAACTGGCCCCCTGGGCTTTGGACCTAAATACAAACCTTCTACATCAGGATGAAGATAATTGCGAACTTCATTTAAGATAAATTGTATCTCTTTCTCCGTTGGTGCAGGTTGAAATGTAATATCACAAGCATTGTCGGTCGTCCCCGCTAAAGTCACATTCTGCCAGGGCAGGAAGAATATCACCCTACCATCGCTGGTAGCCGGATCTAACAGACCCATACGCTCTGGACTGAAAGAGACAACAACACAAGTTTATTAAACGAAACCCCAGAATGAGTATTTGGCAAACAGTGCAGGTCCAGATCAGATGCTACAGAATGTGGCATCTGATCATGGCCTACAAGGTTTGCAAAAAGTTGAGCCAGTTTCCAAACAAATTTTGTAGAAAACACAACATGACGTCCTTAAATTTTGAAATGGACTTGTGCAATATATAGTGTGGAAAATTTCATTACGTACAAATGGGTAAAATAAATACTATATACACGCTGAAAAAATCTTATGCAAAGAGGTGGTCCACACATTATGTATCACATTTCTTTCTTGAATATAGTGCATGTACCTTGTCCTGCTATTAATACAACTTGCCACGCACGATACAGTTAACCTGTTAATATTGATGATGCGATGTGTACTGTAATCATAGAGTTTCAGTAGGCTAGACACAGTTGTGTGACCTTGCACTGGCCCAGGTTGTCTTAATTAATACCAATACCATTAACAACTAATTTTGAATTAGCCCTGTTACAGGCTCTCTGTCAGCTGTATTGGCCAACAGAGCTGAGCTCGTACCTGTACTTGGGGCCAATACAGTTAACCAGGGACCTGTAATTGGAGTGAATACAGTTGACTGAGGACCAGTAATTGGGGCCAATACAGTTGACCAAGGAACTGTTATTGGGGCCAATACAAATTGTCCAAGGACCTGTAATTTGGGCCAATACAGTTGACACAGGACCTGTAATTGAGTCCAATACATTTGACCAAGGAACTGTAACTGGGGTCAATACAACTGAACAAGGACCTGTAATTGGAGCCAATACAGTTGACTAAGGACCTATAATTGTGGCAAATACAGTTGACTAAGGACCTATAATTGTGGCCAATACAGTTTACCAACAACCTATAATTGTGGCCAATACAGTTGACTAAGGACCTATAATTGTGGGCAATACAGTTTACCAACGACCTATAATTGTGGCTAATACAGTTGACTAAGGACCTATATTGTGGCCAATACAGTTGACTAAGGACCTGTAATTGTGGCCAATACAGTTTACCAAGGATCTATAATTGTGACCAATACAGTTTACCTAGGACCTATATTGTGGCCAATACAGTTTACCTAGGACCTATATTGTGGCCAATACAGTCGACTAAGGACCTGTAATTGTGGCCAATACAGTTTACCAAGGACCTATAATCATGGCCAATACAGTTGACAAAGGACCTGTAATTGTGGCCAATACAGTTCACCAATGACCTATAATTGTGGCCAATACAGTTGATTAATGACCTATAATTGTGCCCAATACAGTTGACTAAGGACCTGTAATTGTTGCCAATACAGTTTACCAAGGACCTATAATCGTGGCCAATACAGTTGACTAAGGACCTGTAATTGTGGCCAAAACAGTTTACCAAGGACCTATAATTGTGGCCAATACAGTTGACTAAGGACCTGTAACTGTGGCCAATACAGTTTACAAAGGACCTATAATCATGGCCTATACAGCTGACAAAGGACCTGTAATTGTGGCCAATACAGTCTACCAAAGACCTATAATTGTGCCCAATACAGTTGACTAAGCACCTGTAATAGTTGCCGATACAGTTTATCAAGGACCTATAATCGTGGCCAATACAGTTGACTAAGGACCTGTAATTGTGGTCAATACAGTTTACCAGGGACCTATAATCGTGGCCAATACCATCGACTAAGGACTTGTAATTGTGCCCAATACAGTTGACTAAGGACCTGTAATTGTGGGCAATACAGTTTACCAACGACCTATGGTTGTGGCCAATACAGTTGACTAAGGACCTATAATCGTGGTCAATACAGTCGACAAAGAACCTATAACTGTGCCGAATACAGTTGACCAAGGACCTACAATTGTGGCCAATGCAGTTGACTATGGACCTATAATTGTTGCAAATACAGTTGACTAAGGACCTATAACTTTGCCCAATACGTTGACCAAGGACCTATAATTGTGGCCAACACAGTTTACCAAGAACCTATAATCGTGACCAGTACAGTTGACTAAGGACCTGTAATTGGGGCCAATACACTTTACCAAGGACATATAATCGTGGCCAATACATTTTACCAAGGACCTATAATTGTGGCCAATACAGTTGACTAAAGACCTATAATTGTGCCCAATACAGTTGACCAAGGACCTATAATTGTGGCCAATACAGTTTACCAAGGACCTTTAATCGTGGCCAATACAGTTGACTAAGGACCTATAATTGTGGCCAATACAGTTTACCAAGGACCTGTAATTGTGGTCAATACAGTTGACTAAGGACCTGTAATTTTGCCCAATACAGTTGACTAAGGACCTGTACTTGGGCCAATACAGCTAACCAAGGAACTGTTATTGGGGCCATACAGTTGATCAATGACCTGTAATTGGAGCCAATACAGCTGACCAAGGGCCTGTAGTTGGGACCAATACAGTTGACCATGGGCCTGTGATTTGGCCCAATACAGTTGACCAAGAACCTGTAAATTGGGCAAATATAGTTGTCAGTTAGTTTGCAAATTTGAATGCATCATTTTATCAAGTATTTTGATTGGCTGACAATTGGAAATTGGTGTGGCTTAATTTATCTTTTCAGCTGGATAAGTGTTAAACATCGATCAATGAAACAGCTAGAAATGCCTAGAGCATTGTTCTTCTGAAATATAGATCAAAGACAAATGAGCCGGCGCATGACAAAACCTACAATAAGACTGGTGCCACCAGTAGAGACTCAAATCAACCTGCGTACCCATCCACTATGACAAGACCTTTTGCTTATATCTCTTTGCATAACTATTAACCTATAGCAGGTATAAGCGATCAGCGAAGACTGATCAGACTGCGCTAATGCGCAGGCTGATCTGAGTCTTCGCTGGTTGCCAGAGACTTTTTGTAGATTTTGTCAAGTGCTGGCTCAAATATGGATGTCTGCATTAAAGCTGTCATTTCTACATGCAAAACTGTACCAAGTATCATTAAAGAATGAAGTGAGAAATGAACTTTATCATTAAGGTTGATGCTACCGTGAATGCAAATTTTGACAGCTGGATGAACGACCAAGTGAACAAACAAATGAAAGAATGAAATGTAAAAATGGATCACTGTATCTGCCATGCTAAGAGCTGGCAACACAAAAAGAACCAAGATAATAGTGTTATCAATCATGGATTCATTTGCAATTTTTTTTTTTTTTTTTTGGTTTACAGTCCTTTTAAGATTATTTCACTCATTATTGATCCGATCGTTAATCAGAGGTGGGCCAAAAACAGAGGACCTGGAGAAAAACCACCTGACTTCCCGTGCAGAACTTGGCATCTAATGTGACCCGAGCCAGATTCGGACCTACAGCCATGAAAGACCTAATGATTAAGAGACAGCGCTCTTAACCTCTTTGTCAAGGAGGCCTGTCATTTGCTTTAAAGCAATAATCCAGTAAAATGATTAACCCTTTTTGTACCAAATGGAATCTTCCTCCTTATATATGGCATGATTCCATTTCAAAGTTTAGGGGTGACATGTTGTGTTAACTTTAAAATAGCTGAATTTTTTGCAAGTAATGTAGGTCCTAATCAGATGCCGTGTTCTGTGGCATCTGATCTGGGCCTACACTGTTTACAAGGGTACCTGTTTTGGGGTTTCCAGTACAAAATGGGTTAATCAATAAACCATTAAACAGTTAAATAGAGGATATATACTATTTTTGAGTCAATATAAAAAATATTTCGAGTGTGTTGAGAACATCAGAATTTTCATGACTGCAAAGCACAAAGTTCTGATGCTTTTAATACACCAATTAATATTTTTAGTATTTATCAAAAAAAAATTTTTTTTTTCTCTTTATTGTATGCATGACTTTATGCATAAACAAACCTCCAAAAAGGTAGTCCAGGCTGCTTCTGTGAAAATTGCATGGTCAAATGATTTTTCCCAATGTGAAAATATAAATCTTTTCACAGTGGGAAAATATCATTTTTATTAGTTTCAGATATGCACTGATTTCAATGCTATGTATAAAATAAACAAGACTATTTCTGGTTGACACTGGTGTGACAGTACCTGTAATAATCAGTACCTGTAATAATCTGGTAAAACAACATGAACACCTTGACTAGGCTGGCAAATCTTCTTGATAGAAGGGTCATCCATCTGTCTGACATCATCAGTGTAGGGACCAGTAGCGTTTATCACACATTTAGTTTTAACTCTGATCTCTTTACCTGCAGCCAAAATTAACCCATAAAATGACAGTCGTCTGCTTTGTCGTCTGCCAGTTACTTTAATAGTTATTTTTTGTAAACAGTATGGACCCAGATCAGACTGCACCTAAAGGAGCAGTCTGATCAGGGCCCATACTGTTTGCCTGTATGCAAAAATATTTTAAAAAAGTTCACAAAAAGATTCAGCAGACGACATAAGCAGACGACATTTTCATCTGTCTTACATCATCAGTGTAGGGACCAGTAGGGTTTATCACACTTTTAGTTTTAACTCTGATCTCTTTACCTTTCAGACAAAATTAACCCATAAGACCCCAGTCGACTGCTTTGTCGTCTGTCGGTTACTTTAAAAGTCATTTTGGTAAACAGTTTGGACCCAGATCAGACTGCTCCTCTAGGAGCAGTCTGATCAGGGCCCAGACTGTTTGCCTGTATGCAAAAATACTTTTAAAAAGTTTGCAAAAAGATTCAGCAGATGACTTAAGCAGACAACATTTTCAGGTGTAGATTTTCTCGGCATCTTAAGGGTTAAACCTTTTTGTACCAAATGGAATCTTCCTCCTTATATGTAGCAGGAGTTCAAAGCAGGAGTTCATTTCTAAATTTAGGGGTGTCAGGTTGTGTTTTCGTCAAAATTTATCGTGAACAGTGGAGGCCCTGATCAGATGCCGCATTCTGGTTTTGGGGGGTTCTGGTACTAAATGGGTTAATCCGTGCCTTTGCAAAAAGTGTAGATCCAGATTCTGAAGAAGCCATCTGATCAGGATCTACATAAGGAAAACATACATCCAGTTTTTGTTAAGCAGTTTGTAAATTAAGCAACTACATTATGTCATGTAATTTTAATTGGTGGATAAGCAGAAAATGAAGTGGCTAAACTAATTTCTTGCACACCAGATAGACTTGACCACAGGACAGAAATTCTTATCCTACCCAGGTTCCAGGATAGGATAAACATCAAGAATTTTCACGTCTTTGATCTGCAATGGTTGAATAGGACATCATGTTTCCTTAAGTTTGACACCACTACGCATGCAGTGATGTCAAAAATGACGCATTACTGTCATCAAAATATGGTAGACTTCGACAATCAAACTGACTGCAGTATAAAAATCCACTCTCCAAAATGAAAGGTATGCAAGAAAAAAAAACAACATAACATGGATGTGATGGGCAGACAGAAAAATCCGTCTTTCAGGATCAATGTCCGGCATCACTCGGCAAGTCTCGTGATGCCAGAGAGTAACATTCAGGTTGGATTTTTCTATCCACCTATCACACAAATGTAAGATTCTTATATTCTTGCACACCAGACAAGGAAATCCACGATTTTACCCTGTGATAGAAATTTATGTTCTGACCCTGGTGTTCCGACCCCAAATCAAATATAATCGCGTGTTTGATAAATGCACTGGTTGATTACGACCTTGTATGCGCCGCCGTTAAGGTTGACGTCATGCACGATCTGTGACGTCACTTTACATTCCTGCAGTGTCAACACAATATGGCACGTCGGTAACCGAAGTGACTGCAGCATTACAAATCCGTGCTAAAAATGGAAGGTATGCAAGAAAAAGAATCCTATATGGGTGTGAGGGGTGGATAGAAAAATCTGTCCCTCGGGATCACTGTCCAGCATCACTCGGCAAGCCTCGTGATGCCGGACAGATTTTTCTATCCACCTATCACACAAAGATTCTTATATTATTCAGCAGGATATAGGGATTAAGCATCATAAAAGTTGATTTTGTTTGTTTGTATTTGAGTTTAACGGCCCAGTCAACACTATTCAGGTCATTTTCGAGCCAGTCAGTTTACCTATCCAATACTTTTCCTGAGCAGGCTCTTACGCATCGGTTAACAAGTACAGTGCACATTCTTTCGCTAGAAACTTGACAACTGCCCTTCTTGTTTTTGCTTGTTTGTTTCATTTTAGGTTTAATGTCCCTGTCAACACTGTAAAGGTCATTTTGGAGACGTTGCTTCCAATTTTGTGGGACTTTTACCCGACATTGAGATGAAATGACATCTCAAGCCCTGTCGCCCAATGAAACCAATAGAGTTTATAAGCATGGACGGGCCGACTCGCACCGCTTTGCCTGGGCAGGCTTAGATCCTCTAAGCCGTTTGCCAGTACTAGTGTGCGGGTCGGTTTCAGCTCTGCGTGGAAGCATCATGCAGCCCATATATTTCTTCAAGCCCCGATGGGCAGGGGCCGACTGCCCTTCTTGAATCAGTGGAACGGACAGAATAACTGTAGAAAAGATTCGATGATCAATCTCCAAGAAAGAATGTTGCCTACCCCGACAGGTATCGAGCATGTGTCCTCCTGATCACCAGTCAGACGTGCATCCGCCTGAGCTACCGAGGAAGGTAAAAGTTGATTAACTGAGATACAAAGTCCATATACTGTATTCAACATAATAAAGGCACAGTACTCCTAAGACATTCCATTCATATTATAAAAACAGGGCCCAGAATGTCCTTCTATTAAGCACACCGCCGATGCAACTACACGGCATAAGAAGCATAAATCCTAAAACTCATTAAGTTCCTTAATAGACACAAGTAAACAATTTGTTCCTCAACTTAATAACTGATATATTAGTGATCTTTAACCATTACATTTACTACTCTCTAGGCTAATTCAGCAGATGACAAATTGTTGATATTTTCCTTATTTTTCCCAGAAAACAGAACTTGACATCTCATGCAATTTGCATGAGATGTCAAATCCTGTTTGCCATAGGAGACAATTTGCATGAGATGTCAAATCCTGTTTTCGGGGAAAATTAGAAAAATATTTCAAAATGTCGTCTGCTGAGAAAAAAAATATCCAGCATGCAGAGAATTAAACAGTGTTACAACTTCAACAGACTGCAAACTCTTGCACTCTAAATTGGTGTCAAATATACATCTTGAAAAAGTATGGGTGTTTGCTTCTTGGAGCATGTGCACTAATTGGGACAAATATACCCCACCCGTCAGGGCTTGAAGAAATAGATGGGCTGCATGATGCTTCCACGCAGAGCTGAAACCGACCCGCACATGAGTACTGGTAAACTGTTAGAGGATCTAAGCCTGCCCAGGCAAAGCAGTGTGAGTCAGACTGTCCATGCTTATAAACCCTATTGGTGGCTTGAAATGTCATTTCATCTCAATGTCGGGTAAAAGTCCCACAAGATTGGAAGCAACGTCTCCAAAATGACCTTTACAGTGTTGATGGGGACATTGGACCTCAAATCAAACAAACAAACAAATAAAGTATGCATTTTACACAGAAAATTTTATTTGATTCATAGCAACTGTGAACATAAATTCTGCCACAGGCCATGTCGTCATGGCAATGATAAGCTTGGTATTTTCTGACAACTGAAGGATAGTTTTGATCAATTCTCAATAAAACCTGCTTTGTTGTGGGTATTCATTAGAACCACCTTGGCGTCACAGTTCTAATGAATACCCACACCATAGGTTTATATGGAGAAATAAAGAAAACTATCCTTCATTTATCAAAAAATACCAAGCTTATCTGTTGCTATGACCTCCTGCCTGTATGGACTTAAATATTAGGGTGAAATTCGGGGCTGTCACAAATGGTGACGACTTTACAAACATAAGAACCAACGGATGGAAAATAGGATTCAAATACTGTGGCATGCTTAAAGTAGCACCCCAGCCCATCGGGGCTTGTAGAAATAGATAAGGCTGCATGGTGCTTCTGTGCAAAGCTGAATCTGACCAAACTTGAGCACTGGTAGACTGCTTGGAAAACCCAAGCCTGCGCAGAAAAGTGGTGCGAGTCGGACCACTCCCTTAACACTAGTGGTTTCCTATGACGGTAGGGTTTGAGAAGTCATTTCATCTCAAGGTCGGTGAAAGTCCCACATAATTGGAAGAAAGGGTTCCAAAATGACCTAAATAGTGTTGATGGGGACCTCAATTCAAACAAAGAAGGGGTGTCAACAAAGTGCCTGCAGGATGTTTTCATCCTCACCTGTTATCCTATCTTTTATAGTAGCACCAGATATCACTTGTTTTCCATTCTCGTCTGCAGATTTATGTAATTCGACAAGTTCAGTATAATTTGCCAATGCCCCTCCCATCCTCACAGCTGAGATTGCCATAGACAAATTCATCCGGGCATCGTCATGTTGACCTGAAAATACAGTAGCAACTGAGCATCACGATTAAGGGGAATGGGAACACCTGGCAGATCTTTCTGCCATTTTTCAAAGGGAGACAACATTTGGGACTTCCTGTTCACTTTTCTGTAAGCCCTGTCCCTCTGAAAAAGGGGTCTTCTCTTAAAGGAAAGAATTTGCTCCTCAGGAGCAAATTCTTTCCTTTAAGATATGACCCCTAATGACATGGGAGACAAAAATACTTTTGCAGGAGTTGCCTCCCCTGATGGTGTATCCATTCCCCTTAAGGCACAGAAAAAGGAGTTGCTTCATCACAACCGCAAGTGCAACAAAATTTTTTTATAAATGACATATTGTAAAACCCATCAAGGGATGCAACTCCAAGAGTTATACCGCCTTGGCCCCAATTCTGGTATACACGATACATCAACCGGCCCCGATAGCTCAGTTGGTAGAGTGTCCGCTCCGGGGAACGGGAGGTCTGGGGTTCGATCCCGGGCCGCGACATACCAAAGTCGTTAAAAATGGTACTAGCTGCTCCTCGCTTGGCACTCAGATTTACGGGGAAGAGCTAGGACTGGTCGATCCAGTGTCAGGATAATGTGACTGGGTGTGGTATCATGTAATGTGTCTGGGACATGATACTTCAGTGAGGCAGCACTATAAACGTGAGCATTGAGCTCCCTGTCGCAACCAGACACCGTCGTGATATGACTGAAAAATTGTTGAAAGCGACGTTAAACCCGAATTCACACACACACACACGATACATCAGCCCACTGTTTGTGTATTTTTATAGCTTTCATAGTTCCTGAGAAATCTGTAATAAAAATTTTTCATTTAAGGCAAATAATTAAACCAATCAAGGGATTTAACATCGAGAGTTATGATCTCTTGGTCTTGATTCTGGTCTACACAATACATCAGCCAACTCTCCATGTGTGCCAGGTATCAACTATGTAACCCTTACAATTCTTGATAAAAGTGTGCATGAGATGTCAAATCCTGTTTTCGGTGAAATTGTTAAACATATAAAGGGACATAACTCGGAGAATTATAAGTCCTTGGACTTAATATGGGTATACACGATACATCAACTTACTGCCCATGTTGGTATCAAATTTCTACTTTGTAACCTTAACAGTCGTTGAGAAAAATTTGGGGCAAAATGTTTTCATTAATAGCAAATTGGAAAATCTATCTGATTCTGGTATACACCATACATTAGCCCACGGTACATGTGTGTATCAAGTTTCAACTTTATAGCTTTAAGTCTGAGAGTTATGGGCCCTGGCCCTGATTCTGGTATAATCGATACATCAACCCACTGTCTATGTTTATACAAATTTCAACTTCATAACCCTAACAGTTGTTGAGAAAAGCGTGACAAAAATTTTATCTGATGAGACTGGACAGAATGACAGATGGAAGGAATGAAGGATGGATTAACAGAAGGACAAGGCAAATCCAGTATTGCCCCAATTTTTCAAAGCAGGGGGTATAAATATACAAAGAATCTTCATGATACTGTACAACATTTGAATTCTTTCTCTGTTGATTTTAATGATTTTCCTGGGGTATGAGGTGAAAAACTTTTCTGTGAAATCTCAAGGTATACAAGAACAAGGATCATTTATTTCTTGCAAACCAAAAAAAAAAAAAAAAAGGAAATCCGTGATTTTACCCTGGGATAGAAATTTATGTTCTGACCCTGGTGTTCCGACCCAAAATCGAATACAATCGCATGCTTGATAAATGCACTGGTTGATTACGACCTTGTATGTGCCGTCGGTAAGAATGACGTCACAGCAGGTTACGTGAAGTTACTAAACATTCCTGCAGTGTCAACACAATATGGCGGACATTGGTAACCGAAGTGACTGTAGCATTAAAAATCCACACTAAGAAATGGAAGGTATGCAAGAAAAAGAATCCAATATGGGTGTGAGGGGTGGATGGAAAAATCCGTCCTCGGGATCACTGTCCGGCATCACTCGGCAAGCCTGGTGATGCCAGACAGTAACCCTCGGGATGGATTTTACCATCCACCCCTCACACCCATATAAGATTCTTATAGTCTGTTTACTTGCAATAACCCTTGCCAGCTGAACCAGGATATGCTCTACCATTACTGTGTAAATAAGACCTGGGGCCAGTTGTTCAAAGCATCGTTAGCTTAACGAGATCGTTAGTGGTCATACTGTTAACTGTTCTAGCAAGTTAAATATCTAAAATTTTGGTATTTTTGCTGAAAGAATGTGAGCAGCTTTTGCAAATGCAAAAGCTGCTCACATTTTTTCAGCAAAAACAATAGCATATTTTCCATAATAAATGATAAAAGTTTTAACGATAAGTTAACTAACGACATTGTTAGTTTTGAACAACTGGCCCCAGATGACTTCTGAAGCTGTTTTGATCGGGATCTACACTGTTTGCCACTTTTTGAATGTGAATGAATGAATTACATCAAGAAATCTGATTGTTTAAGCCAGAAATGGGTGCAGTTAAATCAATTTAATCATCAGGACATGGATTAAATGCCAAGTTCTGCAACAGAAGGTCAGGTTGTTTTTTCTCAGGGTACTCCGGTTTTTGCAAACCTCTGATTAATGTTCGGCTTAATATGAGTGAAATAATCTTGAAAGGGCTGTAAAACCAAAGACATGGATTTAAACAGCTGGGTCGATCAGACAATGTATGAGCGAGAGGGTGCAGGCCCCAAACAACTTCGCAAGGGATTCAGGCAAGAAGAGCGACATTTTCTGTTTTTCGAAGTTTTCTGCCTGTGAAAACAGCTAGGCAGCTAATTTATTTCCCTCAAATGTTTAACCGATAGTCTTACCATCATAGTATACAAGAGCTCCTTTTAACTGATCTCTCTTCAACATGGGGAATAACTCTAGCGCCTTTGTCTTTCGTAAATAGTAACTTCTTCTCAGCAACTGTTTCCCCGACACGAGGTCGTACATCTTTATTCCAGCCCAGAAATATGGAACCTGCCACCATCTGAAAGAAATTTGTTTTGTTTATGCATTATGCTGCTACACACATCTGTGGGACAAGGTATAGTCTTTTATATCACCAAAACGGTTATTTTTCTGATGAAAATTTGTGGTTTTACTCTAAATATAGGTTGCCAGTTTACCTATATTTCAAGTTTTATACCATTTTACATTTTTACTCTAAATATAGGTTGTGGGTGCTTGTTTCTTATTTCTGCTCCATGACAAAGGTTGTGGATGTTCATTAGAACCACCTAAAAGAGGCGGTTCCAATGAGTACCAATTATAACAAGTACCGAACCACCTAAAAGAGGCGGTTCTAATGAGTACCCATTATAACAAGTACCGATAACCTATGTCTTAGAGCAGAAATAAGAAAATAAATACATACCACTGCAAAACACAGTTTTCTCTATTAAACCTTATCCTGCTGAATATTCAATTAAGCCCAACCCATTTCTGACTTTGAACCAATCAAATTACTTGATGTAATTTATTCCTACAAATTCATAGACTGAATGTCTAACAGTGTAGATCCTGATCAGAGAAGCCATCTGATCTGGACCTACAAGGTTTGCAAATAAAGGGGTTGTCGTAAACAGCAAGATTAGAGTTAACTTGGGTTTTCAGGGGTATTCATTATACAGACTTGCTTTTTTTGTTTTTGGTTTTGGTTTTATGGCTCTTTCAAGATTATTTCACTTATTTCGAGGTGATCATTAATCTGAGGTGGACGAAAACTGGTGTACCCGGAGAAAAACCACCTGACCTACAGTTGCAGAACTTGGTGTCTAACATGATCCGAGGGAGGCTCGAACCACAGCTTTGAGAGACCTAATGTATAAGAGTAAGTGCTCTTACCCACTAGGCAACAGAGGCCTGTTACAAAAACTTATTGAGATGATGTTTAGCTGAGAGAATGTGAGAATACAAATAGCAAGACTTCAATGACTCTTATAACTCTGTTGGCTTTATCATTTGTTTGTTTGTTTGAGTTAAGGTTTAACGTCCCCGTCAACACTGTAAAGGGGGGGGGGGATGGCCATAGAAAAGATTTCATGATCAGTCTCAATGGAAGAATGTTGCAAACCCCATCACGTATCGAACCTGCTTCCTCCTGATCACCAGTCAGATGTGCATCCTACTGAGCTATCGAGGCCAGGTAAAACATTTTTAGGGATAATTTATGGAGCTTTTCTCCCATTTTTTTAAAAATGAGATGAGGCGATTCTAAACTTCTGCTAAAGACTGTAGAGCTTTATTTCATAACATTGTAAAGATATCCTTAACCTTAAACGGGTACCCTGGCAAAGAGTGCAGGCCCAGATCAGACGCCGCAGAACGCGGCGTCTGATCAGGGCCTACACTATTTGGAAAAACTTCAGCTATTTTCTGAATGAATTTTAAGTATAACACACGCACCCCTAAATTTCGAAATGGACTCCTGTCATATATAAGGAGGAAGATTCCATTTGGTACAAAAAGGGTTAAGTAAGTCATACATCCCATTATTCCTCCTCACCTGGGTTATGATTAACCCTCAGTGGCTCAAACTACCCCTATCTCGAACAGATTTTCGCGGGCCCAAAGGTGTTCGAGCCACTGAAGTTCGACTGTATCTCCAGCATTGGATGCCATGATACACAACAACCCCATTATAACACTGTTCACTAAAACATGGTTTTGAATATAACACGGTTTTAAGATGGATCCCAAAAATGTATTGATTATACATGTATAGAAAAAATGACGATTTTGTCGCTCCTGCTTTAAGCATGGCACGGCATAGGAGATGAACTTTCCGTCTGTTCGTCAAGCTGTCAACATTTGTGACCACCGTAACTGTCACCCTATTGTAAGAGTCCCCCACATGTGTGAAATAGCCTTCGGCGGAATTCTTGTTCTATATAATCTATACATTTTTGTTTGAATATAACACAGTTGTTTAACTAACACTGTTTCTGCTTTGGATCTCATTAATAGTGTTATAAAGAGGTTGTGGTGTATTTGGACAAATATACATTGACTCTATAATTGAACTTTGTTGGCTTGAACACCTTTGGGATGATGAAAGCTTGTTTGGAATAAGGGTAGTTTGAGCCACTGAGGGTTAATACTTCAGGAGGCATAACCAGATACTTTTAGACATCTTTTCGGTGTTCTTTAATGAAAATATATGCCGTGTGTACTCATTAGAATCGCCTCGATGAGGCGATTCTAATGAGTACACACGGCATATATTTTCACACATCATACATTTGCAAGATAAAAGACTAAAATCATTTGCAAGATTTAAGACTAAAATCGCCTTAATTATCCCCCACTATTTCTTATGTAGAGGATTTCGGTAGGGGCTCAAGAATGGGTTTGACACATCCATGGTAAATGAGCCATCGGTGTTAAAGCCATCGAACTTCTACTGTAAATGTTCTATAAAAAGGGTTATACTGTAGAAGCAATGGCTACAACACATCACTGAAAACCACGGAGAGTACAATTTTTTTCTGGGCCAGACTAGCTAGTTTTGGCCAATAAGACCTCATCAATGACCCTAAAAAACTTTCAAAATTGTGCTGTGGAACCAATGATTCCAAAGGACTATAAAATACAACTCACACAATGACAAAGGGCAAACAAACTTTCTAAGGCCACTACATATTCCCTTAACATCAGCTGCGGTAAGGTTCATTTTTTGGGGGAGTGGGGTTGGTTTTACGGCCCTTTTGAGATTATTTCACTCGTATCTAGCCGATGAAACCAGAGTACCAGGAGAAAAAACATCTGACCTTCCATTACAGACAAAGGCCATCAATTTTGGAAAGAATTTCTGTCTTTGGTTTGTAGTTAGACAGTCCAGACAACACCTTTCAGGTCATATCAAGCCAATCAGTGTACCTAACCACACTCTTCCTGGGCAAGCTTTTACACAAGTGGTTAACTAATGCTATGGACATCCTTTCAACACAAACTGAAGATTACCCTTCTTGAACCAGCAGAAGGGAGATAATGACTGTCAAAAATATTTCACAATCAATCTCCACAAAAGAATGTTGCCAGAGCAGGGTCCAGTTGTTGAAAAACTTTGGTCATTAAATATGGCAAATATACTTATATTTTTGCAGAAAAATTGTGAACAGCTTTTGCAAATGCAAAATTTTGACCATTCACGAGCTTGATAAACTAATGATGCTTTGAACTATTGGCCCCAGGTGGTAATTCCTGACCACGGGTTAGCATCTGTCCAAGCCACCGAGATCGGGTTTAGAAAAAGTAGCTCCCGTTATGAAAACATGCCTATACAAATACATTGCAAACTTTAAAGCCGAAAACACGAACATTTTAAGACGAAAAATTGTGATATTTTTCTTATTTTTGCTCAAAATAAAGATTGTGGGTACTCGTTAGAACCGCCTCATCTATATTTTAGAGCAGAAATAAGAAATATAACGTTTACCCCTGCAAACCCCAGTTTTACTATATAAAAGTGGGGTTCATGAGGATCAAAATTATATAGACGTGTTTTCGTGATGCATTGCATGTATCACCAATCCTCTCAATACAGAAGTTTGAGTACTCACTTGTAAACTGGTAACATGATAGGAAATGGGTAGGCCAGATGAGGTGCAATCTCTATCAAGTTGGCTCGCTCATTTAACGCTTCCTTCACCATCCGGTACTGAAAATAAAACACATAAGCATGTACACAAATAAGGATAATTAAGGGATAATTTATGTTTTGAGTAAAACTATGAAAAATAGATTGGCTTGGAGAAATAGATGGGCTGCATTCTACGCAGAGCTGAAACAAACCGCACATGAGTACTGGTAAACCGCTTAGAGGATCTAAGCCTGCCCACGCGAAGCGATGCGAGTCGGACTGTCCATGCTTATAAACACTATTGGTTTTATTGGCGACAGGGCTTGAGATGTCATTTCATCTCAGTGTCGGGTAGAAGGCCCACACAATTGTAAGCAACATCTCCAAAATGACATTTACAGTGTTGACGGGGACGTTTAACCTCAATTCAAACAAAACGAAAAAACAAACAATGAAAAAAATATCAGAATTTTTATCTGAAACAAGAGCGCCCAGAGGGCCCTGATTCGCTCACCTGAATCTGAATGTCACTGTCTCTAGTACATTCTATTTTTAGCTCTGGTGGCCATCTTGTTGATCAGAGTGGAACGATCTTAGCTATTTTTGGTAGGGTGTCACCTAGGCAACATTCCTTTGAAGTTTGAATCAAATTGACCCAAGGGTTTAGGAAGAGTTCGCATTTGAAGCAAGTTTACAATGTCTTTCTATTTTTAGCTCTGGTGGCCATATTGTTCAGTGGGGCGAGACCATTTTAGCTATTTTGGTAGAGAGTCATCTAAGCAACATTCCTATGAAGTTTGAATGTAATTGGCCCAAGGGTACAGGGGGAGTTGTTGTTTGAAGATTTTTCATATTTTTAGCCCTGGTGGCCATCTTGTTTACCAGAGTGGAATGATTTTAACTATTTTGGTAGAGAGTCACCTGGGCAACATTCCTGTGAAGTTTGAAGCAAATTTACAATGGATTCTATTTTTAGCTCTGGTGGCCATTTTGTTCATCGGAGCGGGTCATTTTAGCCAATATGGTAGAGGGTCAACAACATAATATTCCTGTGAAGTTTGAATCAATTGGCCCAAGGGGTAAGGAAGAATTGTCATTTGAAGAATTTTTCTATATTTAGCTCTGGTGGCCATCTTGTTAGTCAGAGCGGAACAATTGTAGCTATTTTGGTAGGGAGTCAACGACAAAATATTCCTGTAAAGTTTGAATCAAATTGACCCAAGGGGTCAGGAGGAGTTGTCGTTTGAAAAATTTTTTCTATTTTTAACTATGGCGGCCATCTTGTTTGCCACGTTGAACGATTTTAGCTATTTTGGTAGGGAGTCACCTATCTAACATTCCTGTGAAGTTTGAATCAAATTGGCCCAAGGGTTGAGGAGGAGTTTGCGTTTTGACGTAAATTTACAAAGTTTTTCTGTTTTTAGCTATGGTGGCCATTTTGATCATCAGAGCGAAAACGTTTTAGCTGTTTCGGTAGTGGGTCATCTAAGCAACATTCCTATGAAGTTTGAATGAAATTGGCCCAAGGGTAAAGGAGGAGTAGTCATTTGAAGAATTTTTCTAGTTTTAGCTCTGGCGGCCATCTTGTTAGTCAGAGCGGAATGATTTTAGCTATTTCTTTAGATAGTCACCTACATAACATTCCTGTGGAGTTTGAATCAAATTGGCCTTAGGGTTAAGGAGGAGTTTGTGTTTGAAGCAAATTTACAATGTTTTTCTATTTTTAGCTATGGCAGCCATTTTGCTCGTCAGAGCAGAATCGTTTCAGCTATTTTGGTAGATGGTCACCTGAGCAACATTCCAATGAAGTTTGAATAAAATTGGCCCAATGGTACAGGAGGAATTGACATTTAAAGATTTTTTCTATTTTTAGCTCTGGTGGCCATCTTGTTTGTCAGAGCACAAAGATTTTAGCATTTTTGGTAGGGAGTAATTTGGGCAACATTCCTGTGAAGTTTGAATCAAATTGGCCCAAGGGTTGAGGAGGAGTTTGTGTTTGAAGCAATTTTTAGCTATTTTGCTCATCAGAGCGATACCGTTTTAGCTATTTTCGTAGAGGGTCACCTAAACAACAATCCTATAAAGTTTGAATTAATTTGGCCCAAGGGTACAGGAGGAGTTGCCGTTTAAAGAATTTTCTATTTTTAGCTCTGGCGGCCATTTTGTTCACCGGAGCGGAAACGTTTTAGCTATTTTGGTAGAGGGTCACCTAAGCAACATTCCTATAAAGTTTGAATGAAATTGGCCTTAAGGAACAGAAGAAGTTGTCGTTTAAAGATTTTTCTAGTTTTAGCTCTGGCGGCCATCTTGTTCAGCGGAGCAGAACAATTTTAGCTATTTTTGTAGAGGGTCACCTCAGCAATATTCCTATGAAGTTTGAATGAAATTGGCTCAAGGGTTTAGGAGGAGTTAGCATTTAAAGCAAATTGTTGAGGCCACACGACACAAGATGCACGACGGACATTGACCGATCACAATAGCTCACCATGAGCACTTCGTGCTCCGGTTAGCTTAAAATGTCATTTTCTGTTTTGTTAAATTTTTAACCCTTGTCCTGCTGAATATTTTAACCTGCCACACCCACTACCAATTATCAACCAATCAGATTACTTGATTCAAATTATTGCAACAAATTCACAACCTGAATGACAAACAATGTAGATCTTGATCAGATGGCTTCTTCAGAAGCCATCTGATCTGGATCTACATTGTCTGAAAGATAAGGCTCAGCAGGACAATGGTGAATACATTTGAATAGGCGTGTTTTCATAATGTAACTTTAGCTTGTCTTAAAGGTGCATTATTGAGCTACCGGGTCTCAAATTTTTTTTTCTGGTTTTTATCTTCAATTCATACTCCATTGTCATGTGTACACTTTGGAGCCAAAGACAGCTTCAGAACTTTGTGAAAATGGTCGTTTTCATTCTTGTTTACCCTTAGCTCTGAACATGTGTTCAGAATTTCTGTTCTAAAAATAAATCTGTCCCTTAACACATACATGGTGACAGTATCGTCTCTGAGTGTCGTTACTTATGGCATGGTATTCAGCGTCATATTTTTTTCCGATTCAGGCATGGCCTAAGCAAACAAGGCCAAAAATGAATGTTGCATACGTCATATATGGGGATTCTATTTTTGTCACGAACTAAAAATAGATCTAACTAGTGTTCGAAACCTAGTTAGGGAATCCCTCTCAAACTCGTTTACCTGTCATCATAATTGTTCGCATTTTTGCATAAAATGTATTCATTTGTATTGTTTTAAAGAAAAATACCGGCTATATTATATGTATTTTATTTTTGGAAGCATTTTTACCGATTGCTCAATAATGCACCTTTAATAGCAGAATTATACTGTACATGTACTTCCTGAAAATGTATTAGTGTTTGCTTACAAGAGGATGTGCGCTAATTAGATGGAATACATTTACTGGATCAATCTGTAATACATACCTGCTCAATATCAAAATTAAATACTGCCTTCTGTAGATATCTGACCCCTCCATGGATAAGCTTTGTGCTGCGGCTACTGGTACCAGAACTGAAGTCAAACTTCTCAACAAGGGCTGTCTTCAAACCTAAACAGATATTAGACAAAATACAGTCAAACGATTGACAGTACTGATGGGTAGATTGTCTCCGACTGTAATGTACCCATCAACACTATTTAGGTCATTTTGGAGACGCTGTTTCCATTTTTTTTAGGCTTTTACCTGACATTGAGATGAAATGACATCTGTCGCCCAATGAAACCAATAGGGTTTATATGACTTTATGCATGTATGGTCCAACTCGCACCACTTTGCCTGGGAGGGCTTAGACCTTCAAAGCAGTTTACCAGTACTCATTTGCATGGTCGGTTTCAGCTCTGCGTGGAAGTACCATGCAGCCCAATCTTTTTTCCAAGCCCCAATGGGTGGGGGCACATCTCTAAGTGTAGGCTGGAAAAATGATCCAGAATGGGGACTTAGCCTGTTCTGTTTAACCCTAAAAGTCCTGTATTTTAAGCAATCAGTGAAGACCAAGATCAGACATTCAGAGACATCTGATCAGGGTCTACACTGTTTACTAGTGTCCCAGCATATTAGCTGACAATATGTTTCAGAAATAACCTTCTCAAGTTCTGTTCAATGCACTTTGACCTCAAAGTGACTCGTAATATGAACAAGTCTGTGAAATGAACACACCCCCCAAACCCAACTTTATATTGAGTTAACTGGGGTTTATGGGGGTATACATTATTTTTCTTATTTCTGCTCCAAGACATATGATGTGGGTACTCATTAGAACCGCCTCAATGAGGCGGTCCTAATGAGCACCCCAACCTATGTTTGCAATATAAACAAGGTCAGGTTTGTGTATATCAATCTTAAGTACTAGTGGCAAGGTGTGTGGTGTGTGAATATTAAAGAAATCGGTCAAAGAATAAGGAAGTTATGAGCAATGTTAAAGTTTTTTGTAACAGACTTTTTTGTAACGGACCGACGACGACAAGCTGACTCCTATATACCCCCTTCAAACTTCGTTTGCAGGGGTATAATAAGAAAAATATCAGGGATTTTCACCAGAAAAGTAGCCCTTTAAGAGATGTGAAAAATGCACTATGCCACACTGGTGTGTTATCGTAATGAGAAAAGCACTGTTTAAATAACCTCTATCTGGATTCTGTACATGATCAGCAATATTCATGTGAACAAAAGGAGGCGCAAAGTAACTGTGGGTTGATTTATAAACGACCAATCCCAAAAATATGTTTCATGCCAGAAAAAAATAAGTACATGTATATGAAGGGTAGGTCTGGATGGTTTTTATGAATATTTGATGAAAAGCACAGCACGAGACCATGTATGCTGTGTGTACTTATTAGAATTGTCTCCTTAAGGCAATTCTATTGAGCACCCATAAGATAGAATTTAATTCTGATTTTGAGCCATTGCTGGCATACAAACAATGTGAAGAAAGAAACCGTCCTGGAAGAAGCCATCTGATCAGGATCTACACTGTCATTCTGTTCGTGAAATGAGTGAATACATTATATTTTAGTAATTTGATTGGTCGATAAACAGAAATGGGCATGACTAGATTAATTTATTCAGCAGGAAAATGGTTAACCCTCAGTGGCTCACACTCCCCCTTCCTAGAGCAAATTTTCATGGTCTGAAGGGCTTTTGTTTAAGTCATTGAAATCCATGTGTACTTCAGGGCCCAAGCTAGCCCAAAAAAATTAGGAGAAGTGACTTCTCCCTCCTGGTAAAAATAGGGAGAAGTTTGCTGGGTCTAGGGAGAAGTGGGTGTGGCTTAACGCCGGACAACAACAATGTAATGAGTTCTCCTGTAAGCCCCTATTTGGAGAAAAGTGTGTTTTATAGGGGTATCAATCAATTACGCTATTAAGACCACCTGAAATGAAGACTAATTCTGCTTTAAAAAGCTTATTTGGTTGGCTGCAGTTATTCTTTCTGTTTTCTGCATACAGTGACCCATGATCAGAGACCACTTTTGGGACTGTTCAAAAGTGGTTTTAAAGACCACTTTTGAACTGTCCCAAAGGTGGTCTTAATATAGTAATTTTACTGTATTAGGGCAAGCTGTAATTTTGTTATATCCAACCATGTTATAATGAATGGTGTTATAAAGTAAAAAGGTTTCTGTGTAATAGTTAGATCATTTCACTAAGTTCCTGTCACAATTGTAACAGACTATTATTATAGAAACAAGGGGGAACAACCTCGCTAGATGAAAATCAGTTATTTTTTTATGAATTTGTCTAATTACTGAATATTTACCGGCAAGTAATAATTATTTTCACTTACAAAATAAAAAATTGCAACCTACTTTTGTTGTTGTCCATAAGAAATGAAAAGATTAATGGATGGAAAAGTAATGTACAAACAAATTAATGGCGAAACAAATAAACCATTTATATTTAACAAGAGCTGTCGCCAGACAGCATAGCTCGCCTGTTTCACGCCTTCAAGATATAAGGTAAAATTACTGAACCATGAAATATAGGTCACACACACCTAGATACATTTTGAGGTCAGTGATCAGGTCACATGGAACATATATGCCAGATATTACATTTCAGAATCACAATGTGTATGAATTATAAGGCAAAATCAATGAACCATGAAAATAGGTCACACTGACCTAGATATATTTCTATGTCAATCAGCTGGTCACATGGAACTTATAATTCAGGACTGAAGTTTCTAAAAAAAAAAAAATAGTATTCAATTTGGCAGAGTCACTGAATCATGAAATTTAGGTCACACTGACCAAGATATAATTTCGAGGTCAATCATGGGGTCACATGAGATTAATAATCCAGGCATGATGTTTCTTCATGAAAAAGTATTCAAGATAATAGGCAAATCACTGAACCATGAAATATAGGTCACAGTGACCTAGATATATTTTGAGGTAAATCATGGGGTCACATGGAACTAATAACCCAGGTATGACATTTCTCCATCAAATAGTAATAAAGATAATAGGGAAAATCACTGAACCATGAAATATAGGTCACAATGGCCTGGATTTATTTTGTGGTCAATAATTAGGTCACATTGAATAAATAATCCAGGTGTAACATTTCTTCATCAAATAGTATTGAAGATAATAGACAAAATCACTGAACCATGAAATATAGGTCACAGTGACCTAGACATATTTTGAGGTCAAGCATGGGGTCGCATTGGACTAATAACCCAGGTATGACATTTCTCCATCAAATAATATTCAAGATAATAGGCAAAATCACTGAACCATGAAATATAGGTCACAGTGACCTAGCTATATTTTGAGGTCAACCATGGGGTCACATAGAACTAATAACCCAGGTATGACATTTCTCCATCAAAAAGTATTTGAGATAAAAGACAAAATTACTGAACCATGAAATACAGGTCACACTGACCTAGTTATATTTTGGGGTCAATTATTGGGCCACATGGAACTTATAATCCAGGTATGACATTTCTGCATCAAATAGTATTCAAGATAATAGGCAAAATCGATGAGCCATGAAATATAGGTCACACTGACCTAGATCTATTTTGCGGTCAATTATCGGGTCACATGGAACTAATAATCCAGGTATGAGATTTCTCCATCAAATAGTATTCGAGATAATAGTCAAAATCACTGAACCATGAAATATAGGTCACAGTGACCTAGATATATTTTGGGGTCAATCATGGGGTCACATGGAACTAATATCCCAGGTATGACATTTCTCCAACAAATAGTCTTCAAGATAAAAGGCAAAATCACTGGACCATGAAATATAGGTCACCATGACCTTCACCCTTTTACACTTGAACCAATGTCACTTGGTTGGCTGATGCATAACCAATTCTGTCTATAACTTGTTAGAATAAGGGAAAGGTATACAACAAATTACAAAGTTGTCCTAGATTTTGACCCCTAGCCCCACCCCATCCCCACTCCCAGGCATGAACCCAGGGGTGTGTTGTCTTGGAATCTCAGAAGACACTCCCAGGTATCCAAGTTGTAAATATGAATGCTTTGTGATGTGTGACTGCTGAGATATAAGCATTTCAAAAACTTTAACACAGTATTACATAGGTGTTCTAGATTTTGACCCCAAGCTCCACCCTGGGGCACGACCCCAGGGGTCTGTTCTCTTTGAACATCAGAAGACCCTCCCAGGTACTAAAGTTCCAAATATGAGAGCTATGTGATGAGTGACTGTTGAGATATATGCATTTGAAAAACTTAAACGCGCACGAGCACGCGCACGCCATCCGAGGTGACAACAATAGCTCTCCATGTACTTCGTACAGGCGAGCTAAAAATTATTGAATCCTAACGCAGTGTCAATGTCACCGATGAGTATACAACAGTACTTAACAAAGTACGTCCGCACCCGGACTTTGGCACGAGCTAACGGTAAAAATATAGGTAAAAATATACCCCTTTAAGTTACGTAATCATGTGTAATCTTAATTGGCTCTTATTGCAATAAAATCTTTGTGCAATCAACTGAGATTTATGACAGTACAAGACTACTAAGCGTGTTGCAAGTGGCTCAAGCGGCATGAGCTAACGGTTAGAATTAAATTAAATAACCGTACCAAACTGCAACTGGCACGAAGTGCAGAATAAACAGTTAGCTTTGTTCAGTGTAATCACTCAGATTTCTGACACTAGTGGATCTAAGGTTGTCAGTTTACCGTGACTATTCACAAGGAAGACACCGAAAAAAAACGGGTGAAGTTTTTTTCGCTTTCATCGCCAAAGTCGGCGAAGTGAGCCCCAACAGGGCGACTTCTTCACCTGAGTCGCCCTCTAGCTTGAGCCCTGTACTTGTGAAGTTTCATCCAAATATTCCATATAGTAAAGGAATAACAAGACAAAACTAGAAAAAAGTGTCCATAGGACACGGATGCCCCCGCCAAATGCCATTCATAAAAATATTACAAATGTACTTCAAATCATTCATAAAATATATGCATCAAGGGCAGATAATCCAAAAACCAAAAATGCAAGAGTTGTCTACCTTGTTCATGACACATCGTTCCAGTGTGATGAATGCACCTGTGAAGTTTCATGAATATATTCCATACGGTTTAGGAGTTATGGCCCGGGAGGGGATAATTAAAAAAATTTTAAGTCTGTGACCTTGACCTTGAGCTCATGGGCATGGGTGGGGGTATCGCTGAATAAAATGGACAGGTATCTAACATGATACCAAATATCAACTCAATCCATCGCACGATTTGGAAAATATCAACTCTTAAAATATCTAATTAAAAATTTCTAAGTCTGTGACCTTGACCTTGAAGCCATAGGCATGAGTGGGGGTATTGCCAAATAAACATTTGGACCTGTATCTATCATCATAGCATACATAAGCCAAATTCATAATATAGTTTGGAAAATTTGAGCTCTTTAAAATCTTTCACATTAAAATTGTCTAAGTCTGTGACCTTGACCTTGAGGTCATAGGCATGGGTGGAGGTATTGCTGAATAAAACACTGTACCTATATCTATCATCATATGAAACAAAGCCATCATAAAAGTTCAGGTTCTACCAGGTACAAATACCTTAACTGGAGTCTTTAACATGGAAAATTTCTAAGTCCATGACCTTGACCTTGAGGCCATGGGCATGGGTGGGGGTACCGCTGAATAAAACTTTGGACCTATATCTATAATCATACCAAATATGAACCAATTCCATCAAATGGTTTGGAAAATATGAGTTCTAAAATGTTCAAGTCTACCGGTTACAAAAACCTTAACCTGAGTCTTTAACATCGAAAATGTCTAAGTCTGTGACCTTGACCTTGAGGTCACAGGCATGGGTGGGGGTGTTGCTTAATAAATCTTTGGACCTATATCTATCATCATACCAAAGATGAACCCGTTCCATCAAATGGTTAGGAAAATATGAGTTCTAAAAGTTCAGGCTCTACCTGTTACAAAAACTTTAACCTGAGGTTACAGGATCACGTACGTACGTACGTACGTACGTACACACACACGTACAGACGGACGTACACATGTACGCACGTACGGAAAACCGAAAAACTATATGCCCCCGGCATCATATGATGCCGGGGCATAAAAACATTTATCAGAAACTGAAAAGGGCCACAAATCTGATAAAAGTTGATAAATTTTGCCAACTAGCAACTGCATCCTAAACCACATATCCCTGAAATAACTGTGTATGCATAATTTAAATACAAAATTCTTACATATCTCTATTAGTCAATCTCACCTTGAGCTGTGTTTTCATTAACATGGCGAAAACATAGGGTTGGAAAAATATATTTGTTTTTATTGCCAGCTTTTTATTTGATGAGAAGAGAGCAAAAATCTTTTAAAAGGGCTAAATTCCAACCATATACCAAATACCTGTAATATTCTAATAATGAGCTTTACAGCATCAAGGATTCTAAGTATTAGTTTTGCTATATTGACAAATTTATGAATTTTTATCAAAAGTGCTAGAAAATATTAAGGTCAATAGGTGAGGAAGTCTTTTTTTTCTCCTAGATGGCCATAAAAAATGCAAGACCAGCACAAAAAATCAGGTTAGTGGAAACCTGGGCATTTTCTATTAATCCGGATTGGTCAATTCAGCGGTAACATGGATATTTATTTAGACCCGAGCTATGGCTTAATTCCAAAGAAATTGTCATTTTAACCAGTTCTAGCCTCATACTGAGACAGTAGATTATCTACTAGATAGAGAGTTGACTAGTATCAGTGTACATACCTCTGCTCACTGAATCCAGGGCCACCCCACATCCTGTGGCTCCACCACCTATCACCAGTACATCATATTCCTGGGAAGCAAGGTTACTTAGGAGCTGATCACGTGTTGGTAATGGTGCGTAGGCATACTTGGCGTCTTCAGCAGCTTGCACATTCTGCAGTCCCGACTAAATAGAGGATCTTATATGAGTATTCATGTATTATTGAATTTATTAAACGGGTTGAGAGAAAGGGATAAAATGTGAGGCTTTGTCGAGCATTTTATCCCTTTTCCTCAACGCGGTTCATAAATTTAAAGCCTCGCATTTTATCCCTTTCCCTCAACTCGTTTAACTAGAGCTGTCAGAGGATCTGACTATAGCCCCGCTTCAGCGCTGTCAGAGAAGAAAGTTATTTAAGCTGCAGAGAAAACAGTTATGAACAAGAAATAACTGTTGAAAATTTTACATTATCTGGAAAAACTCTAAGAGTTGTGAGCCCTTGTCCCTCATTTCAATGAGCATGATACATTACCAGAATGTCCATGTTTATACTAAATTTCATCTTCCATTTTTCAATGTTCAAAGGGTAATAACTCCTAAAGTAGGCAAATCAGAGTCAGGGTTCCTGCGCTCTGCACATTGTCTCATGGTGCTTTACACTTGTGTGAAGTGTCATGAAAATATCTCAAATGGTTTGTGAGTTATGGAGCCGACACAGTCAAAATTGCCTTTTTAAATGTTCAAAGGGCAATAACTCCTAAAGTAGGCAAACCAGAGTTATGGTTCCTGCACTCTGCACATCATCTCAAGGTGCTTTTCATTTATTTGAAGTTTCATGAAAATATCAGAAACGGTTATGGAGCGGACATAGTTAAAATTGCCATTTTTTAATATTCAAAAGCCTATAACTGAAAAAGTAGACAATCCAGAGTTTGGGTTCCTGCGCTCTGCACACGTAATATGGTGCTTTACATTTGTGTGAAGTTTCATAAAATTATCTCAAACGGTTTTTGAGTTATCGAGCAAAGACGGCTAAAATTGATATTTTTCAATATTCAAAGGGAAATAACTCAAAAATTAGGCAATCCAGAGTTATGGTTCCTGCACTCTGCACACCATCTCATGGTGTTTAATGTTTGTGTGAAGTTTCATGAAAATATGTGAATGGGTTTTAAAGTTATGGAGCGGACACGAAAATTGTTCACAGACACAGACAGACACACAGACAGACACACAGAAAATACGAAAACCAGAGTTATGGTTCTTGCGCTCTGCATATTGTCTCATAGTGCTTAACATTTGTGTGAAGTTTCATGAAATTATCTCAAACGGTTTTCGAGTTATGAAGCGGACACTGTTAAAATTGCCATTTTTCAATGTTCAAAGGGCAATAACTCCAAAAATAAGCAATGCAGAGTTATGGTTCCTGCGCTCTGCACATCGTCTCATAGTGCTTAACATTTGTGTGAAGTTTCCTAAAAATATCTCAAACGGTTTTCGAGTTATGAAGCGGACACAATTAAAATTGCCATTTTTCAATGTTCAAAGGGCAATAACTCCAAAAGTAGGCAATCCACAGTTATAATTCCTTCGCTCTGCACATTGTCTTATGGTGTTTAACATTTGTGTGAAGTTTCATGAAAATATGTTAAGCAGATACAAAGTTATGGAGCCAACACAAATTAACGGAATCACGGAATTACGGAATTACGGAAAATGTTCAAAGGGCAATAACTCCAAAAGTAGGCAATCCACAGTTATAATTCCTTCGCTCTGCACATTGTCTTATGGTGTTTAACATTTGTGTGAAGTTTCATGAAAATATGTTAAGCAGATACAAAGTTATGGAGCCAACACAAATTAACGGAATCACGGAATGACAGAAGGACATGGCAAATCCAATATAGCCCCACTTTTTCAAAGCGGGGCTATAATAAATTCAATAATACATGAGCATGAATGCAAGATTTTAATTATCATATGACATTTAAAACACATTTTATTAATGATTTGCTTTAAAACAAAAATGTCAATATTCCACCATTAAAAAATGTGATGTCTTAAAGAATGTCATATGTACAACACTATGTGCAGCATTTAATTAATTTGCATAACAGGGTCCGAAATTAAGCTCCCATTTACGCTAAATGCGAATGAGAATTTCAAAATGCGAGGACAAAATATTTGTACAAGAAAATTTTCGCGAATGCAAAAAATGTCCATTCGTCGGTAAAAAAAACAAAACCATAATACAGACGACAATAATATGCCGGGAGATGTGTTGCCGGTGCGATGTATCAGAGGCCAATAATGGCGGCCAAAACCCGTCAAAATTTCGCTGACAATTATCAACTTTGATTATTTGTTTCTAAATTGTCCGATAATACTTCACATTAAAATTATTCAAGACTGAAAGACAAATGATAAATTTTGAGTTTAAAAGAAGCCAATAATGGCGGCCGAAACCCTCAAAATTTCGCTGGCAATTATCAACTTTGATTATTTGTTTCTCAATTGTCCGATAATACTTCACATTAAAATTATTCAAGACTGAAAGACAAATGATTATATTATATCAAAATAATTTTCTTTTTTTTGAAAATATCTAAATTACATGGAGAATTTTTGAGTTTAATAGAAGCCAATAATGGCGGAAAAGAAGCCAATAATGGCAGCCAAAACCGATCAAAATTTCGCTGACAGTTATCACCTTTGATTATTTGTTTCTCAATTGTCCGATAATACTTCACATTAAAATTATTAAAGAGTGAAAGACAAATGATTACATTATATCAAAATAATTATCTTTTTTTGAAAATATCAAAATTACATGGATAAATTTTGAGTTTAAAAGAAGCCAATAATGGCGGCCGAAACCCGTTAAAATTTTGCTGACAGTTATCACCTTTGATTATTTGTTTCTCATTTGTCTGATTATACTTCACATTAAAATTATTAAAGAATGAAAGACAACTGATTATATTATATCAAAATAATTTTCTTTTTTTGAAAATATCAAAATTACATGGAGAAATTTTGAGTTCAAAATGACCGATTTCTGCTCTTATTAAAGGGGTTTTGAAAAAGCTAGTTGATATTTTTTGTAACAAGCTAAATTTTGATTGTGGCAAAAATATTTAATTTCGGACTCTGCATAATTAATCCACAAACGGATTTCTGAATTTATTACATGGTGTTATTACACAACGTGATGCCATAACAAGGGAATATGATATAGATCCAGACAAGGAGGATTAAGAACAGTAAGTTGCCACAGCTACTCACATTTTTCAGCAAAAATATTGGCATAACTGCCAATTAAAATGATCAATAATTCAACTACCATAAAAATCCTAAAAATTCGGACACCTTGAGGACTTGCTATACTTAATTCAGCTAAAATTTTAGCAAATTTGTTTCACGACATCGCAGAGTTCTCGTTAACTCCAAATTTTGAGTAATTTACTCCAACTTTTTCATTTCTGACTCCCAACTTTTTGGTAAGTCTCAATAGAAAAGTATGGTAAAACTCAACTATTTCTGGAGGACAGAATTTTTTACTCCAATTTCCAAAATCCTAGTGAGAACCCCGGATGGGAAATCAGCAATAATACCATAAAAATCCTAAAAATTCGGACACGTTGCGGACTTGCTAAAATTTTAACAAATTTGTTTCGTGATACAGGAGAGATCCCAAAAGATGCAGGTGGAATGACAAACAGTGTAGACCCTGATCAGACTGCTCCTTCAGGAGCAGTCTGATCTGGGTCTGCACCGTTTGCTTAGGCCTGTCTGTCCCAACACTAACTATCATTACAGTAACATCAGGTTTACAGGTCTGGTGTAATGAACACACCTGTACACCCCACTTTGTACTATACAGAAAATTTTATGTTTACTGGTATACACGTACGTTATTTTTCTTATTTCTGGTCATAGACCCAGGTCGTGGGTGCCTCAATGAGGCAGTTCTAATGAGCACCAACAACCTATGTTTGGAGTACAAATAAGAAAAGTATCACAAATTTTCACCAGAAAGATAGCAATTTGGAGATATGAAAGAATGCACTTTGTTATTCTGTGAAGGCATTTCCAGGCTTTTGATTGGACAGCGCAAGGGCGATTATTTTCCATATACCCCGAGAGCAAAAATTTATAACCCTCTCGTGCTTGCCTTTGCTGAATTGCGATGTCTGCCATATTGGATTTACTGCAGTTGATAAAAAATATGAGCAAAATGATTTTTATACACCACAATAAAATAGAAATTTTTGATTGTTTTTCAATTATTCGTACTTAATTTCATTATTTTTTGTTACAAAACTCTCATTCTGACTTGACGTAAACATTTTCCCACTGAGCGCCGTGATCAACATTGTGCGTTCAGAAGGGCGTGTTTGATGACGTAACATATAAACATCTACTTCTCATGACGTCAGCTACAAAATAAACATTGGAATGATGCTCAAAATGTCAAGAAATAGCTTTGCAGTATAACAATTTCTTTATTTTGATTCTTGACGGAGAACATTGGCTCAAATACCCAGCCTGAAAGCGATATTTACCCTTGCCAAACAGCTGGGGCAAATATCGCTATTAGGTGGGGAATATGATCCCATGTTCCCCGTCAAGAATCAAAATAACTTAGAACGATACACTGATGAGTTCTCTTAATGCCTTGCTATGATAACTCTTCAAGCAAGTATAATGTCTAATGGATACTTTTGCTATTCCTGTAATTCAGCAAAAAATAACAGGATATATTAAAGTTCTAACAGCAATGTTAGCTTTGAACAACAGGACACAGATCATTCAACTGTATTAAACTCATACTACCATAAAAATTCTAAAAATTCAGACACCTAATTCTTCTAAAATCTTAAATTTGTTTCATGATCCAGTAAGGAGTCCAAAAAGTGCAGACGGAATGGCAAACAATGTAGACCCTGATCAGACTGCTCCTTCAGGAACAGTCTGATCTGGGTCTGCACTGTTTTCTTAGGCCTGTCTGTCCCAATACTTACAATCATTACAGTAGTCTATGAAACCTGTTTCTGTCAAGTCGGTAACGGATTTCGTGAGAGCATTTAAAAATAGTTTACCAGCTCTGTCTTTTGTCATTTTCTTTTTCTTGACTTTCAAGTAAAATGTATACACACCCTTCCAGACCTGGCTTTAACATAGGCATAGATCACGCCACCCCCGCCAACTGCCACACCAGCAAGTGTTAGTTTCTTGAGAAAACCTTTGAAGCCTCTCATGATCTGAATTATTTTTGTATCTCACATCTAGTTTCCAAACTGTCAGATTCTGAAATATAAATATGAATGGATAAAACCCAGACATTTAACTGCTGTTTACCAAAGAGAAATACTCTCGGTGTGAAGGCTTCTCCAGACTTTCGGATGAGTCTTTAAACCGAGGTCCCATCTCTGTATGACCTCCCTGTTCCTTCTCAAGCTGCTGAATCGGAGCATCAACATGTAGATGCTAAATAGGCAATACATACTCTAGCTGAGGTTGGACTGACATTTGTTATGCAACAGCCATAACCCACTAGAGTGGCTCTCAATCTCTGGGCTTCTAGACATTCCAGCATAAAGGTAAGACTGTAAAGAGATAAATCCTGTAATGCCACACACTTGTCTAGTATAGAGTTAGGGATACCGCAGGGTGGAATCAATAGTGTAGTGTTTGCAAGACTGTCCACGAAGTCAAAACACCTGGTCTCTGACCCATCTAGGTACTAACCACAATATCCATTGCTTAACTTCATGAAAAAGCCAACCACTCTAGCCACATAAATAAAAGAGCAAGGCTGTAGAAGTGTTATATATCAATAACCATTCCATTTCTCCTCCATATCTCTTGACTTTGTCCCGAAGTCACACATGCCTCACTTGACATACCCGAGGACAGAGTCTAAGCAACTCGCCAGTGACACTGTTTACATTCCACCACTGCCACCAATGTAGAGTTTGCAGGGCTGTCCACGAAGTCAAGAAACCCCATTCATCCAACTAGGTACTGGCCGAAATATCCGTTGCTTAACTTTGTGAAAAAGCCAACCACTCTGGTTACCAGGGTCACTGAACATATAGCAAGGCTGTAGAAGAGGTATATATCAATAACTGTTACAACAGAAAACAATAGGACTTTTAGCCCAGGATACAACCATGAACTAAACAAAAGAAAAATCTTCTCTCAATTGTTCTTTTCTGTTAACCAGTCAATGATTTCTTGCAACATTTTATGATTTCTGACATGTTAAAGTAAACAAACTTTTAAATCTTACATAATTTGACAACAGTTGTAGGGCTGCAGTTACTTAGCAATATAATACAATTTGTGTAGGTACTGCTATATTTGTGTCACGATATGATATGCATCGCAATCAGGGCTAAAGAAAATGCTGGTTTTGCCGGTTCTGGACCCTTTGTCTGTGCCCTGGACCAATTTAGACTTCAAGGAGACATCTGACAAATGGCCCATAAAGCAGTCATATTTTCTAATAGTCAGTTATAAAAGTCTCATACAGACAGTATATTGTATTAACAGACACCTTGTGAAAAGATAATCTGAGGGTGTATAAAAAATGCCTTGAGCACAAGGTTTCAGATTTGTCTGCAGAATGCAGGTGAAAAAAAAATTGGTCCAAATCAATTTCTTTGAACATTTCACATTTAATGATCAGCACGATTTGTATGTGAATAACTTGGTAGGTGATGTAAAGGCAAATCCCAGAGACTTCTACAGACATATCAATAACCAGAAGAAAGACAGGCAAGGTATCCTGCCCCATAATAAAACAGGAAGGAACGGGGTTGCTGAATCAGACTCTGAAAGGACAGAGGAACTAGTTGGTAAATTCAATGATGCGTTGTATAAAACTGAGTTCATGGAGGTTCAATTGACTGGAAGACCGGCCCCATTCATGGATAATATTGTTGTGTCAGCTGCAGGAGTGATCAAGTTACTTCAAGGCTTAAACCCCAATAAGGCCTTAGGACCTGATGAGCTTCATCCTAGAGTCCTGAAGGAACTAGCAAATGAGTTAGGTCCAGTTTTTACACACTTGTTTCAACAGTCTCTTGATACGGGTGAAATCCCCAAAAATGGCTCTTAGCGAACATCTGTCCACTCTTCAAACAAGAGGCCCATGGGCCACTACGCTCACCAGAGCTCAGGTGGGCACTGCCCAATGGCAGCCATGTATTTTAACATGATATGATTTTAATCTACCTAATGAACCCCCATGTCCAAATGAGCACCTATGTGGACTCAGTATCTGAAACTTTAAACCTTTTATGAAGTAGAGGGGGTGGGGCATGGACCCAATGGAGCCCTGGTTGGTATCACTAAATGTGTCTTATCATATGGAACAAGAATATATATGGTTTAGCAGTGGGGATCTGTAAGGCCTCTTAAGTGGTGGAGGAGTTGGGGCATGCCCTGTTGATCCCAGGAAAGCCCAAGATTGTTGTCCCTAAATGTGTCTTATAAGGACCAAGTATATATATATGGTTTAGGGGTTGGAATCTGAATGGTTTCTGAGATTTGAGGCCCTTTTATGGAGTGGAAAGGATAGGAATGCGGACCCCCCCCCCCCCCCCCCCTACAGTAGGTGTGCTAATAATAAGGAACAAGAACATATATGATTACGGGGTGGGGATTTGAATGGTTTCTGAAATATAAAGCCTTTTATGAAGTGGAAGGGAGGGGCACATTGCCTCAGCACAAAGAGACCCCCAGGTTGGTGTGATTGAACGAGTCTTATCATAAGGAACAAGTATATGGTTTAGGGGTGGGGATCTGAACTATTTCTGAGATATATGGCTTTTAATGAAGTAAAGTGATGGGGCATGGCCTAGGCATGCCCCGGGGACTCCCAAGCTGGTGTCACTGAATGCGTCTTATCATAAGGAAGATGAATATATATGGTTTAGGGTGGGGCTAAGAACAGTTTCTGAGATATAAGGCCTTTTGTGAAGTGGAGGGGTGGGGCAAGGCCCGGGGAGACTCCCAGGTTGGTGTCAATGAATGTGTCTTATCATAAGGAACAAGAATATATATGGTTTAGGGGTAGCCATCTGTAGGGTTTCCGAGATAGTGTGAGATTAGGAAATGGAGGGGGTGGGGCATGGCCCCAGCACATCCCTGGGGACCCCCAGGTTGGTGTCACTGAATGCTTCTTATCATAATGAACAAGAACATATATGGTTTAGGGGTAAGGATCTGAACAGTTTCTGAGATATATGGCCTTTTGTGAAGTGAAGAGATGGGACAAGGCCCCGGCGCATCCCTGAGGACCCCCAGGTTGGTGTCAATGAATGTGTCTTAACATAAGGATCAAGAATATATATGGTTTAGGGGCAGGGTCCTGTAAGGTTTCCGAGATATTGGGCCTTTTATGAAATGGAGGGGGTGGGGTATGGCCCTGGCACATCCCGGGGACTCCCAGGTTGATGTCATTGAATGGGTCTAATCATAAGGAACAAGAATATATATGGTTTAGGGGTGGGGATCTGAATGGTTTTCAAGATATTGGGCCTTTTATTAAGTGGATGGGGTAGGGCATGGCCTCGGCGCATCCCTGAGGACCCCCCAGGTTGGTGTCACTGAATGCGGCTTAGCAATAGGAACAAGAATATATATGGTTTAGGGGTCGGGATCTGAATGGTTTCTGTGATATATGGCCTTTTATGAAGTGGAGGGGGTGAGGCATGGCCCCGGCACAACCTGGGGGACCCTCAGGTTGGCATAAAAGCATATGGCTGAGAGAAGTTTACTCAAGAAACATTTCTATAAACGTTTTGTCAAAATATCTGCAATGACTAGGCAGTAAATGCCATTTTTCAGTCTTCCACATTATAAGTCAATGGAAACTCCAAGTTACCATAGCAACAAAACTGAAAGGCCAAATTTCATAAAAAACACAAAACCTGTAAAGGCAAAAATGGTGAATATTTTCATAAAGTCTCAGCCTCCTAGAGCATATGGTTTCTGAGGAGATGTTTTTTTTAAGTATTTTTTTTCTATTTTTTTCATTTTGGTTTCCATGGCAACCAACAAAAAATAGCAGTAGGCCTAAAATCATATGGCAGATAGTAGATTGCCTATGGAACATTTCTATGAAAGTTTTGTCAAAATATCTGCAATGACTTGGCAGTAAATGCCATTTTTCATTTTTCCCCATTATAAGTCTATGGAAACTCTAAGTTGCCATAGCAACCAAACTAAAAAGCCGATTTTCATAAAAAACAAAACTTTCAATCCCCAAGCTCAAGGATGCTACAGATAAAATTTGGGCCCAATCGGCCCAGTGGCGTCAGAGGAGATGTCTTTTGAAAGTGTTAAACACGACGCAGACGACGGACAATGTCCATCCTATAAGCTTCCCCGGAGCCTTCGGCTCTGGTGAGCTAAAAAGGAGATAGGGCTCTTGCCCATAATTATCGCCCTATATCTCTGACTTGTGTTCTGTATAAATTGCTTGAACATATAGTCTGCTCAAACATAATGGCCCACTTGGATGAACATAAACTTTTGTCAGACAGACAACATGCATTTAGGAAAAGGCATAGTTGTGAAACTCAGCTGAGCACAGTTATTAATGACTGGGCAAAAATCTTGGACAAAGGGGGACAAGTGGACACATTTATTCTGGACTTCCAGATGGCTTTTGGCACCCCTCCTCATGAACTACTTAAATCTAAGTTATTTGGTTACGGAATTGGGGGAAGACCCTAAATGGACAGATTCCTTTATTTGCTATAGAAAACAGCGCATTGTTGTTAATGATGAATCCAGATTTGTTTGGAGTCCCGCAAGCGACTGTTCTTGGTCCACTGGAAAATTAAAATGGGAGTCTCTCAAGAAAAGGAGAAAAGACAGTAGGCTCATCCTTTTATACAAAGGTCTAAAGGGTACTTCCAGCATTCAAACTGATGACCTTGTTCCCCCAGCTAGTCTGAGCTAGACACTGTAGAAATCACCATTTGTTGGCATTTCAGACCCTTACTGCAAGAACTGACATTTATAAAGAGTCGTTCTTCCTCAAAACCATTACAGATTGGAATGCTCTTCCCAATTCAATTATTTTGACAGCCGAAGGTACTGATGATTGTGTAGCTAAATTTACCTCTTTGGTTATTTGATTGTTTAATTTGAGGTTTAACGTCCCCGTCAACACTGTAAAGGTCATTTTGGAGACGTTGCTTCCAATTTTGTGGGACTTTTACCCGACATTAGATGAAATGAAATCTCAAGCCCTGTCGCCCAATGAAACCAATAGGGTTCATTAGCATGGATGGTCCGCATCGCACCGCGGTTCCTGGACAGGCTTAGATCCTCTAAGCGGTTTACCAGTACTAGTGTGCGGGCCGGATTCAGCTCTGCCTGGAAGCATTATTGGTTAGAGCTAGGAGCTAGCTTCCCACATCACAGGTCCCGGTGTATGAATGTCATTTGATATATCACCAGTAACAATTCTGATTTAATCTGTGTGTCAAAACTTGAACAATTAGTGCCAGATAGCTGGCAAATTGGTTGTTTTAAATCAAGAGTGGACTTTAGCATGCTTATTGATTTACGAAAATTCATGTAATTTCACAAAGTGTGATTAGATAATTTTAAATATAGGAGTTCACTTGGTTATACATTTCGATAGACCATATTTAAGCTATATCTTTTCTTTCTCCTATTACTGCTACTCGCTCACATCTGAGCATTACAAGCAGGACTTCCTGGGTGGCAACCAGTACTTTTTTTTAAGCAATGTGGATGAAGTGCCTTGCTCAAGGACACAACACATTGGTCAGCGTGAGGATCGAACTCGCAACCTCTCGATCACAAATCCGATGCACTACTACTGCACCAAAGCACGGTCTGGTATAAAAGCCAAGGCCATGCCGCCGGGCCAAAAATGACGATCCGAAGATTTTTTTTATAATTAAGAAATATATGGTAGTCAGCTGGGTATACAATTATTATAAATAACATATTTGATAACTTCACGAAGGGTTATCTCTCTACATTGTTTTATTTTCTTGTAATAACTATTTTTCCGAAATCGAGGGGTATAAAAGCCAAGGCCGGGAAAAATGATAATATTTCTTAATTTCTTGCAAATTTACAGGTTAAAGAAATTCCTTTTGCCCTGATGATATTTAAATTTGATTATTTTTATCATGTGTACAAAGAAAATATAATAAACATATCAAAATCAGTTTAAATGATCTAATTTCTTATTTTCTAATGGTTTCTATTTTTAGAATAACTTTGCTTAAGGCAACGACCGAAATGTACCGAAAAGGAAAAAACAATTATTGTTACTGGAATTAAAGAAATATAAAATTGATTGTTATATTTGCTAACATGTATCTGTATATTAAAAAGATACAGAAAAATTGTTATTTTTTTTTTTTAATTCCAGCTAGCAGTAAACAAAACTTTCTTCCATTTCGGCCGCCCCCGCCCATAGGGGCTTGAAGAAATTTATGGGCTGCACGATGCTTCCACGCAGAGCTGAATCCGGCCCGCACACTAGTACTGGTAAACCGCATAGAGGATCTAAGCCTGTCCAGGAACCACGGTGCGATGTGAACCGTCCATGCTAATAAACCCTATTGGTTTCATTGGGCGACAGGGCTTGAGATGTCATTTCATCTTAATGTCAGGTAAAAGTCCCACAAAATTGGAAGCAACGTCTCCAAAATGACCTTTACAGTGTTGACGGGGACGTTAAACCTCAAATCAAACAAACAAACTTCCATTTCGGTCATTTTCTTTTATTAAGTCAATCAAAAAATAGAAACAATTAAAAAATAAGAAACTCTATAATTTAAGGTAGTCTTATATGTTTGTAATATTTTTCTATGGACAAATGATGACAAAAGGGCTATAACGATACAGTCACCCCACGATACGATACGTATCGCGATGCTTGCCTCACGATACGATACATATCACGATACTATTTTTTGGCTTACAATTTAAGTCACAGCTCAAAAATTTTCAAACTGGCTCAAAACCATCTCAGAGTTCAATCTTGTGTAACAAAGCCTCTGTAAGATGCCCAAATTTGTCATAGAAGTGATTAATGTATCTAGTATCAATTAAGACCTTTGTAATTAAAATGGTGTTGAAATATGTTAAAGCTGTCATTTTCTTTAAAAATTGTACTTTTTGGCATATTGTCAGGTATCGCGATATTAGCCCCACGATATGACACGGGTATCGTCAGCAAAAGTATCGCGATCAATTTCAATAATTGGATCGGCATTTTTGGCTCGGCCTTGGCTTTTATACCCAAACCCAAAACACTCCACCTGACCTGATGTGCTATATAAGTAGGGCTGGCTAATCGGAGCTGAAAAGATAATCGATTATCAGTCCCATCATTGCGATCGATAATCGATTAGTAATTGCTATGGTTTTTGTCATAATTTTACCTGTCTGGCTTTCTTCTGACCATGATTCTTACCACATGTTGCACTTTACCATATGTATATTTGAACAGACAGGCCTGAGCAAACAGTGTAGACCCAGATGCGGCATCTCATCAGAGTCTGCACTGTTTGCCACTCATCCAGCTATTTTTTAGGCATAACTTTGGGCAGTAAATTGTACCTATCAAGTAATCGATTAAAAGCAAATCAGATATGATAATTATTTTTGTTGAATTTATCGATTGATTAATGGATTATTCACCATATTTGCATTATTTGCTGGCTCCCAGCTTGCACATTGTCAATATTGGAAAAACAGGTAACCAGACCCCCCTGACCTTTTAAGGTCAGGGGGGGGTCTGGTTACCTGTTTTTCCAACTCTGATAACCTTCAGACTAGGAACCAGCAGCTAATGCAAATAAGGTGAATACGATTAATCGTGTCACCCTTATATATAAGCGAGTCTTTTGCATTCCATTGGGAACGAATGCTTTGTCGTTAATTTTGTGTATCAAAACACTGGATCCATCTACACTCAAAAAAGCCTTCTGGTAATCTGTCCGACTACTAGGTCAAAACCCAAAGTTTGATTAATTTAGAAATGGAAGTACTGAATTTGAATGCAGTGTGATTGGTACGATTACTGGCCACATGATTTTCCATACATCTAACATCATCGTAAATAGAAAGATCAGGTAACAATCGCGAACCTTCAACGATCGATATAATAAAACCCGTGTGTTTACAATGTATGTTCGAAAACTAGTTCTATGCGGTTAAGGAGTGCTTTGCGAATATCGTGTTATTTCGTTTTTGCAGGGGCATATTCGGCATGGTAACGTATATACCATCTAAAAGGAGCCTCTCTGAGTGCCATCTCGCATGATTGTTCTTTTATTTTGCCAATGAGAAAACAGTAAAGTCAAAAAGCAACAGCGGAACCGTGACCTTAACCTTAAAACCAGAAACGGTAACGTTAGATCGGGTGAGTAAATTTACCGGAACGGACCGGAACGGACCTAATTACCGGAACGGACAAATTTCCCCCCTGGTTTACACCTTATTTTTAGTATATTTGTATAAAATACACACTATTTTAATCTTTTACAACATTGTGCATAAACAATTTTGTCAAATGTGGAATATGGGTCAGTGCACAATAAAATCACTATCACCTTGTGCGTCAGGCCCACCACAATCACTTTCCCTAGTGGTGTTTGGAGCAGAAATAATTAAAAATAAAGGCTCTAAATATAAAGGTATCCCGCATATGTGGTTGGAGCCTGGCTCGTGTCATATGTGAGACGCTAAGATCTGCAACGGAAGGCCAGGTGTTTTTTCTCCAGGTACTCCGGTAGATTGGGCTGTATGGTGCCTCCACGCATAGCTGAAATTGACAACACATGAATACTGGTAAACTAGAAGGACTGAGCCTGCCAAGGTAAAATGGTGTGAGTCAGACTTATAAAAGGAAAAGTGGGGTTTACAAGTTCCCGACAATCGGGACTTGGAGAAATAGATTGGGCTGTATGTTTCTTCCACGCATAGCTGAAATTGACAACACATGAATACTGGTAAACTAGAAGGACTGAGCCTGCCCAGGCAAAATGGCGTGAGTCAGACTTATAATAGGAAAAGTGGGGTTTGCAAGTCCCCGCCCATCGGGACTTGGAGAAATAGATTGGGCTGTATGTTGCTTCCACGCATAGCTGAAATTGACAACACAGGAATACTGGTAAACCAGAAGGACTAAGCCTGCCCAGGCAAAATGGCGTGAGTCAGACCTATAATGGGATAAGTTGGGTTTACAAGTCCCCGCCCATCGGGACTTGGAGAAATAGATTGGGCAGTATGGTGCTTCCACGCATAGCTGCAATTTACAACACATGAATACTGGTAAACTAGAAGGACTAAGCCTGCCCAGGCAAAATGGCGTGAGTCAGACTGTTCAGTACATATAAGCCGTTTCGTTTCATTGGGCAGCAGAGCTGGAGATGCCATTTCATCACAATGCCGGGTTAAAGTCCCACAAAATTGGAAGCAGCGTCTCCAAAATGACGTATATAGTGTTGACGGGTACGTTGAACCTCAGACGAACAAATAAGCAAACAAACAAACAAGGGTAGCCATTCTTTTTTATACATCCAATCTGTCGGCCTATAGGATTAAGGCATGCCAATGCTATAGTGATAGGTATTATAGGGTAAACCGGGACAAAACGGAATATTTTGATATTAATCTAACGGGTACCCACAATCTGTGTTATGGCACAATAAGAAGAAAATTATCTTAGTAAGTGCTAATTTTCTATATATCAATGGGGTTTACATTGGTATACATTTCATGGACTTGTTTATAGAAAAAGCGGATCAAATCAGAGTATTTGGATAATATTCTAAATGGTAGCTGTTAAACTCACGATAATGAAAAGTTAATAATAATATAACAACTATCAAGGCACACATTTTTAAATTCCGCCAGTTCAAAGAAATTAAAGTGTATCTTGAAAGTGAAAGTGTGCTTCAGTAATCTACTTATCTCAGGTGTGGATAATCTAAGTAAACGAAGTATCTGTCTTTTAATTAGGTGTGAATGAAGTTAAAAGGGTCGAATTACCACGTCAATTTAAAAGAAAAGATAGGATAGGATTGAAAAAAACATAAATAAAATAAAAGAATAATATTTAATAGTGCCAAATTAATTGATTGTTATCATGATAAATCTAAAAGAATCTACTGTATCACCATTGTAACAATGTTTTAGTTTCTTAATGCTGCACAGGGTAATCAAAGACTTCCGAATGGTATTTACTTAATGATAAAGTCAATAAGAAGGAAAAAAATGCATAAAATAGGGGAAAAATAGGTCCGTTCCGGTAATTAGGTCCGGTCCGGTAATTAGGTCCGTTCCGGTCCGTTCCGGTAAATTTACACACCGCGTTAGACTAAAAGCCGGTTCGTACCGGTCATATCTGAATCGTTTCTGGTGACACCTCAATTCACCAGGACCTGTGAAAACGGAAGTTAGTCCGTAGCTCTCACCAAAGAAGTAAACTTAGCTACATTATCCTTAGCACCTTCCGCGGATGAAATGACCGAATCTGGAAGGGAATTCCAATCTCTTATTGTCTAAGGGAAGAAGGATACCCTGGAGATGTCAGTTCTTGCAGAGGGCACCTGAAATGCCAAAGAGCGATACTTTTTGCCATTCCTAATTGGGGGGATAAGGTCATCTTTTGGAATGCTGGCAGCACCTTTTAGACCTCTGTACAGGAGTATAAGCCTAGTTCCATTCTCTTTTCTTCAGAGACTCCCATCCGAAGTTTCTTCAGTATTCCAATCATACTTCCAGTTTCAAATCTGTAATTGCTCGTAACAAATCTAGCTGCCCGATTCTGAACTTTTTCAATCTCCTCCTTCCAGGACAATTCCATGGGGGTCCCAGACACAACTACCACACTCCAAGATGGGGCGAACGAGTCCCTTATAAGCTGCTTCTTTAACATCTTTGGGGCAGTGATAAAGATTTCGCCTCAAGAAGCCAAGTGTTCTATCATACAGGAGTCCCCATATTTGCAGACAAGAACCGACAAGAACAGTCAAGTCTTGACTGTTCTTGTCTGCAATTAGGGGAACCCCATACCGGCGTATCATCGTCCACACCACTGCTGGGAAGTATATATGAGGTGGTGCAGGAACATCCAACAAGAAGTGAAATTGTCTGAAAGAGTTAGAGCGCAGAGTGCTTGAGCATATTGTGGCCTCTAGCATCACCAAATATTTTACTGGTCAAAATATTCTGTTCGAACTGCATCATGTGTTTCAGGAAAAGATATCTTGCGAGACACAACTCATCATGCTTGTTGACGAGCATGCTAAAATGTGGAATCTAGAAACCTATATGTTTCTTGTACTGAGTGGGTCATATTTGGCCATTTATACCTCAGTTGGTTGGGCCTAAATTTAGAATTTAGCTATAAAAAAATCTCACAGGATGAGTCCCTAAAACTATCTTATACTTTACGGGCTTTGAACTCCTCTGCGGCCTTGGCATTCACTGCAGAAGAGGGAAAACTACGAGCGGTGTGTGGATGATAGACCGGGGGAAGAATATGAAATTGTCTTTCAGAGTTGTGATATGTCGGTATGCAAGGAGATGGTTGTTTACAGAAGGCCGGGTGCTCCGGACAAGGTAGTCAGGTATTGCTACAAGATCGTAAGTTACCTTATATCGGATCCCGGAAGACCAGCCGACTGTCTATGCGTCGTTGGTCTAGGGGGCGCAAATTGAGATCCTGTAGCATTGCAAACACGCTAGATGTGTATCGGTAATCTCAAGTTACCTATCTAGCGGTTCTGCGATGCACTGATTCAAGTTTGAAACTTTCGTTAGTTGTGTGTGATCACACAGCAGAGGCATACTCTAACTGTGGACGAACAAGAGTTTGTCTTAATCGCGACGGAAGTAAGGGCGAGGATTGTGGCCACGTAAAATCGATTTAAGCCCCACCCCCCCCCCCACCCCCCCCCCCCCCCCCCCTGTGGAATTCGTTTCCGCTGACCGTTCCAAGGCGGCTCTTCTGTCGCGGTTTATTTTTGTTAGGTTTCTCTTTGGGTGTTTGTGTCGCTTATATTATTTTATTTTGGATAGCCTATTGGCCATTTTTGTGGACAGTAACTGTCCATTGGCTTTCGCTGTTGGTGTGTCCGTTGGGTCTGTTGCTTCGTGTTTGTGTTTCTTTCCCTTTGGTGTCTCTGATGAGAGCTGTTGGGTTAATTGTATCGATTCCTGATCATTGCCTCCACTTCTATTTGTATGCTGTGGCTTTCAGGTCCGTGTTATGAACCCAAATGTTACCTAGTGTCTGATTGGCCCTTTCAGTAATATTGTTTATATGTTCTGTCCATTTGAGGTCTTCTGATAATTGTGTATTGTATTTAGTTGAGACAACACTTCTTTCTTTCTTTATTTCTTTATTCATGCACCTAGTATACTAATCAGCAAATGACTCCTTGTTGCAAGGGGGGGGGGGGCTCCAGTTAATGCCCCGGGTCCGAAGGACCCAGCAAATGATGCCAATGGAGCGTTCGGACACCGAAATTTATCACCGCTGCCGGGGATCGGACCGAGGGCCTGTAGCATCAGATGCAAACTTGTGCACTCACCACTGAGCTATCACACTCTTTTCAAGTACACAACCATGAAGATGGTAGTCCACTCACCACCTAACGCCAGCATTTGTTTTTATCTTTTACCTACACCAACATTCTTGATCTGTACAAACTCATGTCACCCACTTTTCTCACCTTTTATTTCAACTAACCCCCTTCATCTTGTTCATCGGAGAGGAACGATTTTAGCTGTTTTGGTAGAGGGTCACATAAGCAACATTCCTATGAAGTTTGGAATAAACTGGCCCAGGGATATGGGAGGAATAATCGTTCAAAGATTTTTTCTATTTTTAGCTCTGGCGGCCATCTTGTTCATCGGAACGGAAAGACTTTAGCTACTTTAGATGGTTACTTAAGCAACATTCCTATGAAGTTTGTTTAAAATTGCCCAGGGGTATGGGAGTAGTCGTTTAAAAGATTTTTCTATTTTTAGCTCTGAGTGTCATCTTGTTCATCGGACAGGAAACGATTTTAGCTATTTTGGTAGAGAGCCACTTAGGCAACAGTTCTGGCCACCTAGGCAACATTACTGCGAAGTTTAAATGAAATTTGCCCATGAGGTAAGGAGGAGTAGTCTTTAAAGCAAATTGTTGACGCGGGACGCAGGACACGGATGACGCACGACGGTCATTCACTTATCACAATAGCTCACTATGAGCAATCGTGCTCAGGGGAGCTAATAATCGAAGCACTGGCAGAGCTGAAAAAGTTATCAATTATGAGTCCTGTCATTGTGATCGATAATCGATTAGTAATCGCCCACACGCTCTGTCCGAGCATGACTCTTACCATATGTTGTATTTGACCATAATCATTCGGACAGACAGGCCTATGCAAACAGTGTAGACCCAAAATGCGGCGTCTCATCAGGGTCTGCACTGTTTGTCAAACATAGACACACTATTGAGTAGTGAATTATGCTTATTAAATAAATCGTTGCAACAAGATGCCTATTGCCAATGTCCAAAATATGTCAATGTACGAGATTGTCTGTTCGTGCAGACAAAACTTTTCAATTAAATTGTAAAATTTTAATATACGGAAAAAAGAACAGAGATTTGTTCAGACGTGTTCAATGTTCTATTAAGGCAACATGTCGTTTTATACAAGGTTCACAGTGATCATTAG